>SJYQ01000492.1:86651-151224 GCA_006410935.1 Redunca redunca | reverse complement strand
AAAATAAAACTTTTACTTGGATAAAGTTTTATTATATTTTCATTTATAATTTCAATGTTTTAAAATGACAATATGACAAGAATCTAGGTTGTTTAAATTTAGAAGTAAATCTTGGATCTAAATCCAACTTTGAAAATTTCAGATGGAAAAGCAGCTACCAGCCCAGCTACCTAAGATATGTGCCAAGAAGCCAGGTGCTTTGTAGGAACCTCTTCCATAGCTTAGCATCTGGGTTTTCTAAGTTGTTACCAAGGGAGGAAAAGGAAAAATTCTACCAGTGTGTAGTGCTGAGGTTACTGGTCTCTTCAGAACAATAACATGAACATGTTTTCTTTTCAACAATGAGACTTACAAAATGGGAATAGAAATCCAAAGGTAACAAAATATTATAAGCTCTAAAATGACTTTCCTGCTTTATTTTTAATTTATGTTAAGACTGTATTAGCTTCAGAGTGTTTATCTATGTCCCCAAGAGAGGATTAGCCAGGAACATTCTTTGAGATAAACTAAAGGAACTATTTGGTGCTGGTACTGTTAAATTTTTCCAGTGTGCAGGTGTTTGTAGTATTTGTACAGTTGCCTGATTGGTTTTCACCCAGGTAAATCCACAAAGAATAAGGTTTATCGTTTCAGGATAGAGAGGTGTAGAGGCTATTACAGGGTACAGTGAAGATCTGCCGCTAGCCACATTCATGCTGTTTTCTAAAGAATCTCTTATTCTGACTCTGAAAACATAAGCAAACCTGCACCTACTTATTAAACTTTCTTACTAAGCTTTGCTGAATCTCCTTCATCTTACTTTTTTACATCTTTCACGGTCAACTCTGCATCTGTAGCTCTTCATCAGTGTTGCAAAGTAAGAATGTACATTGTTACTGACAAATAATAAAATATACCAAGAAGCTTGTTACTTTTACATGTGGCTTACAATGACACCGAAAACATAATTTATTCACTATTTACATCAACATAATTTTATGGAGCATTTGGAATTTCCCAGACACTCTGCTGGATGCCGAGGATATTAAGAGTAATCAAAGCAGAAATGATTCCTGCCTTCATGAAGTTTACAGTTCACATTGGAGAAAGAGAAGGACTGGGTAGCTGACTGCAGGTTTCAACCATAATACCCATGTATTCGACTACAGGCTGAATTAATACATGAATTAGCTAAAGCTCTCTCACTCTTGAAACCCTTCCTTCACAATGGAAGCCACAGAGTTTGAGACTGAGGAAAGATTCTCTGTAAAGGTTTCTATGAAGTAGAGTGTGCTGTTAGTCTCCCGGGCACAGAAGTGGGGCATGTTCAGTGTCCCTGCCCCTTACTTCAAGCCTTCAGGAGTGATGGACTGATGTCTAACTGCAACCTAGAAAGTCACACTGTAGAAACATGCTGGCCAGCTGGTTCTGTAACAGAACAAAGAATTGATACTCTATTGGGACTGGCTTCCTTGCCCAGAATTTGTTCTGTAAAGGAAATATAAGAATTTTCTGTTCTCCAGATATGGGCCAGAGGAGAAAAGCTGGCCTGAAACTGTACTAAATTCCACCTTGGAGGGAAATATAGGAGGGTGACAGGGCCCCAAAGATAAATTTTATGTGACTATACCAAAAAGAAAAAAAAAAGGTGATAAAGGGTACACATGTCACAAGAAGGAGAGAATCAGGGTTAAGACAAGGTAATACAAATAAAGTAGCTATCTTAGGCATATAATTTAAGGGAGCGCCAAAAAAGCAAAACAGCAGTAATCTAAATAAATATTTAATGCAATATTTTAAAAATACCAGAATTAATGCAAAAGAATCCATGATAGAAAAAAGTCAAACATTTTTTAAAGTGGAAAATGTCCAACCCTGTGCTTATATATTCCCTGACTCTTTGGCCTCAATCTAATCCTGACTTTGCAGAAATATTCTCATGGAGGGCTTCTGAAGACTCAAAAAGATACTTATGAAAGAATCCACTTTAAACATCAGCCAGACCAGAAAGACTGACGCTCTCATACTCTAGTACCAGAAGCTGAGACTGGGCTGCTCCCTTGACTCATCCCTCTTCCTTTCCCAAAACAACCTTCATCTCCCTTTACTGCTGGGGTCAGAAATAGCAGCTAGTAAGTGGAGATGAGTGAGTGCTATATGTAAGAAGTGCTAATGATACCATGTTGAGTCTGTTTTTTATGCCTTAGTATAATCCTAGGTCCTTTTGATATTTCAGACGGTTATGGTGGCCCTCAAATTTTTCTTCCAGTGATAAGGAAGTAACTAACAAAACGAGGAACCCAAAGGAACAGTGTGAGACAAAAAATGATTTCTATTTGTTTAGTGTAGCAATTACATGCAAAAGTAAATATATTTATAATCACAAATTCAGACACATGTTCTGTTGAAAACAAGCAAGGTCCTAGGTTTGGTAAAAAAGCGGTGAGTACTACATGACACAGGCTAACCAGATAAAGCATATCTGAGTATCTCTGAGGAGCTGAGAGAGTACGAGGCATCCCAAAGATCAGAAACGCAGCTAAGAAAACAGATATCGGGCTTCTGTTCCAACAACTAGGGAGTGGATCCCGTCCTGCAGAAAGGAGAATACAAGCACAGTGGATAAAAAAAAAAAAGAGAGAGATGATAGAGAAGTATGTTGCAGATGAAGGAACAAGGTAAAACCCATGAGGGCAACTAATAAAGAGGAGATAGAAAACCTACCTGAAAAATGATTTCAGAGTAATGGTAGTAAAGATGATCCAAAACCTTGGAAAAAGAACGGAGGCACAGACCAAGAAGACACCATAAATGTTTAACAAAGAGATAGAAGATTTAAAGAACAAGCAAACAGAGATGGACAATACAATAATGGAAATGAAGAATACACTAGAAGGAATCAATAGCAAAATAACTAAGGAGAAAAACGAATATGTGAGTTGGAAGACCGTGTAGTGGAAATTACTGCCAAAGAACAGAAAAAAGAAAAAAATGAAAAGAAATGAGGATAGTCTCAGAAACCTCTATAACAACATTAATGGTACCAAGATTAGAATTATAAGGACCCCAGAAAAATAAGAGAAAGAGAAAGGGTCTCAGAAAACATTTGAAGAGATTATAGTAAAAAAAAATTTCACTAACATGTGAAAAGAAATAGTCACCCAAGTACAGAAAATGTGGAGTGTCCCATACAGGACAAACCCAAGAAGAAACATGTCAAGACAAATAGTAAAGAAACTAACAAAAATTAAATAAAAATATTAAAAGCAACAAAGTAAAAACCAGAAATAGCATACAAGGGAATCACCATAAGGTTAGCAGTTGATTTTTCAACAGAAACTCAGCAGGCCAGAGGGAGTGCATTGATGTATTTAAAGTGATGAAGGATATATATATATATACAACCAAGAATAGTTTATATAGCAAGGCTCTCTTTTAGCTACAATGGAGAAATTTAAAGCTTTACAGACAAGCAAAAGATAACAGAATTCAGCACCACCCAAACAACTTTGAATAAAATACTAAATGAACTTTTACAGGCAGAAAAAATAAATAAAAGAAGCCACAACTAGAAACAAGAAAATCACAAATGGAAGAGGTTACTGGAAAAGGTGAACAAAATTTTAGGAATTAATCCATGATTTTAGGAAATTATCCACACACAAATACGATATTAAAACCAGCAACCATGAGAAGGGAAGAATATAAATTCAGGGAATGGGAACTTCACTTGAAACTAAGAGACCAGCAACTTAAAACAATAGCACCCCACTCCAGTACTCTTGCCTGGAAATTCCCATGGACGGAGGACCCTGGCGGGCTGCAGTTCCTGGGATTGTGAAAAGTCAGACACGACTGAGCACCTTCACTTTCACTTTTCACTTTCATGCATTGGAGAAGGAAATGGCAACCCACTCCAGTGTTCTTTCCTGGAGAATCCCAGGGACGGGGGAGCCTGGTGGGCTGCCATCTACAGGGTCGCACAGAGTCAGACACAACTGAAGCGACTTAGCAGCAGCAGCAGCAGCAACTTAAAACAACCTTGATATATACAGACTGCTATATCAAAACCTGATGGGAAATGCAAATCAGAAACCTACAGTAGATACATACAAAAAAGAGAGAGAAACTCACACAAAACACTAAAAATGATCATTAAACTACAACAAAAGAGAACAACAGGAGGGGATATAAAAAAAGACCTAGAAAAAAACCAAAACAATTAAGAAAATAGCAATAAGAACATATATATCAATAATTACCTTAAATATAAATGGTCTAAAAACTTCAATCAAAAGACATAGATTGGATACAAAAGCAAGACCTATACATAGGCTGTCCACAGTAGTCCCACTTCAGATCTAGGGACACATACAGACTGAAAGTTAGGAGATGGAAAAAGATATTTCATACAAACGAAAATCAAAAGAAAGATGGAATATCAACACTCATATAAGACAGAAGTCTTTAAAATGAAGACTGTTACAAGAGACAAAGAAAGATACTACATAATAATCAAGGGATAAATCAAAGAATATATAAACAATTATAACAATATATGCACCCAACATAGGAACATCTCAACATATAAGGCAATCCTAGTAGCCATACAAGGGGAGATCAGCCGTAACATGACCATACTGGGGAACTTTAACACCCCACTTACATCAATGGACAGATCATCCAAACAGAACATAAATAAGGCAACACAAGCCTTAAATGACACATTAGACCAGATAGATGCAATTGATATTCATAGGACATTTTAGCTGAAACGAGCAGAATACACTTCTCTAGCGCACATGGAACATTCTTCAGGATCAATCACATCAGAGACCACAAATCAAGCCTTGATAAATCTCAGAAAATTGAAATCATATTAATCATCCTTTCCGATCACAATGCTATGAGATTAAAAATTAATTATAGGAAAACATTGTAAAAAGCACAATCAGGCTTTTGTGCTAAACTATATGTTATTAAATGATCAATGGATCCTTGAAAAAAATCAAAGAGGAATCAAAAAATACCTAGAGACAAATGACAATGGAAACACAATTATCCAAAACCTATGGGACACAATAAAAGCCGTTCTAAGAGAGAAGTTTATTACAATACAGTCTAACTGCAAGAAATAAGTGGGTAGTGGTTTAGTCACTAAGTGATGTGTGGCTCTTTCATGACCCCATGGACTATAGCCCACCAGGCTTCTCTGTCCATGGAATTTTCCAGGCAAAAATACTGGAGTAGATTGCCATTTCCTTCTCTAGGGGATATTTCCAACCCCGGGGATTGAACCGGACTTTGAATTGGCAGGCAGATGCTTTACTACTGAGCCACCAGTGAAGCCCAGTTACAGATTTTAAGGGAACAAAAGAATGTCAAAACACACAGCTATGACCAGGCCAGGGCTATTGAACTATACAGAAACAAGTGAGTGAAGACTCCCACTTCTGTTTCAAAAGCAAAGGTCATTTTTTTTTTCTTTTTTTTTTTCTTCCCCTGAATCCCCCTCCCACCATCCTCCCCATATCATCTCTCTGGGTCATCCCAGTGCACCAGCCCCAAGCATCCTGTATCCTGTATCGAACCTAGACCGGCGATTCATTTCTAAAATGATAGTATACGTGTTTCAGTGCCGTTCTCCCAAATCATCCCACCCTCTCCCTCTCCCACAGAGTCCAAAAGTCAAAGGTCAGCCTGAAGCACCTTCCTGAAGTATTTCAGAATTCAGACTCCCTCGAGGGAGTGTTTAACCCTCCCAACAGGTTACAGGAAACCTAAGGAATGATAGCGGAGAAGGCAACAGCACCCCACTCCAGTACTCTTGCCTGGAAACTCCTGTGGACGGAGGAGCCTGGCAGGCTGCAGTCCGTGGGGTCGCGAAGAGTCAGACATGACTGAGTGACTTCACTTTCACTTTTCACTTTCATGCATTGGAGAAGAAAATGGCAACCCACTCCAGCGTTCTTGCCTTGAGAATCGCAGGGACAGGGGAGCCTGATGGGCTGCCGTCTATGGGGTCACACAGAGTCAGACACAACTGAAGCGACTTAGCAGCAGTGGCGGCAGCAAGGGATGATAGTGTTGACCTTTCCTGACCCTCGGACTTCAGTTAACCCAGGCCTGGGCTCTGGACCTTGGCCCCAGGTGTGTGCTGATCCTCCTCTGTTCCAGCCTTTGCAAAAGGACACTTGAACCCTTAGCTTAAAACTTCCCATTTGCTGTTGAGGAGTCATTGCTCCACAAAAGACCCCTGTGTTCTCCATTCTCCTGTGAGAAATACATCCTTCCTGCTCCAGAGCTCTGACTCGCTGTGTCTTTTGTCTCCACACCCACCATGGGGTGAGCCCAGTTTAGGAGTAACAGCATGTCTGGACATCAGTGGCTAGTGTCTTGTTGACTTGGGACAAAATAGGCTTTGAGGGTTAATGTGAAATCCCATGAGTGAAGCTTGTCTGAGTGACTGTTAAACAACAGATCAAACACTGCTACCAACTTTACTCTGAGGAAGGTGGTAGAGCCCAAGGAGGGCCCAGTCACGTGGCCACAGGACCACCCCACTGTCACTTTGCTTGAGTCCCTCTCTTTCTGTCTCCGCTCTTCCCCGAGTCAACTACTCTGAAATCTGAGCGTTGCTGCCCCAAGGGGTGGCCTCTGCTGACTGCCAGCACCTCTGATGTCCTGCTTCAGTGCTGAGACACAGCCTCCCTGCTCCCCAGAAACTGCAGTCAGATCACCCTGACATTCAGGTTTCCTATTTTATAAACTGTCTCTTAGTCACATTCTTCACCAACTTTTCTGCAAACAAGAAAAATCTCAAAGAACCTAACCTACATCTAAACAACCAGAGAAGGAAAAATAAGCAAAACCCAAAGCTGAATGATAGAAAAGAAGAATGAAAGAAATCATAAAGGTCAGAGGAGAAATGAATGAAATAGAGATAAAGGGAACAATGGCAAATATCAATGAAACTAAACCAATGGTTCTTTGAGAAGATTAAAAAAAATTAATAAACCCTAATCAGAGTCATCAAGAAATAAAGGCAGAGGACTCAAATAAATAAAATTGGAAATGAAAAAAGACACTTCAGCAGACACCACAGAAATACAAAGGATCATAAGAGACAACTCCAGCAACTATATGCCTATAAAATGGACAGCCTAGAAAGTGGATAAACTCTTAGAAAGACACAACCTTCCAAGACCAAACCAGGGAGAAACAGAAAATATAAAGAGACCAATCAGAAGCAATGAAATTGAAACTGAGATTTACAAATTTCCAAAAAAAAAAGAGGTCTAGGACCAGATGGCTTCATGGATGAATTCTACCAAAAATTTAGAGAAGTGTTCACACCTATCCTTCTGAAAGTCTTCCAAAAAATTGCTCAGAAAGGAACACTCCTAAGCTCATTCTACAAGGCCACATTCACTCTGACACCAAAACCAGACAGAGCTATCACACACACACACAAATTATTGGCCAATATCACTGATGAACATAGATGCAAAAATCCTCAGCAAAATACTAGCAAATTGAGTCCAACAATACATGAAGAGGATCATAAACCAGGATCAAATGTGATTTATCCCAGGGATGCAAGGAATCTTCAATAAACAAAAGTCAATCAGTGTGATACATACACCATGTTAGCAAACTGAAAAATAAAAGCCATGTGATCATCTCAATAGAGGCAGAAAAAGCTTTCCACAAATTTCAACACACATTTATGAGGAAAACTTTCCAGAGTGTGAGCATAAAGGGAACCTACCTCAACACAATCAAGGCCATGTATGAAAAATCCATGGCAAACATCATTCTAAACAGTGAAAAACTGAAAGCATTTCTTCTCAGGTCAGGAATAAGACAAGAATATCCACTCGTTCCACTTTTATTCAACATAGTTTCAGAAGTCCTAGCCACAGTAATCAGAGAAGGAAAAGAAATAAAAGGAATTCAAATTGTAAAAGAAGTAAAGCTGCCAGTGTTGGCAGATGATATGATACTCCATACAGAAAACCCCAACACTGTTTCCAGGAAACCAACAGAGCAGCTCATCAATGAATTTGGTAAAATTGCAGGATACAAAATTAATACAAAGAAATCTCTTGCATGAAAATGAAAGAGGAGAGTGGAAAAGTTGGCTTAAATCTCAACATTCAGAAAACTAAGATCATGTCATCTGGTCCCATCATTCATGGGAAATAGATGGGGAAACAGTGGAAACAGTGTCAGACTTTATTTTGGGGGGCTCCAAAATCACTGCAGATTGTGACTGCAGCCATGAAATTAAAAGACACTTACTCCTTGGAAGAAAAGTTATGACCAACCTAGATAGCATATTTGAAAGCAGAGACATTACTTTGCTGACTAAGGTCCATCTAGTCAAGGCTATGGTTTTTCCAGTAGTCATGTATGGATGTGAGTGTTGGACTGTGAAGAAGGCTGAGTGGCAAAGAATTGATGCTTTTGAACTGTGGGGTTGGAGAAGACTCTTGAGAGTCCCTTGAACTGCAAGCAGATCCAACCAGTCCATTCTGAAGGAGATCAGCCCTGGGATTTCTTTGGAAGGAATGATGCTAAAGCTGAAACTCCAGTACTTTGGCCACCTCATGAGAAGAGTTGACTCATTGGAAAAGACTCTGATGCTGGGAGAGATTGGGGGCAGGAGGAGAAAGGGACGACCGAGGATGAGATGGCTGGATGGCATGATGGACTCGATGGACGTGAGTCTGCGTGAACTCCGGGAGTTGGTGATGGACAGGGAGGCCTGGCGTCCTGCGATTCATGGGGTCGCAAAGGGTCAGACACAACTGAGTGACTGAACTGAACTGATACACTAGCAATGAAATATCATAAAGAGAAAATTTTTAAAAAATTCCAATTTCCCATTGCAGCAAAAAGAATAAAATACCTGGGAATAAACCCACATAGGAAAGAAAAGACTTGTGCTAAGAAAACTATAAGATGCAGATGAAAGAAGTAAAAAATGATGCAAACAGATACCACATTCTTGGAATGGATGAATCAATACTGTGAAGATGGCTATAGAACCAAAACATATTGCAATCCCTATCAAATTACCAGTAGCATTTTTCACAGAATTAGAACAAAAGTCTTACAATTTGTGTGGAAACACAAAAGACCCCCAAATAGTGAAAGCAATCTTAAGAAAGAAAAATGGACCTTGAGGAATCAACCTTTCTGACTTCATACTATACCACAAAGTTACAGTTAACAAAGCAATATGTAGAGATTAATGGAACAGGATGCTAAGTCCAGAGACATTCCAAAATCATGTACCTATGGTCACTTAATCTATGACAAAGGAGGCAAGATTATGTAATAAGTAGTGCTTATGAAGAATGTGCAGTTACATGTAGAAGAATAATAGTAGAGCACATTCTAACACCATTCACAAAAACAAACTCAGAACAGATCAAGACCTAAATGTAAGGCCTGGTACTATCAAACTTTTAGAGGAAAATATAGGCAGAACACGCTCTGACATAAATTGCCACAAGATCTCTTTTGACCCACCTCCTAGAGTGATGGAAATTAAAACAAAATAAACAAGTGAGATCTAATTAAACTTAAAAGCTTTGGACAGCAAAGGAAACCATAAACAAAACAAAAAGGCAATATTCACAATGGGAGAAAATATTTGCAAATGAAGCAACCAACAAGAGATTAATCTCCAAAATACACAAACAGCCCTTGCAGCTTAATATAAAAACAACAAACAACCGAATCAAAAAATGAGCAAAATATCTAAATATACATTTTTCTGAAGAAGACATACAGATGTCCATAAAGCACATGAGAGGATGCTAAATATCACTAATTATTAGAGAAATGCAAAGTAAAGATACAATGAAATATCCCTTTACACTGGACAGGATGGCCATCATCAAAAAAATCTACAAATGGTCAATCCTGGAGAGGGTGTGGAGTAAAGGGAACACTCCTACACTGTTAGTGGGAGTGTGGATTGGTGCAGTCACTATGGAGAACAGTATGGAGGTTCCTTAAAGAACTGCAAATAAAGCTACCATATGATAGAGCAATCCCACTCCTGGGTATATATCTGGAGAAAAGGATAATTTGATCAGATACACACACCCCCATGTTCATTACAGCACTATTTCCAATGGTTAGGACATGGGGAAGCAATAAAAATGCCCATCAACATAGGAATAGATAAAGAAGATTTGGTACATATGTACAGGGAGATATTACTCAGTAATCAAAAAGAACAAAATAATGCATTTGCAGCAACATGAATAGACCTAGTGATTGTCATACTGAATGAAGCAATTCCGACAGAAAAAGACAAATGTAGTATGATATCATTTACGTGTTGAATCTTTTTAAAATGGTACAAATGAATTTATTTACAAAGCAGAAATAAAGTTACTGGTGTAGAAAACAAACTTACGGTTACCACTGGGGGAGATGGGGCAGGGGGAAGGATAAACTGGGAGATGACGACTGACATATACACACTTCAGTTCAGGCGCTCAGTCATGTCCAACTCTTTGTGACCCCATGAATTGCAGCAGGCTACGCCTCCCTGTCCATCACCAACTCCCAGAGTTCACCCAAACTCATGTCCATTGAGTCAGTGATGTCATCCAGCCATCTCATCCTTTGTCATCTGCCAGGAGCCAGCACCGGAGATCCCACCCATTACAAGGTCATGCAGAGAGACCTGATGGGCAAGGTGAGTCAGGTCTCAAGGGGTCCTCTGCCTGAGCATCTACCCCAAAACCAAAATCTGTCTGTTTACTGTCTGCTATACTATACTCTTCTGACATTACAGGGGGCTTTCCCTGATCACCTTTCTCTGTAAAAAGTTAACTTAGAGCTCCAATTGGTCTCCTGCATATGAAAGGAATGTCTCAGCTTAAAACCCTTTGATGGCTTTCTAACTTAGCTGACCGGTCTGCCTGGACTTTTATAACTTGTGATTGTTTACAGCCCCCCAACCGCAAGAGGAACAAAGCTTAAAACATCTTAAAGATATAGAGCCTTTTAGAGCTAAGAATTTGTTTGGTGAAGGGTTCCATTGTTGAGTCAATGACTGCTGCCAGGCCTCCATATCCTTTATCTTTTAGGCACCTGGGAGGATATTAATCAATGTAATCAGGATGCAGAAAAAGGAATATAGTAGTTTTGATGTTAGCAACACTAGACTTCTGGGTTAATTAATTTTCCCTTTTTATAAATCACTGTACTTCTCTTTCTTTGTTATAAATTGTTGTGTCCTTGCTATGTAAGAATGTAACTTTATTTAGTGTTTTCTGAGAGTGGCACCAGACTTTGAGAAGAACAACACTATTACCCTTATCAGAAAAGGGCTGTAAAATGTTAATTGGCCTTCTGGCCAGAAAATGATGTAAATCACCTAAGACTTGTGTATACAGCTACGAATGCAGAGAGAAAGCCTGGTCTCAATAAGAATCAGGGCTGTTGACACTGCATAATTTTATATTATCCATTGATCTCTATGTACAAAAAAAAGGTATAAAAAGCCTTTACAAACAATAAAGGATGGGCCAGTCATTGGAAAGACTGGTTTCCCCAGTTTGGTCTTATCTCCCTCTCCTTTTCAGGCTGAATTCCCATCTGGGGCGTGGAAGCTCTCCAAGTCTACTTACTTGCCATGGCTTCTAAGGCCCACACGAGAGGGGGCCCAAGGTGGGGCACTCTCCGCTATTCAAGTGGGCGCTGGTGGCCTAACGTAGATGGTGCAAGTTCCTTGTCTTGGAACTTTATTAGTTTTCCGTGTAAACCAAGTTATTCAGCCTCTTTTCTCCACTAATTTTCCTACTATACTATTTCTTCTTAATCTCTTTTTATATTTCTAAATAAGTTTTTCCTCGCCTACTCCATCTCCCCTTCGAATTACCCTGGATCCACCAGGGCTGGACCCCGGCAGTCATCCCCTTCTCCTCCTGTCCCCAGTCCCTCCCAGCATCAGAGTCTTTTCCAATGAGTAGACTCTTCATATGAGGTGGCCAAAGTATTGGAGTTTCAGCTTTAGCATCAGTCCTTCCAAAGAATACCCAGGACTGATCTTTAGAATGGACTGTTTGGATCTCCTTGCATATACACACTGCTGTATATAAAATAGATAACTAATAAGGACTGAGAGAGTTAAAGCTTAGGCAGGTTGATAGGGAGTCCAAGCACCGGAGAGGAGGAGGAGGAGGCAAACATTTCTTTTTTAATTATTTTGCTTTGGTCACATAGGACATGTTTCTCTTAAACCCTGTGTTGCTATAACAACAATCTGGTTCACCTGAAAACTAGATTTCTTTAAGCCTGGAGCTAATGATTACACAGCAAAACAATATATGTTGCTCATGGAAATGCTTTTCTTTAGGCCCTATGTTAACGATTATAATTGTAACAATATATCTTGCTTGCGAACCTATTCTTCTTCAAGACTTATACACTTGATTATGCAACAAAACAATATATCTCGTCCAGGGACATGCTGCCAGAACCCCTTCTCCCTGGCTACCCTTGGGCCAATTTTATCTCAGAATGTATGTTGTGTGAGAGAGTCTGCGTAAAACTTTCACAACCTTGAGGCATTCTTTTTATGTATTTTCAACAGCTAGCATAAGAATATTACTCTTGCCTGGAAAATCCCATGGACGGAGGAGCCTGGTAGGCTGCAGTCCATGAGGTCACTAAGAGTTGGACACGATGGAATGACCTCACTTTCACTTTTCACTTTCATGCATTAGAGAAGGAAATGGCAACCCACTTCAGTGTTCTTGCCTGGAGAATCCCAGGGATGGGGGAGCCTGGTGGGCTTCCATCTATGGGGTCGCACAGAGTCAGACACGACTGAAGTGACTTAGCAGCAGCTGCTGCTGCTGCAGCAGCATAAGAGTATATAATGCCCTACCCAAACTAGCAAGGAGGGGTACTCTTTCTACCTGCTTCTGATGTCTATGTCAGAAGCTTTCCCTATCCTTTCACTTTAATAAAAGCTTTGCTGCACAAAACTCTGAGTGACAGAGACCACGTCTGTGGTCCCAGAGTGAAATTTTCTCCTTTGGAGACCATGAACTTGACACCAACCGCCGTAACCTACTGAATAGCACAGGTAAGTCTACTCAGGGTAGACAGACAAGACATCATACTCTGTAACGACCTCTATGGGAAAATAATCTAACCTTTGGATGTGTGAGTATCTATAACTTACACAGTTTGCTGTACAGCTGAAGCTAACAAAAATTGCTAATCAAATATACTCCAACAAAAACTTTAAGAAAAGAAAGTGAAAGAAATCTGGATACAAGACATGGATATTTTCCAGGCTTTCCATGCCTGACTGTGCTCAGACTCATCTGAGCACCTTAGAAGAATACACATATTCCTGGACTATTCTCAGAAAGGATTCTGCTAAAGAGAAATGTGTTAGAACAGTGGTTCCCAACCTTTTTTTTAGCATCAGGGACTGGTTTCATGGAAGACAAATTTTCCACGGATTGAGGTGGGGATGGGGGGATGATTTAGGGATGATCTTCATAAGGAGTAAGCAACGCAGATCCCTTGCATGCCCAGTAGGCATACAGTAGGGTTTGTACTCCTATGAGAATCTAATGCCACCACTGATTTAACAGGAAGCCGAGCTCAGGTAGTAACATGAGTGATGGGGAACAGCTATGGCTATAAATACAAAATACAGATGAAGCTTTGCTTGCTTGTCGGCTCACCTCCTGCTGTGTGGTCTCATTCCTAACAGGCCACAGACCACCACTGGTCTGTGGCTGGAGGGTTGGAGACCTCTCTGTTAAACTACATTATGAGAATGCCATAACATCATGTCAGCAAAATCCAGACTGGAAAAAAGAGATGAAGGGAAAGATAGTAGATTCAAAGAAAGTAAGAGACATTTACCACCGATGTAATGTTTAAACTTAGTTGATTCCCATTTCAAATAAACGCAAGGTGAAAATAAACAAAAACAAAGAACATTTGGAACATTTGGAAGACAGTTAAAATTTTGAACACTAATTGGATATATGAATTATTAATGTTTTTGTTCAGATGTAATGATAATAGTGTGTATTTAAAAAAAAAAACAGTTCGCATATTACAGAAAAAGGTACTGAAATGTTTTTGAATAAAATGACATGATATTTAGAATTTTCTTCAAATAGGGAAGAATGAGTAGAAACAGATGAAGCAAGACTGGTCATTAGTTTGTAATTAGTTGATCATATTCATGAGAGTAAGTGGAAGTTCAGTTTGTTTTTTGGTCTGCTTCAGTATATCTTTTTATATTTTCCATAATCAAACATTAATCTCCTAAGAAATACATTCTTTGAGCATAAGAATGACACAGTCTGCTCTTACCACTGATGCCCTAGATAGTGAAATTAAGGCAAGAAAAAGCAAAATAAGGTGTAAAGAATTACAAGAAAGAAGTAAATTGCTTCTATTCACAGACTATGGACTATCCTAAAGAATTCTCAACTCACCTACTAAGAAGAGCTAAAAAATAAATTTAATAATACATCAGGATAAAAGGTAACTTTTATACATAAATAGAAAAGATGCAAAAAAAATTATTGAAAAAATTTACTTACAATAGCATCAAAACCCATAAAATGCTGAGAAAGAGGCAGAATTTCTCCCCTTGCTGAGAGAAATTAAAGGAGACCTAAATAATAAAATCAGATTATGTTCAAGAATTGAAAGATTCAATGGAGTTAACACATCAGTTTTTCCTAAATTGTTCTATACATTCAATATGATCTCAATCAAAATACCAATGGAAATTTTCTTTGATAGATTATTGACCAAGTAATTATAAAATTTCCATTATAGATCAATAATCATAACAATCTTGAAAATGAACAAACTCAGAAGACATACAATTCCTGATTTTTCCAGTTACTTTTATACATACTGTAATCAAAATAATATGGTAATGACATAAGTATAGACACATATATGGAATAGGCCCAAATATACATGGTCAATTAAATTTTGACAAAGGTGTAAGTTGGATTCAGTGGGGAAAGGAGAGCTGTTTCAATAAATGTTACTAAAATAACTGGATAGTCTGTTAGTTGCTCAGTTGTGTCCAACTCTTTGTGACCCTATGGACTGTAACCAGCCAGGCTCCTCTCTCCATGGAATTCCCCAGGAGGAACACTGGAGGGGATTGCCATTTCCTTCTCTATGGGATCATCCCAACCCAGGGATGGAAAACAGGTCTCCTGCATTGCAGGCGATTTCCTTAATTGAACCACTAGTGAAGCCATATTACACATACACAGAAATGAACCTCAGCCCTTATATGGCATCATAAACAAATACTACCTTGAAATGGACCAGAAACCTAAAAATAAGAGTGAAAATTTTAAAACTTCTAGAAGAAAATGTGAGAATAATTTAATAATCTTGAATTTGCTCAAGATTTCGTAAGACACACAAAGTAATAACATAAAATAAAAATATATAAATTATACATTAACAAAATTAAAATTTCAGCTATGTCACCCAATGAGTTAAAAAAGTAGCAAACCATATATAGACAAGGATAAAATATTTTCAAATCATATACATATTATATTATATTTTTACTTACATTTTATATTTATCATGTTTACTCATATTTTAAATATAAGAATTCTTAAATCAATAAGAAAAATGCAAATGACCAATATAAAATGGCAAGAANTTTATTTTTAAAGAATCTAAATTAGAGGAAAATATTTCCTTTGTGAATAAACAAAGAAACTAGGCTTAATAGAAATTAAAATAAGAAGAAATCAAAGGAAAAAGATTTACCAAAACTTGTTATTTATTTACAATAGGTTTAAGCCTTTATAGGATATAAATTATATATATCAATAAAGGGCCTTTCGGCTTCTCTCCAGGACCTTTGGCACAACTATAAATTTGAATAAATCTTTCAATGCTTTTTTTTTTCTGATGAATTCTTTCTCTACAAATTAAATACTCATTGTAAGCTAGTAATATTTTATATACTTATTATGTTTCTTCATTTCGGGACTATGTGTATGCCTTCATTCATTCTAGCAATCCCCATATGTGGAGTGTTACAGCTTTTGTTAACATGTAATTATGTGCCATTAAAATAATAACAGCTGTCACTCATTCAGTACCTCCTATACCTGATGCTGTGCTAAACAAATTGCCTACATTATCTCAATTAATCCTCACAACAGGCCTATGAAGGAGGGATAATAATTAATCCCCATTTTACAGATGAGAATTGAGTAGCTTAGAGAAATCAAGAAACATAATCAAAGTGGAACAGGGTTTGAATTAAACTCTACACAACTTTGAAGCCTGTATTTTTAAATGCTAGAGTACACTGAAACTTACTTCTCTTGACTTGATATATGTTATTTGAAAATATCTAATATGCTAGAGAGTGTGAGACCAGATGTCCTACATCACACAAAGAGAAATTTTCCAATCTTTCCTGCAGCTCTTCCCATACCCATAGAGCTGTATGGCTGAATGGCACTAAGCAATATAAATACTGAAATTACCTAGATATAAACATTACTTGTCACTAGGCTTCAGCTACAAATCATTTCTAGTTGTATTTTACCTTAAAGTTTGCTTATAAAGACTCCATTACACAAAATGTCAGATTGATTATGCATTTAATTCTTCTCTCTATAAAAACTGAACTGAAAGAACAGTATATGAATTTAAAATGGAATTAACCTGTAAGGACAATAAGAGGAGACACAACAGAAAACAATGCTTTGAAACAGGAATAGGGAAAACTAGTGACTTTTTAAAAATTACAGAATTTTGAGATGGTTAAAATAATATTTGAATAAAAATCAAAGAAATCTCCAGCACATAGATCAAAAAGATAAAATATATGAAAAATATAAANTAATAATTTTCCAGCATCTTTCTAATAATACATTTAGAAGGAAGATCAGAAAAAATAAAGAGGAGAGAATTATCACATAGAAAATAGAAGAAATAATTTTAAAAGTAAAAGACATAAACACTCAGGTTGAAAATGTTCATTAAGTGCCCAAATTGAGCTTATGGACCCAAAAACAATCTTGAAATTTCATAATGGAGGGACTAAAAAGAAAAACTTCCAAGGAAAAGAAAGAACTCTCCTAGAGGAACATCAGATCCTCAACAGCAACATGGATCGCAGAAGACAATTGTTTTCATTCTATGGGGAAAAAAAAATGTTGTTAACCTAAAATTCTATATACAGTATTACTTAAGTATGAAGGTGAAATAAAGATAATTGTAAACACACAAAATGTACTCCATTAGGTAATCTGTTAGGATAATATCACTTGCTAAAATAAGACAGAATGCTAACACGTGTGTGTGTATATATATAATACATACCTATATATGTATGTATAATATAAAATATACAGCATACGTATATCCAAATACACAGTCTCCAAAATATACTTAAACTACTCACTCTTGTAGAAAATTATTAGGACACATGCAAAAGAAGTCACCCAAGAAAGATGAAGCCATGAGACCTAAGACCCAGGAGCTGTGGGGAGAGTACTGAAAACAAGCCCCAGAACAAAACAGAGCAGACTGGAACATGAAAAAAAGAAGTCTTCAGTCAGCCTGGTTGCTGCAGATTCTAACTACAAACGGTGAAAGTTAATTTGTGGTACCAGATCTCAGGGAATATTTGTTCTCTACTGAGAGAAATTTTAAAACATGCAGCTTTCCTCTTCACTGTGCAGGTGCAGAGAGAAGGGCCGTTTAGGTTAGTTCATCTCAGCTTTGAAAGTGTAACTCCATGTGCTGAGGTCTCCTGCGGCCCCCACACTCCAGGTGAGGCTTGACTCTTTCTCCTGCCCGTCCCCAGTACAGCCGCTAAGAAGCTGTGAAAACTGGATTTCATTTGGCAGCACCTTCAAGATATGGGGCTACTTATCAAGTCAGGTTGCCACTTTAATTTACCTTTTGCTGTGGCCTCTGAAAGGTCTTTGCTACGCTGTGCTTAGTGGCTCAGTTGTGTCCAACTCTTCGTGACCCCATGGACTGTAGCCCACCAGGCTCCTCTGCCCATGGGGATTCTCCAGGCAAGAATGCTGGAGTGGGTTTCCATGGCCTCCTCCAGATCTTCCCAACCCAGGGACTGAACCCACACCTCCCGCATTGCAGGTGAATTCTTTACCATCTGAGCCCCCAGAGAAGTCCAAGAATATTGGAGTTGGTAGCCTCTCCCTTCTCCAGGGCATCTTCCTGACCCAGGAACTGAACTGGAGTCTCCTGAATTGCAGGCAGTTTCTTTAGCACCTGAGCTGTCAGGGAAGTCCTTCTAACAAGATGGTGGATTCCCTTTCAGAAATAAATGAGTCATTTTCAGTCACCAGGGTCTCCAACTTGCCATTCTTATGAATGTAATAGGTACTGATCTTTTTTATTCCATCCTTTCACCACCATTTGCTTATTTAACTGCATGTACATGTATTAATAATGGAAGATTTATCACTGATTATTTATTTATTACTTCATTTTATAAACCTAACTAGAAACTGAGCTTTTCATTCTTGCAAAAGTCATTTCCGAAAGAGAAAATATGAATATGACTAGATCAGTCCATAATTCACATAATTCATATTTCCAAGTAAAGCAGATGAGACTCTTTTAACTGTAACTCATTATAGAAACAAAACTTGGTCTCATCTATAAGGAGATCCCCAGTGTGCTGAAAGTGTTCCGGGAGAATATGATCTGGGAGGGACACCACCACCTACACTGAGCTGCCAAGCCCGAAAGGGTCATAGCCCTGAACGTGGTCTATGCACTCAAATGCTAAGGGCCCACCCTCTCAGGCTTCTGTAGCTTAGTTTGAGTTCTGCAAGTTGCATTCTGTAGCAAAGTTAAAGACACTTCTCAAGGCCAGAAAAAGCAAACAAACAAACAAAAATACTGAATCCACAGCTGGAACTCATTAAACCTATCCCCATAACTAAGATACTGACATCATTTTTTTTCCCCCTGGAAATTTGAAATTAGAAAAGAAAGACCCTGCAAAAGTTAAAGTTGAGTGCTGAGATCGTGGGTTTATGAAGGGTAAGGGTAGATATTCACGAATTCATTTTCCTCTATGTCTACAGAAGACATGAGCGTACTTTAGTGATAAGAGACTATTTGCTCACTGAAAGAAGTAGTGCCTGATGACTTACAAAGTCTCTCTGAGGCCCAGCTGTATTTACATCATTTTTTTGTGGTTAAAATAGTTAGCCCTCAAATCAGACTTAAAATCTTCCTCTCACCAGCAATGTGATCTCCCAGGCTATTTAAGCTAACTCTCTCCAGTTTTTTCATGCGGAAAATGAGGCTATTGTGAGTGTACTAGATTGTTTGTCTGTTTCTAGTTTTTTGCTGCCTTCCCAGCAAGAGAATTACACATTCTTGCTCACTGATGGGTGGCCAGTAGTGCACTCTTGCACTGACAGTCAAACTTAGTCTCCTGACTTGCTCTGACCAGTGGAATATGAGCAAGATGAACAAATGACACAGCTGAGCAGAAGGTCTAAGAAATATTGTTTAATCATTGCTTTTAATCTCCCTGCCCTGGAAACCCGAATCCTCAAATAAACAGGACAACATAAGCAAGTAAAACAGAAAAAAAAAAAATTGATGTGATAAATCATTAAAAATTAGTAATTCTTTGGTACCACAGAAAAGTCTAGCAAGAGTGAAGCATACAGAAATTGGTGGTAGGAACGTACTACAAACAAACTCTAAACAATGTGGTGTTAGCTTCAGGGCTAGCTAGTAAGGGGAAAGGAAATGGTTACTGGCTGGAGATGGTAATGGCTAGAAAAATAATGACTCTTTTATACAGTGATTGTTGCTGTTCAGTGCCTAAGTCGTGGCTGACTCTTTGCAACCCCATGGATCGCAGGACTTTAGGCTCTTCTGTCCTCAACTGCCTCCAGGAGCTTCCTCAGATTCATAGTCATTGAGTCAGTGATGTCATCCAGCCATCTCATCCTCTGTCGTCTCCTTCTCCTCCTGCCTCAATCTTTCCCAGCATCAGGGTCTTTTCCTGAGTCAGGTCTTTCCAACAGGGGGCCAAAGTATTGGAGCTTAAGCTTCAGCATGTCTTCCTAGTGATTATTCAGGGTTGATTTCCGTTAGGATTGACTGGTTTGATCTCCTCTCAGTCCAAAGGACTTCTCTAACATCACAATTTGAAGCATCAGTTCTTCAGCACTCAGCCTTCTTTATGGTCCAAATCTAACATCCATACGTGACTGCTGGAAAAACTCTAGGTTTGACTATATGGACCTTTGTCAGCAAAGTGATGTCTCTGCTTTTTAATATACTGTTTAGGTTTGTCATAGCCTTCCTTCCAAGAAGCAAGTGTCTTCTAATTTCATGGCTGCAATCAACAACCACAGTGATTTTGGAGCCCAAGAAGAGAAAATCTGTCACTCTTTCCACTTTTTCCCTTTCTATTTGCCATGAAGTGATAGGACCAGAAACAGTGAGAGACTTTATTTTCTTGGGCTCCAAAATCACTGCAGATGGTGACTGTAACCATGAAATTGAAAGATGCTTGCTCCTTGGAAGAAAAGTTATGACCAACCTAGACAGCATATTAAAAAGCAGAGACATTACTTTGCCGACAAAGGTCCATCTAGTCAAGGCTATGGTTTTTCCAGTAGTCATGTATGGATGTGAGAATTGGACTATAAAGAAAGCTGAGGACTGAAGAATAGATGCTTCTGAACTGTGGTGTTGGAGAAGACTCTTGAGGGTCCCTTGGACTGCAAGGAGATCTAACCAGTCCATCCTAAAGGAGATCAGTCCTGAATATTCACTGGACAGACTGATGCTGAAGCTGAACCTCCAATACTTTGGCCACCTGATGTGAAGAACTGACTCATTAGAAAAGACCCTGATGCTGGGAAAGATTGAAGGTGGGAGGAGAAGGGGATGACTGAGGATGAGATGGTTGGATGGTATCACCTACTCAATGGACATGAGTTACTCCGGGAGTTGGTGATGGACAGGGAGACCTGGCGTGCTGCAGTTCATGGGGGTCACAAAAAGTCAGACACAACTGAGCGACTGAAATGAACTGATGGGACTGGATGCCTTGATCTTCATCTTTTGAATGTTGAGTTTCAAGCCAGCTTCTTCACTCTTCTCCTTCACCCTCATCAAGAGGTTCTTTAGTTCCTCTTCACTTTCTGCTATTAGAGTGATATCATCTGTATATCTGTTGTTGATGATATTTCTTCCAGCAATCTTGATTCCAACTCGTGATTCATCAGCCTGATATTTCGAATGATGTACTCTTTGTTGGGTCATAGAGAAAGCAAGGGAATTCCAGAAAAATATCTACTTCTGCTTCACTGACTATGGTAGGCCTTGAACTGTGTGGATCACAACAAACTGAAAATTCTTAAAGAGATGGAAGTACCAGACCACCTTACTGTCTTCAGAGAAACCTGCATGCAGGTCAAGAAGCAAGAGTTAGAACTGGAAATGGAACAACTGATGGTCAAAAATTGGGAACAGAGTAGGTCAAGGCTGCATGTTGTCACCCTGGTTATTAAACTTCTCTGGCCAACTTCTATGCCAATAACCAGGGTGACAATTCACAGCCTTTTGCTACTCCTTTCCCAATTTTTGACCAGTCAGTTGTTGCATTTCCTGTTCTAACTCTTGATTCTTGACCTGTATGACCTGTATACATGTTTCTCAGAAGACAGGTCAGGTGGACTGGTACTCCCATCTCTAAGAATTTTCCGCAGTTTGGTGTGATCCACACAGTCAAAGGCCTTATCATACTCAATGAAACTGAAGTAGATGTTTTTCTTAAATTCTTTTGCTTTCTCTATGATCGAAGTGAAAAGTGAAAGTAAAAGTGTTAGTCACTCAGTCGTGACCAACTCTTTGTGACCCCACGAACTGTACCCCTCCAGACTTCTCCATCTATGGGATTTTCCAGGCAAGAATAGTGGCATGTGTTGCCATTTCCTTCTTTAGGGGATCTTACCAACTCAAGGATAGAACCCAGATCTCCCGCACTGTGGGCAGACTCTTTACCATCTGAGTCACTAGGGAAGTCCCTATGACCCAAGGAATGTTAGCAATTTGATCTCTGGTTCCTCTGCCTTTTCTAAACCCAACTTGTATATCTGAAAGTTACGGTTCACATACTGTTGAAGCCTAGATTGAAGGATTTTGAGCATTGTCTCACTAGCATGTGAAATGAGTGCAATAGTATGGTAGTTTGAACATTGGCATTGCCACTCTTTGAAATAGGAATGAAAACTGACCTTTTCCAGCACTATGACCACTGTTAAACATTTAATATATTTGGCAAAAATATTGCCTCTATAATTTGAAAGACAGATAATATAACAAGAACTTTGCCTTTAGATAAAAACATGAAACAATAGAATGTTGATAGTGTCAATCAGATATTTTGGGTTGCTTTGGACAATATAAGAATAGAAATGCTTAAGCTCAAAAAGTATTGCAACTGAAAAGGCTCCAAAATATAATATCAGTTTTCAAAGTGGAGTTGAAGAATACAGAAAGCTCAGAAATTCCAGAATTTGTGGGCTTGCAAATGGAAATACCTAGATAAAAGATAACACTGTATAACATTCTCAATGACAGAGTTTAAGACAATCCTTGGCAAGAAAGAAAATATTGTCCTGGTTAACCAACCAAAGGTTAGAATTTCTGAATTTTCCAAGGTGAAACTCAGTAAATTAAAAAAAAACCAACTCAGGATAAAAGTCTAACTAAAGCTGTGACTTACTACAAAAGCCCGACATACTCAGATTATGTGGATTAAGAGAAAAAACAATTTCTGATTCAAGAAATGCACTATTGTATGAAATGATGTGAGAAGAATACCAGAATGCAGAGAAGCAGACATTATGATGAAGGACAGAGGTTGACTGTATTATTACTTTCAAATAGTTTCTGCCCTCTCATGCATCCTCATTTGTTGACATCTGATTACAGTGCCATCTATGGGAAGAGCTTATTTCCCCACCCCATTGACTGTTAAACTTGGCCATGGTACCTGTTCTGTTCACTACTGTGGCCTCATGGAAGTTGTAGGAGCTCTTGCATGGTTTGGCTATTTCTCTTTATTTCTCTGCCTTGAATCTAAAACAGAGTTGGGCCCCTAAATAAAAAGACATATCCAACATGTAATGGAGCAAAAAGTAAATCTTTGGTGTTATAAGCTACTTAGATTTGGAGTTATTTGTTACCAGAGCAGAACTTGGCAAAAACTGGCTATTATGGAAATACTTTAATGAGAGGAATGTTTAGAATAGCTCTTGGCACACAGCATGTACTCAGTGAATATTTGCTATAATACTTCCTTAGAACCCCTGTAATGTTCCAATAAATTTCTCTTTTTGCTTTAGCTACTTTTGTTCTCTAAAAATCAACATTCCCTATATATGATCAAAATATTCTATTAAAAAATATAACTAATTAGCTGGTAAAATTTTACAAGTTATTCTGTGATCCAGAAAATCATAAACAACTGACTCAGTGTAATTACAAGCATATCATCATACTAGACAACACAATGTGTGAGCATTCAAATCAGAGCTATTGTTTCTATTGGATAATTTCCAATAAGCAGATAGTTGCCTGAAATGCAATTTCCTAGTTTCATAAGTGATAAAATAATATCCTCAAAAATTGTAAAGCCATATCTTTGATTTTTAATTCTTTTTAATTTTAAAAGAGATAGAGTAAAACATAAATGAATAAAATTACAATATGTCGGTATAATGACAAAGAAAAAGCTCAGTTTGAAGTCAGAGAAACTCTATTAAGTAAACTACCCACTTGACCATCATTTAAAAATACTAAAAAATGATTCTGTTAAAGTGCTACATTCAATATATCAGCAAATTTGGAAAACCCAGCAGTGGCCAGAGGACTGGAAAAGATCAGTTTTCACACCAGTTCTAAAGAAGGGCACTTTTAAAGAATGTTCAAACTTCCAGACAATTGCACTCACTTCCCATGGTAGTAATGTATGCTCAAAACCCTTCAAACTAGGCTTCAGCAGTACTTGAATTGAGAACTTCCAGATGTACAAGTATTGGGGGGTTTTGGAAAAGCAGAGGAACCCAGAGATCAAGTTGCCAACATTTGTTGGATCATAGAGAAAGGAACGGAATTCCAGAAAAAAACATCTACTTCTCTTTTATTGACTATGCGAAAGCTTTTGACTGTGTCAAAGTGTTAGCTATTCAGTCATATACAACTCTTTGAGACCCCATGGACTGTAGCCCCCCCACGCTCCTCTCTCCATGGAATTCTCCAGGCAAGAATACTTTGACTGTGTAGATCACAATGAACTGTGGAGGATTCTTAAAGAAATGGGAATACCAGACCATCTTAACTGTCTCCTGATAAACCTGTATGCACATCAAGAAGCAACAGTTAGAATCATACATGGAACAACTGACTGGTTCAAAATAGGGAAAGAAGTACGACAAGACTATATACTGTAACCCTGTTTATTTAACTTATATGCAGCATACATCATGCAAAATGCTGAGCAGATTGAGTGACAAGCTGGAATCAAGATTGCCAGAAGAAATATCAACAACCTCACATTATGCAGATAATATCGTTCTAATGGCAGTCCATCTAGTCCCAGCTATGGTTTTTCCAGTGGTCATGTATGGCTGTGAGAGTTGGACTATAAAGAAAGCTGAGCACTGAAGAATTGATGCCTTTGAACTGTGGTGTTGGAGAAGACTCTTGAGAGTCCCTTGGACTGCAGGGAGATCCAACCAGTCCATTCTGAAGGAGATCAGCCCTGGGATTTCTTTGGAGGGAATGATGCTGAAGCTGAAACTCCAATACTTTGGCCACCTCATGCGAAGAGTTGACTCATTGGAAAAGACTCTGATGCTGGGAGGGATTGGGGGCAGGAGGAGAAGGGGACGACAGAGGATGAGATGGCTGGATGGCATCACTGACTCAATGGACATGAGTTTGAGTGAACTCCGCGAGTTAGTGATGGACAGGGAGGCCTGGCGTGCTGCAATTCATGGGGTCGCAGAGTCGGACACGACTGAGTGACTGAACTGAACTGAACTGAATGGCAGAACATAAAGGGGAACTAAAGAGCCTCTTTATTAGGGTGAAGGAGGAGACTGAAAAAGCTGGCTTAAAAGTCAACTTTCAGAAAAATGAAGATCATGGCATCTGGTCCCATCACTTCTATCATGGCAGATAGAAGGGGAAAAAGTGGAAGCAGTGAGACATTTTCTTTTCTTGGGAGCTTAAATCACTGTGGGTGGTGATTGCAGCCATGAAATAGAAGACATTTGCTTCCTTGGAAGAAAAGCTATGACAAACCTAGACAGCATATTAAAAAGCAGAGTCAGCACTTTGCCAACAAAGGTCCATATAGTCAAAGCTATGGTCTTTCCAGCAGTCCTGTACTCATGAGTTGGACCATAGAGAAGGCTGAGAACTGAAGAATTGATACTTTTGATTTGTGGTACTGGAGAAGACTCTTGAGAGTCCCTTGGAAAGTGAGGAGATCAAACCAATCAGTCATAAAACAAATGAACCCTTAATACTCACTGGAAGGACTGACACTGAAGCTCTAAAACTTCAGCCCCCTGAGCCGACTCCCTGGAAAACACCCTGATGCTGGAAATGATTGACGGTAAAAGGAGGATATGGTGGCAGAGGATGAGATGGTTAGATGACATCACCAACTCAATGGGCATGAACTTGGGCAAACTCAGGGAGATAGTGAGGGACAGGGAGGTTTGGCAAGCTGCAATCCATGGGGTCTCAAAGAGTCCAACATACTTAGAGACTAAACATCAGCAACAATAGCAATTGACCATCATTATAAATAAATATGATTCCATTATATTTATAAAGATCATCAAAAGTTTCTAATAAAAACAACACTGTGTAAATAAAATGTTAAAATCTCCCAATTTAAATTTGAGATGTACGTAAGTTGGATTCTTCTCACACATTGTAATTTCTCAAGTCACATATATATCAAACTATATTATGTTGACTAAAATTTACCATTAGTAATTTCTCAAAATATAAAATCTTATGTATGAATAAATTCTCATTCTTTAAGAAAGGATAGGAAATTAAATANTATCAAGTGTAGAAAAGATAAGAATAGGAACATCTTGAATGGAATGATGTAATTAATAATTTTAATATAATATATTTATATTTAATTTATATTCCCCATATCCTACACTGCTGCTGCTAAGTCACTTCAGTTGTGTCTGACTCTGTGTGACCCCATCCCTGGGATTCTCCAGGCAACAACATAGGAGTGGGTTGCCATTTCCTTCTCCGATGCAGGAAAGTGAAAAGTGAAAGTGAAGTCGTTCAGTTGTGTCCGACTCTTAGCAACCCCATGGACTGCAGCCTACCAGGCTCCTCCGTCCATAGGATTTTCCAGGCAAGAGTACTGGAGTGGGGTGCCATTGCCTTCTCCGATATCCTACACAAACATACTTAAAATTTTATATCCCGCACCTTGTTATTAGATGTCCATAGGACATTCTGAAAAACTGGCAAAAAAGATAAATGCTACTAAACTTCAAAAAATAGAACTCTTTTTTTGCATGTGATTCAGCTATACGTGTACACATGTTAGTTTTGAAATTATTTTCCATTATAGGTTATTACAAGATATTGATTATAGTTCCCCGTGCTATACAGTAA
Organism: Redunca redunca; assembly: GCA_006410935.1. Classification (NCBI taxonomy): domain Eukaryota; kingdom Metazoa; phylum Chordata; class Mammalia; order Artiodactyla; family Bovidae; genus Redunca; species Redunca redunca. The sequence goes on along the minus strand of SJYQ01000492.1, from coordinate 124,491 downwards.
ACCCTTGTTGCATGTAGTGTATCTATTTTTTAAAATTACAATTCCAGCATTCAATTCATACTAAGTCCAACTAGTAGAATCAAAATGTCATAAATCTTTTAGTTAGGCAAAAATTCACATTTTAAAAAATACGTATATTATGCATATTATATCTACTTATACAAAAGCTTTTCTACTATGCCTGAGAAAGAACATCCAAAAAAAAAAAACGAAGAGAAGGAGAAATTGGAAAACATAAACTAAATGAAACCGGAGCCCTGAATATGAAATAAAAAAGTGAAACAAGCTAGATAAAAGTAAAATATCCTCATATAGTCCAGATTTTTGAAACATGGCTGCTCATTAGAAACATAACTAGAGCTCTGGCAAAAAAAAAAAAAAGCAAAACTCAATCACCTGGGCATTTACATTTTTCAAAAAATTCCAAGATAATTCTGATATGCATATGGATTTGCATCCATAAAAAGTGATTACCGGTTTGTAATGATAGTGTTGGTGACATAGAATTCTATAATTTTTCTGTTGTTCAATCATGATGTAATGGTATTAAGTGAGCACTAGTTACATAACCACAATCGTAAAAGAGGTTTACCAGTTTTCACAATCAGTGGCCACCAAGTACGGTTTTGGAACCCTCCCAGGTACTGCCATCACACCGGATCACAACGTGTCACATGGGATTCATGAGAGGAAGTGCTATATCGATACTGCTTCCCATCTGTCCCCGCTGCCTGACGCAGTAGCTGGTACATAGGAGCCGTTCTAATAGGCACAAGGTGGTACCGCGGTTCGGAGAAGGCGATGGCACCCACTCCAGTGCTCTTGCCGGGAAAATCCCATGGACGGAGGAGCCTGGTAGGCTGCAGTCCACGGGGCCGCTAAGAGTCAGGCACGACTGAGCGACTTCACCTTCACTTTCCACTTTCATGCATTGGAGAAGGAAATGGCAACCCACTCCGGTATTCTTGCCTGGAGAATCCCAGGGACAGAGGAGCCTGGTGGGGTGCCGTCTACGGGGTCGCACAGAGTCAGACACGACTGAAGCGACTTAGCGGCAGCAGCAGCAGCAGTACAGCGGTTAGAGGCTAAGATGCCAAGGCAAATTGCCTGGATTAAAGTCCTAGTTCTATGTAACTTTGCACAAACTACGGAACATCTTGGTCTCAAGATTGTGTTTAACTGTGTTTATGGAATTATTGAGAGAATTAAATGAGCTAATCTTTATGAAGTGTACAACATTAGTGTCTGACATGTAAGAAGTGCTGAACAAATATTAGCTATTATTTCCAGCTGAAAATTACTTGCATAGTGTTTTTGCTGTTCCTATTAAACAACAAATTCATCACAAACAACTTTAATGCAGAGCACTGGAATCGTGTGGCCTGGGAAGACAGTGTGCTCTCAGTTAAGTTCAGTCGCTCAGTCGTGTCCGACTCTGCGACCCCATGAACCATAGCACGCCAGGCCTCCCTGTCCATTACCAACTCCCAGAGCTTACTCAAACTCATGTCCGTTGAGTTAGTGATGCCATCCAACCATCTCATCCTCTGTCGTCCCCTTCTCCTCCTGCCCCTAATCCCTCCCAGCATCAGGGTCTTTTCAAATGAGTCAGCTCTTCACATCAGGTGGCCAAAGTACTGGAGTTTCAGCTTCAATATCAGTTCTTCCAATGAACACCCAGGACTGATCTCCTTTAGGATGGACTGGTTGGATCTCCTTGCAGTCCAAGGGACTCTCAAGAGTCTTCTCTAACACCACAGTTCCAAAGCATCAATTCTTCAGCACTCAGCTTTCTTTATAGTCCAACTCCCACATCCATACAAGACTACTGGTAGCTAGAAGTTATTGCTGACAACATCAGCCACCTTATAAGGCACATAGAGTAGGGGAATCAGTTTTACAGCCTCTTTAGTGCTTTACCTCCTTAGACCCCTCTATATTTTGCAAGGAAAGACCTGATTGGTCAGAATCTATGTATGACTAAACCACATTTACTCTGTAGGGCTCTCAATCATTTCATAAAACTAGATGAGGAGACATGCTCTGAATTTTCAGCATCCACCCTCTGAAATTGTCTTCCTCCAACTGAATAGACAGAATGAAAGAAGATCTCACTCAGACTTTAAATATAAACTGTGCATTCCAAGTAGCTGAGAACCAGAATTCCTTTTTTGAGAATAAGTACATGATAACAATTGAGGTTCTCTGATTCATGTCCTGCACCCTTTTCTGCACCATATAGAATGACTTGGGAAATCAACATGACAACAGTCTAGCATTCCCATGATTTTGACTGAAACGCTGTCATAAAGTAGAAAATTAACAATTATATTTTGAATATACAACAATGTCCACCAGGGGCGCCAGACTCAGACTTGCAGATGACCTGGGGTTGGGTGTTATTTTATATGTAAAGAATGCAAAAGTGATGATAAGCAATTATCATCCAATTTAAATAAATAAATAGAAAGAACACAAAAGTAAGTAGGGTGACCCTGCTCCTAGAGGGTGAGCAATCTCATAAGGTGGGTGGTTGTATGCAACACACTATAGAGAGTGTTTTTATAAAGACACTTGCATAGGCAGAGAGGTAAGAGGGAATGGTCAGCTCTCCTTGATGAAGTCAGAAGAAGCTTTAGAGGAAGAAACAGGAGTTGTTTAGATCTTAAAAAAGGGGGTCAAGTGTTAGAGAAATCATGGGCAAATCACAGAAAGATTAAACAGCAAGATGGGCTTTGGGAAACAGAAGCAATCTATTTTTCTTTGGGAAAGAGGGCCATGAAGGAAAAGTAGACAATGGTTACAGGGGTAATGGAAGACTGCATCTGTTTGGACTTTATCCTGTCAGGGATGGGGAAGCCAGAAGGGAGTTTGAAGTAGCTCTGCTAAATTATAGTCTTTTAGACGGGGTGTGATCTGAGAAAGAATATACACTCTTCCTAGCCTGAATTATTTTTCCAGAGGATGACTTGAACACTGAAAGTATAAGGATGAAATTTCCTTAGAGGAAAGATAAAGATATTAATTCGTGTTGCCTTAACCATGAGCAATGACTTAAAGACAGAATACTCTAAACACAATTCTAGTTTAATTGCCCCCTAAAAATGAAACAAAACTAACTAGCAAAACAGAGACAATTTCAAACCATTAAAATTAGAAATGAGCTCATGTTTAAGCTCAATTTTATAGTCTTTTTATGTGGGTTTCAGAAAATCTAGTTGATTCAATAAAATAAAATATCCCAGACACCTGGTATAATTAAAGCAAGTGAACCAAGTGGTAAAAATATCTTTGATGGAGGCTACGTTTGATGTTCAGCCAGAAAGACTACAGATTCTGTGATTCTAGATTCTGAAAGAAATATATCAGTTGGATTGTGGATAGAGCAGAAATATAATGATTGCTTCTTGTGGGCCGAAAAGTCACACCTGTAAAGGGCTAAGGAATACAAGCAGGCTTTTCACTGGCTCCTTAGGTAGTTCAAACTTATGTCGGTCAGTCAGTTCAGTCACTCAGTTGTGTCTGACTCTTTGTGTCTCCATGGACTGCAGCTCACCAGGCCTCCCTGTCCATCACCAACTCTTGAAGTCCACTCAAATCCATGCCCACTGAGTCTGTGATGCCATCCAACCATCTCATCCTCTGTCGTCCCCTTCTCTTCCTACCTTCAATCTTTCCCAGCATCAGGGTCTTTTCAAATGAGTCAGCTCTTCGCATCAGGTGGCCAAAGTATTGGAGTTTCAGCTTCAGCATTAGTCCTTCAAACGAATATTCAGGACTGATTTCCTTTAGGATGGACTGGTTGGATCTCCTTGCAGTCCAAGGGACTCTCAAGAGTCTTCTCTAACACCACAGTTCAAAGGCATCAATTCTTCAGTGCTCAGCTTTCTTTATAGTCCAATTCTCACCCATGCATGACTTGGCAAAGTAATGTCTCTGCTTTTTAATATGCTGTCTAGGTTGGTCATAACTTTTCTTCAAACCTATGTACTCACCTACATTTATCCAGAGGAAAACTAGTTCTTAAACATGTGTTGAAAATAATTGAGTCCAGTATTAAATTTAACAGGAAAACTATGGAAGCCCTCAAACTCTTTCCCATTGCCTTCTCATTCACTAGTATAAACTGATCTCTCATATAAATCGTCTTTTACTTGTTGGTCAGGTTGCCTGCAGTTTTCCACACTAGTTCCTTGTCAATGATTCTTGATGGCAAACTCTTCATTCTCTGTCACTTGAAAAGTCAACTTTTATTTATGAACCACAGGGGTGTTAAGTAATGGACACAGCAGAAAAGAATGTTTTGGAAAAAATTCTAAAAGATTATAAATTTCACTAAGCTCAATTATTTTTTCTCCCCAAAGCAGGAGGATGGGTGACAAGAACTACAGGGCAGCAGGTACCGTAAGGTGTTTATAGCTTACAACTTCCACATGCTGTGATTTTACCACAAATGCGCAGTTTCCATAGCAACTACCATATCATCTGATCCTACAGCTATTTTTAAGTTGCAGATAAATATTTTAAGGAAATGTGTCAGGATCGCAAGGTAAATTTATTCCCTCAATCTACTCTGTTTCCAGTGATACCAGCAAGAGTCCATTTTTGACAGAAAATGTGCTAAAGTAAGTATATCTATGTGTATGTTATGTATTGATTTTCAGGTTATTAATAGTAAAGTCCAACCCATTTCAAGTAAGCATTTTTATTTTTTCATATGTATATAGTAACTTAATTGACATATTATTACCATATAATAAACAACATATATTTAAAGTATTAAATTTGGTAAATTTGACATATGAATACACTGTGAAACCATCACATCAAGGTAGTGGACATTTTATAATTTCTTGTTCTCTTCCCTTCTCCAGCCATCCCCGTCCATTGCCAGGCTACTGCTGGTCTGCTTTCTGTTATTACTTAGTTTACATTTTCTAGAAACTTCAGTAAATGAAATCATACAATATGTACTATTTGTTCTTCAGCTTCTGGTGATCAGCATAGTTATTTTCAAATTTGTCCATGTTTTAGTTTGTATCAATTGTTCATTCTCTTTTGTTGCTGAGTGCACATGAAGTCGCTCAGTCGTGTCTGACTCTTTGCGACCCCGTGGACTGTGGCCCACCGGGCTCCTCCGTCCATAGGATTCTCCAGGCAAGAATACTGGAGTGGGTTGCCATTTTCTTCTCCAGGGGATCTTCCTGACCCAGGGATTGAACCCAGGTCTCCCGCATTGCAGGCAGAGGCTTTAACCTCTCATTCACTTGTTGATGGACATTTGCGCTGCCTCCAGTTTGGAACTATTACAGACAACAAAGTGACTGTGAACTTCATGTCCAGCCTTTATGTGAACATATGGTTTCATTTGACTTGGGTCATTACAGGAACAAATGACTGGATATATGCTAATTTTTGAGAAACTGTCTATTTTTCTCCTAAAGAATTTGTTCTCTTTTACATTCCCACTAGCAACGTATGAGAATCCCAGTTACTATCCTTGCCAGCACTTGGTATGTTCACTCTTTTTCATTTTAATGATTCTAGTAGGTAATGTACTGCCATATTATTTTTGTCTTAGTTTGCCTTCCCTAGGTGGCTCAGATGGTAAAGAGTTTGCCTGCAGTGCAGGAGCCCTGGGTTCCATCCCTGGGTCAGAAAGATCCTCTGGAGAAGGAAATGGCAACCCACTCCAGTATCCTTGCCTGGAAAATCCCATAGACAGAGGAGCCTGGCAGGCTACAGTTCACGGGGTTGCAAAGAATTGGACACAACTGAGTGACTTCACTTTCTTTCTTTCTTTCTTTCTTCTAGTGACTAATAATGTTGAACACTATTTTATGTGTTTATTTGCCATAAACATATCATCTTCGGTAAATTATATGTTCAAATATTTTGCCCATTTTTTAAAAACTGGGTTATTTTCTTACTATTGAATTGTAGAGCTCTTTATATATTTTAGATATCAGTCTTTTGTCAAATATGTGGTTTATAAACATTTTGTACCAATCTGTTAGTTGTCCTTTAATTGTTTTAATAATTTCCTCTAAAAAGCAGACATAAAATTATACTTTTCAAATTTTCAAGGGAAGCTGAATCTTTCCAGATTATATGAAAACTGAATCTACTCAGACGCAGAGAATGTCTGTAGTTACACAAAAATCCAAGCTTTTAAACCATTATACTCACTCATTAATGTCATCATAAAGTGGTAAAATTCTATAGACTTATCTACTTATAGTAGATAAGTGAAGAAATAATAAAAGCAAAACAAGTCATATCACAAATACTTGGGAATATGACACAATCTGTATACCTATTCTACCCTTTATGAACGTCTTTTCTAGGTTTTTTGGCTATTAATTTTTAAAATGATGAATATTTTTGTTTGTGGTTCCTGGTGCACATGGACACATATTCTTCCTTTTATGGCACATATTTAGGAGTACAACTCCTGAGTCATGTGGTATATTATATGTAGCTTCAATATACTAGATTGTGCCTGAAGCCTGCATCACAATCTATACTCCAACCCCATCCCCAGGTGGCACTGGTGGTAAAGCATCCAACTGCCAGTGCAGGAGATGCGAGAGACCGGGGTTCAGTTCCAGGTTGGGAAGGTCCCCTGGAGAAGAGCATGGCAACCCACTCCAGTGTTCTCGCCTGGAGAATCCCATGGATGGAGGAACTTGGTGGGCTACAGTTCATAGGGTCACAAAGGGTCGGACACAACTGAAGTAACTTTCACAGCAATAGTGAAAGAGGATCACATTTGGTTCACATCTATATCTACATTTAGTGTTTTCCCACTTTCAGAAATTTTTGAAGAAGTTGGATAATATGGTAAAGATTATGCTTAGTTTTTATTTCATACATTTTCTTATTACGTCTCTTCTGTTACTACCTTTTGGGAGCTCTACATTTAAAGAAGAAGACAAAATGGTCCCTACACTTCCTAGAGGGATCACAGACTAAAGAATACAGAATTAGTGTAAAATATAAAAGATAAGACTAATTTTGTGCTAAAATAGAAAGTCAAAATGGGATCAGTGCACTTGTAGTATACTTTATAACAATAAATAAGGTGATTATCAAGGATATTCAGTTGGCTAGTTGGTTGATAACAACTCTTTTTAAGCCCAAGATTTATAGTTTATGATCAGGTAAAATAGGTATGTGTGTGTTTGCACACATACAAGTATAAAGAAAGAGAAATCTTTTAAAGACAGATAGGAAAGTCAATGTCCAATTCATCATTTGTTTCCTTTCAAAGATCAGCTCTAGAACTTTAGACAAGATAAGGAAACTTTTAGTAAAAGTCCAGTTAATAAAAAATGGTAAGCTTTGTGGGCCATAAAGTTTCTTTCTCAACTACTTGATTCTGCCTTTTTTAGTGTAAAAGCAGCCACAGGCAATATGTAAAAAAATGAGTGTGACTGTGTTTCAATCAAACTTTATTTACAAGGACAGGCTGTAGATCTGATTTTGTCCAAAAGCTATAGTTTGTACACCAGTGAACTAAGGTATGAAACTTTTTCAGAGTCAAATAATCTATAGAAACTCTATTAGTGTAAGTTAGTATCAATTATTTTATGGTGGTGAAGGTGGTGGTGGTGGTTTAGTTGCTCAGTCATGTCTGTCTCTTTGCGATCCAACGGACTGCAGCACGACATGATTCCCGGTCCTTCACTATCTCTTGGAGTTTGCCAGACTCATGTCCATTGAGTCAGTAAGCCCATCCAACCATCTCATCCTCTGTTGCCCTCTCATTCTCCTGCTCTCAGGCTTTCCCAGCATCAGAATCTTTTCCAACAGACCTTGATGAGTTGGCTCTTTGCATTAGGTGGACAAAGAATTGGAGCTTCAATTCAGAAACAGTCCTTCCAATAAATATTCAGGCTTTATTTCTTTTAGGATTGACTGCTTTGATCTCCCTGTTGTCCAAAAGACTCTCAGTGAGAGTCTTCTCCAGCACCACAGTTCAAAAGCATCAATTTTTTGGTGCTCAGCCTTCTTTATGGTCCAACTGTCACATCCATACATGGAAAAGCCATAGCTTTGACCACACGGACCTTTGTCAGCAAAGTGGTTTCTGCTTTTTAATATGCTGTCTAGATTTCCCATAGCTTTTCTTCAAAGGAGCAAGTGTCTTTTAATTTCATGGCTGTGGTCACCATCTGCAGTGATTTTGGAGCCCAAGAAAATAAAGTCTGTCACTGTTTCCATTGTTTCCCCATCTACATGGCATGAAATGATAGGACTGGATGCCATGATCTTAATTTTTTGAAGGTTGAGTTTTAAGCTAGCTTTTTCTCTCTCCTCTTTCACCTTTATCAACAGGCTCTTTAGTTCCTCTTCACTTTCTGCCATTAGGGTGGTGTTATCTGCACACCTGAGGTTATTGAAATTTCTCCTGGCAATCTTGATTCCAGCTTGAGCTTCATCCAGCCTGGAACTTCACTTGTTTTACTTTGCAGAGGAGTTAAATAAGTAGGGTGACAATATACAGCCCTGACATAGTTCTTTCTCAATTTTTCTTTCTTTCTTTTTTTTTTTTTTGCCTTTCCCAACTTTGAAACAGTCTGTTGTTCGATGGCTGCTTCTAACTGTTGCTTCTTGACCTTAATATGGTTTCTCAGGAGGCAGGTAAGGTGGTCTGGTATTTTCATTTTTTAAAGAATTTTCCAGTTTATTATGATCCAGATAGTCAAAGGCTTTAGTGTAGTCAGTGAAACAGAAGTAGATATTTTTCTGGAATTCTCTTGCTTCTTCTTTGATCCAAAGAATGTTGGCTCTGGTTCCTCTGCCTTTTCTAAACACAGCTTGTATATCCGGAAGTTCTCAGTTCATGTATTATTGAATCCTAGCCAGAAGGATTTTGAGCATTACCTTGCTAGCATGTGAAATTAATGCAATTGTGCAGTAGTTTGAACATTCATTGGCATTGCTCTTCTTTGGGATTGGAATGAAATTGACTTTCTCCAGTCCTGTGGCCACTGCTGAGTTTTCCAAATTTGCTGGCATATTGAGTGCAGCACTTTAACAGCATCATATTTTAGGATTTGAAATAGCTCAGCTGGAATTCCATCACTTCCACTAGCTTTGTTCATAGTAATGCTTTCTAAGGCCTATTTGACTTCTCACTTCAGAATTTTCTCTTAGCTTCAAAAAACTAAGATTATAGTATCCAGTCCTATCAAAGACTAATTTTAGATACCACATACAGTATGATGCTGAATATGCAGTCTGAGAAAAAGAGGCATAAATGATGTAGTTTCCTTAGGATAAGCATGTTGTTTAAAGACAAGGACTCAAAGAAGACTGCTTTGGTTTGAATACTTACTAGCTGCGTGCTGGTCATAGTCCCAGTGAATAATTAGGAAAATAGAAAAAGATTTCATACTATTTAAGAGCTTGTTGTTGTTCAGTGGCCCATTGTGTCTGAATCTTTGCAACCCCACGGACTGCAGCACGACAAGCATTTCTGTCCCTTGTTATCTACTGAAGTTTGTCCAAGTTCATGTCCATTGCGTTGGTGATCCCAGCCGTCTCATCCTCTGACAGCCTCTTCTCCTTCTGCCCTCAATCTTTCCCAGCCTCAGGGACTTTTCCAACAAGTCAGCTGTTCACATCAATGACCAAAATACTGGAGTTTCAGCTTCAGCATCAGTCATTCTGAGTATTTAGGGTTGATTTCCCTTAAAATTGACTGCTTTGATCTCCTTGCTGTCCAAGGGACTCTCAGGAGTTTTCTGAAGCACCATAGTTCAAAGGCATTAGTTCTTCAGTGTCTTGCCTTCTTTACAGTCCAACTCTCACAACTGTCTGTAACCACTGGGAACACCATAGCCTCGACTCTGTGGGTCTTTGCTGGCAGAGTAATGTCTCTGCTTCTTAACACACTGTCTAGGTTTGTCATTTAAGAGCTACAACTAATTAAAAACATATTATGTGTCTGGCAAGAAATTAGTCATAACACCTCTATCAGGGTAAATATAATTATCACCCTATTCTACAGATTGAAGAAAACAAAGACACAGAGAAGTAAAGTAGCTTCCACAAAAGCACACAGCTAGTAAGTATTCAAACCAAGGCAGTCTTCTTTGAGTCCTTGTCTTTAAACAACATGCTTATCCTAAGGAAACTACATCATTTATGCCTCTTTTTCTCAGACTGCATATTCAGTATCATACTGTATGTGGTATCTAAAATTAATCTTTGAGTTATTTACCTTTTCAATCACCAAAAGCAGAGCTTTGATGCTACAAAGCAATACAAAAGATAACTGCTTGCTATGTTTGCACAGAAGAGAAGCTATGTTAGTTGTTCTGTCCTGTCCTCCTCTTTGCAACCCCGTGGGCTGTAGCACTCCAGGATCCTCTGTCCGTGAGATTATCCAGGCAAGAGTACTGGGGTGGGTTGCCATTTCCTTCTTCAGGGGATCTTCCCAACCCAGGGATCAAAGCTGGGTGTCCTGCACTGCAGGCAGATTCTTTACCATCTGAGCCATCAGGGAAGTCCCCGATGCTTGCCTAGTTGTAACTAAATATAATATGTTACCAAAGAAAAGACATTTTCCTTTTGTCTAGAACAACTTTGATGTGGACTGAATATTCTTGTGCTCTCCAAATTTACATGTAGATATCCCATCATGGTATTAGCATGCAAATCTTTGAGAGGTGATTAAGTGATGAGGATGGAGCCCTCATGAACAGGATTAGTGCTGTTATAAAAGAGAGTTTTCTTACCCCTTCTGCCGTGTGAGGACACAGGAAAAGATGGCTATCTATCGAACCAGGAAGTGAGTTCTTATCAGGCACTGAACTTGTTAGCATTATGTACTTGAACTTCCTAGCCTCCAGAATGGGAAGAAATAAATTTTTGTTGTTTAAGCCACCCAATCTGTGGTAATTTGTTATAGCAGCCTGAACAGACTAAGACAAACAACTGTAGATTTTTCCAAACTCTTTCAAACTTTCTTCTCACTCTCCTGGAAAACAGATCAGTTTCTTTTCAGTGCCTCCTGAGCACCTCTTTTCCTGCTGCTCTGAGAGCACTGAGCGCATTGGGCACACTGGGTAGTAATAACTTGCTTTTATATTTGTCATTTTCTCTGGGCTGTGGGCTCCTCGGGGACAGGAAGCATAAAGGAGATTTACCTTTATGTCTCCAGCATCTTCACAGGGTCTACTGCGGAAGGAACACAAATACCTGATGAATGCTTAAATGAACTCATGAATCAGTGTTGCCTCCAATCAACAGATCAAGGATTGTTAACCTCCAAAGAAGAGATAAGACCGCATCCAGCAATTCTAAAAACATTTTTGAAAGATGCTTTCTTAATGGAACACATCTGTTTCACTAGTTGCTTATTCACTAGTATATAAGCCCTATTGAAGACCATCACTCTCCAATAAACAGCAGGCTCTGCAAATTGGAAGAAGTCAGCCTAAAGCACCCTGTCCCTAAGCTGCATATGCCATTGCTTTGTCTTTTCAGAGACGCTTCCACCGGGACACAGCTAAGCGCATGTACTTCCTCTCAAATTTGAATAATATTGCTAAAGAATCCGTTATAAGAAGTTGTTGAGAACACTTAAGGGAATTGCTAGATAATTTCATAGTGTTTTGCGTAAACATCCTGCGTGCTAGGCTGTGTTAGACTGCTGGCTTCTCACTGCGCTCTTTCCCGCTTTGCATGAAACAGTGTCAATATCACCCCTGTTGTCCTTCCAGATAAAATGTCGAAAGAAATTTGATGTTCAAAGCTTCCATTTTGCTGGATTAAATTGTAATAAGTTTAAAATTTTAAAACTGATGTTTCAACTCAACACATGGGATAGGCTTTTCAAAACACTAGAGGGGAACATTGCAAAGTAATTATTTATTCTTTTGCTTTGTCTTTCATGACATGAAATCCTTTGCTAAATTATTCTACTTAGAAGGTTTAGGGTTGCTTTTTTTGTATCGGCATATATATATATATATATATATATATATATATATAGTGTGTGTGTGACAATGGTGGATTATCGCTTTCAAAGGGTGGTGGTGCAAGAGGCAGGCTGTAAAATCTGGAGAGGCTGCCAGTGATTAGGCAGCTGGGTGGCCTGGAACTCACCTCCATCACACTGCTGTTTCTTTGCCAGTTCTCTCTGCTCTCTCTTCCAGGGATGCGAGGTGGGTGGGGGGCGGGAAGCTTTGTTTTTTTCTTTACATAATTCTCATAGGCAGAATGAATAAACCTTTTTTTTTTCACTTGCCAGAGCCTTCTGATACAGCATCAACTTCCACATTTATAATTCATGGTCCTTGCTTTGATTTACAATCAGTTGTCAAAAGCGTACTTAATGAATGATCAGGGCTACACTATTCAATGTGTTAAGGGGGTTCTATTCCCAAATCCACAGGCTTCCCATGTGTACATATGCTGTCCACCTGGATTAATAGAGTGTCCATTTTTTAAACCAAAACGGTTCTCAAGTATGCATCACTCTGATAACTGAGATGATATGTGTCCAGTGCTGGTAATAAATGAGCGTCAGTCTAAGGGCACAGAACAGGTTTTGCTTCTCTCCCTTTGTCTCTCCCCCTCTCTCTCTGTGTCTCTCTGTTTCTCTCTCTCAATCTGTGACAGACTCCTCTTTTCTTCTAATACACTGTCCCATGTGGTTGTAAGAAATGAATACAAATGTGAATGTGTGTGTTTTGAATTCTCTTATTTGGGTACATGAGGGAATTTATGTGCTGTGTGTGATATGCTTAGGAGCTGGTCCATAACTATTTATCCAACTGAAGTGTGGGTATTTGGATTTTTTTTTTTAAACTTTCTAAGCCTGACTGTAGTGAGTTCAACAGTGGCTTCCCTAAAATATATCAGTTTCCTAATCACCAGAACCTGTGAATATTACCCTATACGGCAAGAGTGAATATTACCTTATATGGCAAAATATGTGATTAAGATCAGAAGGGGCTTATTCTGGATTATTCCATACACCCTAAATGCAATCATCTGTGTCTAAATGCAATCATCTGTGTCTTTAGAGTGAGGCAGAGAGGATATTGAGACACTCACAAAGGAGAAGGAGGCAATAGGACCACAGAGGCAGAGTCTGGAATGATATAACCACAAACCAACTAAAATGCCAGGCAACTGTCGGAAATGAGAAAAGGCAAGGAGCCCATTCTCCTTCAGCGTCTCTGGACATGCTGCCGTCCTGCCAATACCTTGATTTCAGCCTTATGACCTCCAGGACTATGACAGAGTACACTTCTGTTTTGTTAAGCCACCCAGATTGTGGTAATTTGTTACAGCAGCTACAGGAAAGTAGGTATTCTGAACAGAGAAAATAGCAAACTAAGTGTGATCCAGGCAAGCACCAATATTTGAGGTAGCTAAAAATAATGAGGAGGAAATGGTAGCAGTAATTCAGGTGGCAGAAAGAGGAAAAAAAAAAAAACTAGAGTAAGTGGTCATGAGTATTAATTGTGATTGTTACTGTTCAGTCGCCAAGTCATGTCCGACTGTTCAAAACCCCATGGACTGCAGCACACCAGGCTTCGCTGTCCCTCACCATCTCCTGGAGTTTGGCCAAGGTCATGTCCCTTAATTGTGATTTGCTAATTACAGATATTAATAGAAGAGAATAATAATTGGAAACTCAGTTTGCAAGGTTTTGAACTACCACCAATCTATCAAGCAGGCTTTATTTTTTCCATTTTACACATGAAAAATCTGAAATAATAGAGATTATGTAGATTGTCTGAGATCAAACAGATAAAAAGTGGCAAACACAAAGTTCAAACTCAAATATTTCTGACTCCTAGTTGAGGATTTTCCCATCTGCATCATAAGTTTTCCTCTGCTTTACCACCCGTAGTCCAGGACTGTGGAAAAGGGTGGTAGGATCCAGGCCCAACGAGCAGTGGGCTGATAGGAACTGGACAGTGCCAAGGCTTTGCTTAGTTCTGGACAAACTTCCAGAGCAACCGAGGAGGGAGGGCAGTGCAGTAGAGGAGATGACTGTGGGGCTGGGGAAGGCACTTGAAGCTTGAAGCTTGACCACGGGTCGCCTGTGTGTTTTTTGACTCACTTCCTCATCTTTACAATGTGACTGAAGATATCTCTCCAACAAATCAAATCATAAGGGGACATGTGTAAATAAAATGCTTGCTTCAATATCTAGCAGGAAAAATATTTCTCATTGCTTGGTAGGGTTTGAAGAAAATTGGACAATACAGTAACAGGCATTGCTATTGGTGATGGCACCCCTCTCCAGTACTCTTGCCTGGAAAATCCCATGGACAGAGGAGCCTGGAAGGCTGCAGTCCATGGGGTCGCTGAGGGTCAGACACAACTGAGCGACTTCACTTTCACTTTTCACTTTCCTGCATTGGAGAACTCCAGTGTTCTTGCCTGGAGAATCCCAGGGACGGGGGAGCCTGGTGGGCTGCCGTCTATGGGGTCGCACAGAGTCGGACATGACTGAAGTGACTTAGCAGCAGCAGCAGTATAAATTATATGCTACATTTTTGAAGTAGATACTGAGTCAAATTTAAACTATAGGAAAAAAAAAAAGAGTGGTTTGTGTCTTAGTTCTTTTGAGCTGCAATAGAAACAATACCACAGAAAAGGTGGCTTATAATTAGTGAAAACTTATTTCTCACTGTTCTGAAGGCTGCAAGTCCAAGTTCATGACGGTGGCAGATTCAGTGCCCGATGAGAGCTTGCTGGTTCATGGCTGTCTTTTTTGCCATGTCTTCCCCTGGCAGAAGGGGAAGGGAGTTTTCTCAGGTCCCATTTATAGAAGCACTAAGTCCACTTATGAGGGCTTTCTCCTCATGACGTAGTCACCTCCCAAACATCCCACCTCCTAATCACCGTAGAGGTTAGGTTTCAACATATGGATTTTGTGGAAGCACAAACGTTCAGACCATAGCAGTTTGGTTTGTTAAAGTAGTCACTTGATTAGAAATCCAGCTCTCTAGGGTCTTTAGGTTTCTGTCTACACAATGAACTACAATAGATTTCAGAAACACTTGGCTTCATCCAAAGAAAGATACGTTATTTATTAGAAATACAGATAACTATCCTAAAGGGCTGGCCTGTACCCTGACATTTAACGTATATTAGGCTACATTTGATATAATTCTAATTGGCTTTCTTTGTCAAACTTTTGGGATGCAAATTTTGAATCAGCATCTTGGGCTGTATCAGTCTTTCAGGCAGAGCTTCTCACTTACAAGAATATATTAGCAGTATTCACATTTCAAGGCAATTCTTTGGTATTTTTTAAAAAATACATAACTTTATTTTTTTCTTTTTCTTTTTTTGTGATTTTCTTTTTTTAATTTTTTTATTATTATTATTATTTTACTTTACAATACTGTATTGGTTTTGCCATATATCAACATGAATCCACCACAGGTGTGCACATGTTCCCAATCCTGAATCCCCCTCCCATACCATCTCTCTGGGTCATTCCAGTGCACCAGCCCCAAGCATCCTGTATCCTGCATCGAACCTAGACTGGCAATTCATTTCTTATATGATATTATACATGTTTCAATGTCATTCTCCCAAATCATCCCACCCTCTCCCTCTTCCTCAGAGTCCAAAAAACTGTTCTATACATCTGTCTCTTTTGCTGTCTCACATACAGGGTTATCATTACCATCTTTCTAAATTCCATATATATGTGTTAGTATACTGTATTGGTGTTTTTCTTTCTGGCTTACTTCACTCTGTATAATCGGCTCCAGTTTCATCCACCTCATTAGAACTGATTCAAATGTATTCTTTTTAATGGCTGAGTAATACTCCATTGTGTATATGTACCACAGCTTTCTTATCCATTCATCTGCTGATGGACGTCTAGTTTGCTTCCATGTCCTGGCTATTATAAACAGTGTTGTGATGAAAATTGGGGTACATGTGCCTCTTTCAATTCTGGTTTCCTCCATGTGTATGACCAGCAGTGGGATTGCTGGGTCATAAGGCAGTTCTACTTCCAATTTTTAAAGGAATCTTCACACTGTTCTCCATAGTGGCTGTACTAGTTTTCATTCCCACCAACAGTGTAAGAGGGTTCCCTTTTCTCCACACCCTCTCCAGCATTTATTGCTTGTAAACTTTTGGATCGCAGCCATTCTGATTGGTGTGAAATGGTACCTCATTGTGGTTTTGATTTGCATTTCTCTGATAATGAGTGATGATGGTATTTTTAAAAACTGTGAAATATAAAGCATTTTCTTGAGTTTACTTCAACTGGAAATAGTACAGAGTTGATGTGAAATATAGGTTCTTTGAGATTGAAGAAGGAAATTTAGTTTTGTTTTTCAAAAAACAGAGTAAATGGAAACAATGATGGAACATTTATATATATGCTTACATATACATAGATTAAAATGGATTATAAATTAATACATCTTTCAAATAGAATTATTTAATAGATTATGCAAAAACAACTTTTTAAGTTTATAAAATTCTTCATTTGGCTTAACCTCACTGCATTCCCATAAGTTTTAAATGATCTTAATTTTTTTTTTTAATAAAGGACACTTTTTGGAAATTTATGAGCTGTGGTGCTTCTGAAGCAAAGATGATATCATTGACCCATGACCAGTAAGATGTGTTCTTTGAATGACTTTTGTTTTAGCATTGAGAGTGTTTTCTGATAAGTGTGAAATCTCTCCAAATTTCTGGACAACCGGCTGCACATATTTACGAATGGACTTTGGGTACCAAGGCTATTAGAAGCCTAGAGCTAGAGTGAAGCATACTTTCACTCGCTCACGTGAGATCAAGTCAATGACCCTAACCTCATTAGCACATTTTTCAAACAATGGGTAGAGTTACAGTGTATTCCTTCCTCTAAGAGGGGAGGTGCCCAATCCCAAAGAAGGGCAATGCCAAAGAATGCTCAAACTACCACACAATTGCACTCATTTCACATGTTAGCAAGATAATGCTCAAAACCATTCAGGATAGCCTTCAATAGTACATGAACTGAGAACTTTCATATGTACAATCTGGATTTAGAAAAGGCAGAGGAACCAGATATCAAATTGCCAACATTCACTGCTGCTGCGGCTGCTAAGTTGCTTCAGTCATGTCCAACTCTGTGTGACCCCATAGACAGCAGTCCACCAGGCTCCCCCGTCCCTGGGATTCTCCAAGCAAGAACACTGGAGTGGGTTGCCATTTCCTTCTCCAATGCAGGAAAGTCAAAAGTGAAAGTGAAGTTGCTTAGTCGTGCCCGACTCATAGCGACCCCATAGACTGCAGCCCATGAGGCTCCTCCATCCATGGGATTTTCCAGGCAAGAGTACTGGAGTGGGTTGCCAGTGCCTTCTCTGCAACATTCGCTGGATCATAGAAAAAGCAAGTAAATCCCAGAAAAACATTTGCTTCATTGACTATGCTAAAGCCTTTGATTGTCTGGATCACAACAAACTATGGAAAATTCTTAAAGAGATGGGAAACACCAGACCACCTGACCTACCTCCTGAGAAATCTTTTGCAGATCAAGAAGCAAAACTTAGAACCAGACATGAAACAATGAACTGGTTTCAACTTGGGAAAGGAGTATGTCAAGGCTGTATATTGTCACCCTGCTTATTTAATTCATATGCAGAGTACATCATGCAAAATACTGGGCTAGATGAAGCACAAGCAGGAATCAAGATTGCCAGGAGAAATATCAATAATCTCAGATATGCAGATGACACCACCCTAATGGCAGAAAGTGACTGTGGACATTGACGGCAGCCGTGACATTAAAAGACACTTGCTCCTTGAAAGAAAAGATATGACAAACATAATCAGCATATTAAATTGCAGAGACATCACTTTGCCAACAAAGGTACATTTAGTCAAAACTATGCTTTGTTCTAGTAGACATGTATAGATGTGAGAGCTGGACAATAAGGCTGAGCACTGAAGAATTGATGCTTTCAAGCTATAGTGCTGGAGAAGTCTCTTGAGAGTCCCTTGGACAGCAAGGAGATCAAACCAGTCGATCGTAAAAGAAATCAACCCTGAATATTCATTGGAAGGACTGATGCTGAAGCTGAAGCACCAATACTTTGGCCACGTGATGAAAAGAAGTGACTCGCTGCAAAAGATCCTGATGCTGCAAAAGACTATAGGCAGGAGAGGAGGGAACAACAGAGGACAAGATGATTGGATGGCATCACTGACTCAATGGATATGAGTATGAGCAAGCTCCAGGAGATAGTGAAAGACAGGGAAGCCTGGCATGCAGCAGTCCACGCAGCGGTCCAAGTCCTGGTGTAGCAAAGAGTTGCACACGACTGAGCGACTGAACAAGAGGAGAGGTCAGAGCCCGATTCTTACGTGAAAGATTCAGAATCCTTTCTAAAGAACGAAATGAGAACCAATGATGATCCAGTCCACATAATCTGACTTTTAGATCTATGCTTCATTCACTGGATTTCCAGGTGAGTGAAGAATGATGATAGCCTTGTTTTTATATTTAGGTTTATCATGGAGATCAGATTTTTAAGAGCATGAATGGCTTGGGCTTTCTTGGGAAGAGGTAAAGTGTTTTGCAGCTGAAAGATAAAGTGTAATAAAAGGACTAGAATTGTTTATTTTTATATCAAAAGATATAGCTGTGATTTTCCTAAGTGATTACAGGCTCTACCTCATAAGTGTACAAAGGGTAAAAATGATAGCCCAGACAGATTTGAAAATAATCCACAAACAAAAGCACACCTTGCATCAGATGAGTTCCATCTAATGTACATCATAGACTTGACTGAATTAATGACTTAGCAGGACCAGCATTGAGAAACTGAAAATATCATTTGTCCTGAAACTGTGAGATTCTTAAATGTAAAAACAGCTTTGCCAAATTTATTATCTATCCCTTTTTCTTTGTACTGAAGCGAATCGTGTTTTTTAAAATGTTAATTGGTGGTTCTGCAAGGATTCCACAGTGCCCCCACAGTGCCCCCACACTAATTGCATCACCTGCAGAATTCTCAGTCGGACTCCACTTCCAACCTGTACAGTCAGGAAGTCTGACAGGAAAATGTGTGTTCAAACTTCTCAACAAAGAGGAAATTACTTTAGTCTGCTGTAAACATGTAAGAATAGCTGAGAGTTCTTTCATTTCGCTCATTAGGGATGGTCTAACTTAGCTAATCTATAGTATGTTTATATAGATCCTTTTCCTTATTTTTGGATAAGTGCTATATTTATGGCCCATGTGTTGAATATTTGAAATAGTTTAAATTGATATATGCAGCACTCTGGCTTGTTTATAGTTGAGTTGATTAAATTGCCCCACTCGACATCTTACATGGTTCTTTCTCACATAAGTTATTCTAATCAATGTGAAAGTTTGGAATTATGTGTTTGACAGCTGGCTGTTGGCTCTAAGCAGTTGATCAAAACAGTAATTTCAAATTGGGTAAGGGTGTATGGAATCCTTCACAAGACTGAGAAACCAATGTATGGCAAAGCTGTGGAACGGACAGGAAAGAAAAGGCTACAGCCACTGACATTCATTCTGTTTCTCACAGTTCCTGCTGTGACCTACAGAAAGCTAATTTCTTCATGCCTCAGACTTCTCGTCTGTCAAATGGGGTTAATATCATTTGCATGAAACATACGGAAAAAGTCAATTTTTAGAATAAAATGTCAAATATCAGCTATTTAATATTTTTTCTAATAATAAAACCCATATCATAGGACTATAAGAAGGATTAAATAAATTGATGTAGATAAACCACTCAGCACAGTGGCTTAAACATATTAATTACATGCACATAAATGCTAATATAAAATATAATTATCAAGGCTTGGTTCTTGTGAAGGGAGATGTATAGTATGGTAATTGGCATTCTAATGCTGTTTCTATATCATCTCATTTTTTACCTAATGGGACCAGGTGAGAAATTACTAAGCAGTAACTCTAGTAGAGACAGAACTACCTGTTCTATAAGTCTGGACTGGGTGCCCGATTCGAGAGAAAACAGTTCAGAAACAAGGTCAAGTATAAGCATGCAATGAGTGTGGGTGGCAGGGCTTGAGTCTGGGAGTTCATTATTTTCTAAGTCAAAGTTGGACAATTCAAATATTAAATCCAGGTATATCTAAAAAGTCAGGGTGTAGTCATGGTCTTAGAGTTAAAAAGACTCCGAAACCTCAACATGGGATGGCATGGACAACTTCCAAATGGCAACATCACTGATAAAGCTCCAGCCCTAGGTTTAGAGAGTTCTGAGTCAACACACAGTGCCTCAGGCCATAACGACTGGCCACGGGGGAAAGGTCTTTTGCCTTTTGATCCCCCAACTCCTGGAAGCTGCCTGGATAATTGTAAACCCTAATGCTGCAATTCTGTTTACTCTGTGGAGTTGAGAGTGCTGTCTGCTACAGTTCCTATGAGATGTCATCTC
The DNA here is from genome assembly GCA_006410935.1 of Redunca redunca. Taxonomy (NCBI): domain Eukaryota; kingdom Metazoa; phylum Chordata; class Mammalia; order Artiodactyla; family Bovidae; genus Redunca; species Redunca redunca. Next base: position 104,062 of record SJYQ01000492.1, on the reverse strand, counting down.
CCTAGAGAAAGACTAATGAGGTCAGGATATGAATTTGATCAATTTTCTTGCTGTTCAATTGAAAGACCACAACACCTTCTAAGAAAATTGCCATGAGTCTCACAATATCCTCAGAGCTCCAGTTCCTTCACAAATCATTCCTCAGTATGTTTCAAATCAAATAAGATTGTTCTCCATGTATATTGTTCAGCTCCACCATGAGGTCATTTCAAGGCTTGAAAGATAACTGAAAGAAATGTCAAATATCTCATCTTAATTTTACTATAACTCAATGGCAATAAACTATGTTAACACCTATCAGTAGCATGTATAAATTATAAACTATCTTAGACACATGAATATTTTAGTTTTATGTTGTTGTTTAGTCACTAAGTTGTGTCTGAATCTTGTGACCCCATGGACTGTGTAGCCTGCCAGGCTCCTCTGTCTATGGGATTTCCCAGGCAAGAATACTGGAGTGGGTTGCCAGTTCCTTCTCCGGGGGATCTTCCTAACCCAGGGATCAAACTTGTGTCTTGGCAGGCAGATTCTTTACCACTGAGCCACTGGGAAAGCCCTTTGGATTTATAAATATATTTTAATATAATTGAGGCAAAAGGTTCTATTTCATACTACAAAATAGCTTATATATAAGCTAGCCAATTATATATAATACCATATTTTAGAACAGCATTTTATAGTGTTATGCTATGAACTCTCCACTATGTATTTGATTTGTCAGAGATCTGGTACATCTTTTGGCGGGTTTGTTGCTACCACAATAAAGACCATCTACATGCCTCTTCTACTTAAGCTCATGTTAGTTCATGTTACTTTATACCAACTATTTGAATAGCTCTTATGTAGATTAGTACAATAAAGATAGCTAGCGTGGAAGAGGCCTAAATTTGACTCTGCCTACACTCCAGGTCTTGGTTTCTCCTATAAATACAAGATAAAGAAATATACCTCAGGTAGGCATTGTGAGAAAGACAGGGGAACTAAAGCAACAGTTCTGTGTAACAAGGAGATACTCAGAAAACCTTAATCTCTTCTCCTTGTTCCTGGAATCATGAGCACTACGGAGGGAGTACTTCTGGTTCAAGATGGCAGAGTAGAAGGAGGCTCATCTCCTCCTGTGAGAGCATCATAATCGCAAGCAGCTGTTGAACAACCATGGAGAGGAGGTCTCTGGAACCTATCAAAAAAAGATATCCCATGTCCGGAAACAAATAAGAAGCCACCATGAGATGGTAGGAGAGGCACAATCACAATAAAATCAAATCCCACCCCTGCTGGGCGGGTGGCCAACCAATTGGAGAATAATAATACCAAAGAAGTTCTCCCAAGGTTGTGAAGGTCAGGCTTCCAAGCCTGGGGACCCAACAAAGGGACTGGGAATCCCCAGGGAATCTGACTTTGAAGGCCAGTGGGATTTGATTACCAAGACTTCCACAGGACTGGGGAAAACAGAGACTCCAGTCTTGGAGGGCACAAACAAAACCTTGCATGCAGCAAGACTCAGAGGAAGGAGCAGGGACCCCACAGGAGACTGAGCCAAAGCTGCCTTCTAATGTTGGAGGCTCTCTGGTGGGGTCATGCATTGGCAGGGACTCACCACAGGGACAGGGGGACTGGCAGCAGCTGTTTGGGAAGGTCCCCCTTGGTGTAAACCCTCTTGGAGGCTGCTATTAACCCAACCATAGAGCCCTTAGGCCCCAGGATTGGGTCACATCAGGGTAAAAAGCTACCAGGGAGGGAGGGCATCCCCACCCATCAACAGATAAATGGAGAACAGAATGGTGGAAATCACTGCCACAGAACAGAAAATAGAAAAAAGGATGAAAAGAAATGAAGACAGTGTAAGAGACATCTGGGATAACACTAAATGCATGAAAAATAGCATTATAGGATCCCAGAAGGAGATAAGAGAAAGGACCTGAGAAAATATTTGAAGAGATAATAGCTGAAAACTTCCCTAAATGGGAGAGAAAATAATCAACCAGGTCCAGGAGGCACAGAGAGTCCTAAGCAGGATAAACGGAAGGAGAAACACACCAAGACACATAGTAATCAGACTGGCAAAAACTAGACAGAGATAAAATATTTAAAGCAACAAGAGAAAAATGACAAATAATGTACAAGGGAACTCCCATCAGACTAGCAGCTGATTTCTCAGCAGAAAGTCTACAAGCCAGAATGGAATGATGTGACATACTTAAAGTGATGAAAGGGAAGACACTACAACCAAGAATACTCTACCCAGCAAGACTCTCCTTCAGATTTGCTGGAGAAATCAAAAGCTTTCCAGTCAAGCTTAAGTTAAGAGAATTCAGCACCATCAAACCAGCTTTGCAACAAATGCTAAAGGAACTTCTCTAGGCAGAAAACAAGAGAAGGAAAAGAGCTACCTGCAGAAAATAAACCCAAAACAATCAAGGAAACTGTAATAGGATCATCATGTTCACTCCCAGACACCAATTATGCCAGAGTTTTGAAATTCAGATAGGCAATTCAATCCATCTTAATGTCACCTTGATGTAGGTGGTGATGGTTTAGTCGCTAAGTCATGTCTGACTCTTGCAACCCCATGGGCTGTAGCCTGCCAGCCTCCTCTGTCCATGGGGGTTCTCTAGGCAAGAATACTGGAGTGGGTTGCCAGTTCCTTCTCCAGGGGATCTTCCTGACCCAGGAATCGAACCCAGGTCTCCTGGATTGCAGGCAAATTCTTTACCAACTGAGCTATGAGGGAAGCTAGGATCATACATATCAACAATTTCCTTAAATGTTAATGGATTAAATGCACCAACCAAAAGACATAGTCTAGCTGAGCAGATGAAAACATGTGCATGTATGCATTTCCATTTAACATGTCACTCTGCTTGATGCCCCCCCCAGATTGTATGTAATTATTTTGTATTGTTAGGTTAATCATGTCCGCATTATGGCTTGCAACAGTGGTTATCTTTTATTTTTTGTGGCCTTTGATTGTGAAAACTGATAAATATCTTTTACTATTATGATTATGTAACTGCTGCTGCTGCTGCTAAGTCGCTTCAGTCGTGTCCGACTCTGTGCAACCCCATAGACAGAAGCTCACCAGGCTCCCCTGTCCCTGGGATTCTCCAGGCGAGAACACTGGAGTGGGCTGCCATTTCCTTCTCCAGATTATGTAACTATTACTTACTTAATACCATTTTATCATGACTGATCAACAGAAAAAAAATTATATATCACCAAAACTACCATTAATAGAAAATCCTGTAATCACTCTTTAAAATCCAGATACATCATAATTATCTTGGAATTTTTTGAAAACTACAAATGTGTAGGTATTCTTTTTTTTTTTCTTTTGCTGGAGCTCTAGATATGTTTCTAATGAGTAGCCATGTTCATAACAACTGGATCATATGAGGATCTTTTATTTTTGTCTAGTTTGTTTCACTTTTTCCATTTCATATTCAGTGCTCCAGTTTCATTTAGTTTGTTTTCCAATTTCTCCATCTCTTCTCTTTGTTTTTTTGATGTTCTCTCTCAAGCCTTTATCGAGCATAGTAGAAGAGCTTTGTGTACATGTATATAAATAATATATAATATATATATATTTTATAAAACATGAATTTTTGCTTAACTAAAAAAATTATGACATTTTTATTCCACTTGTTTGACTAGTATGGATAGAAGGCTAGATTTCTAATTTAAAAAATAGATTTGCAACAAAGGTTTACTGGATATCACAGGGGATTATAGTCACTATCTTGTAATAACCTATAATGGAAAGTAATTTCAAAAATAAAATATTTTTACATGTGTAACTGAATCACACACCAAACTAAAGAATCATATTTTTTGAAATTTAGTAATGTTTATCTTTTTGCCCATTTTTCTAAATGTCTTGTGGACATCTAATAACAATATATGAGATACAAAATTTTAAATGTATTTGTGTAGGATATGATTAATATAAATTAATTAATATAAACCAAATATATTTAAATTATTAATGACATAATTCAAGATGCTCCTATTCTTATTTTTTCTTCACTTGATAAAATATTCTCAGAAAAATGTTAGTATGTCTCACTATGATTATATAGTGTTTCTTTTCCCTTATATTTCTTCTGATTTTTGCTTTATGTATCTTTGTTTCTTTGTTGTTAAGGTGTCTAATGGTTTATGATGTCTGTCTTCTTTGTGAATTGTACTTTTTATCATTAAAAAATATTCATCTTTGCTTCATTTACAGTAAATAAGTAAATTTAAACAAGTATCATTGAAGGAGATGGTTAGTAGCAGCCTTATCAATGAAAGTGAAAATCACTCAACTTTCACTTTGAAAAGTGTCCGACTCTATACAGTCCATGGAATTCTCCAGGCCAGAATACTGGAGTGGGTTGCCATGCCCTCCTCCAGGGACATTCCCAACCCAGGGATCCAACCCAGGTCTCCCACACTGCAGACAGATTCTTTACCAGCTGAGCCACCAGGGAAGCTCAAGATTACTAGAGTGGGTAGCCTCTCCCTTCTCCACCGGATCTTCCTGACCCAGGAGTTGAACCAGGGTCTCCTACATTGCAGGCAGATTCTTTACCAGCTGAGCTACCAGGGAAGCCTTATCAATAATAGTTAGTATTAAAATTCCCACAATTACTTTGGTAAGAACAATAAAAAGCACCTTCTGCATAAACTTATATGACTGACTTAATAATAGCACTTAATCCTCATAAAATACTGTTTTCTTCATCTTACCATTGAAAAATAATGAGGCCCAGAGAGCCTGAAGAACCTGCCTAAGATCATGTAGTCAGTTAACAGCATGTTTTGAAACTGAACCCGTCTTCTGACAAAGTATGGTGATCCTGTAATCTAGTCTCTTAAGGCCTAATAACATTTCTCAAATTTTCATATCTAGAGAAATAGATTGTCTTAGGAATCATTGGTCTACTAGATATAATTAAATTATATTCATCTCAAACTACTAATGCATTATAATAACAGATATAGACTGAATGTATGCCTGAATGTAGTCAGACATACATTCAGTGACAAAAAGGGCCTTGGAAGACTTCAGTTATTTTGCCAACTATTCATTTCTTTCTTCTTGCGCAGTGAAAGAAGAATAGAGCCTGTTGTGCAGTATACATACTCAAAGGGCCAATTCAATTGGAAATTTTAGATTTGAGATATTTGTGTTAAGTTGGTAATCATTATGTTTTAAAGATGAAGAGACAAACCACATTTTCATACAACCTTAAAATCACTGATTTTTTTTTTGCCCTGATATACTACTTTCACCTTCGCTGGTTCTTGACTCTAATTTTTTCAATGTGATAATATTTCATGTGTCAAGTAGAAAAGTGTGATATTACTGGAAAACAGATGAGACAAAAAGGTGATGAAATGCTTCTCTCCTTTTCGTGATATCAAGATTATAGGATAAAGTATAGATCCAATGGAAAGAAGGGAACACAGTACAATTTGTAAATGTCAAAGTTTGCTAATTTTCTTAAAACTTCCTCGCTGTGTATGAATAGATATTAATTTCAAAGAAATATCTGTGTTCTAGCTACTATAGGACAAAATACTTATATATTACTTACATATACGGCTTTGAAAGGCAAAGCATACATATAAATTGTGAGATATCTGCCCCTGCTTAATAAGGTCAAAATTCCTTTAGTTTCCAAGCATCATTATTCATTCAGTGCTTGCTTATGTGTCAAAGTTATAGTTTTTGCAGAAGTCATTACATCTTCTGGTAACTATACAACTTTTTCCAAGGATGCCTCCATCTTCTACTTCACTTGTCAAACTACACCAACTGCTACACCTACTGGCAATGGTGAAATTGCAGGGGTCGCCGCGCATCTTTCCTGTCAAATCTACATCAGTGCTTTGAGGAAATAAACTAGGCTAAAAAAGGTCTGGCAATGCTCTTGTGTGTTTGAACAGAAAAGTAATCTACATATCACTGTCATCCGGTACCTCTGAAGATGTCAGGAGGCAGGTCATTTCTCTCTGCTGAAGTGCTTTTTTCTTTTATTACCAACCCTATAACAAGATTATTGAAATGATTTGACGATAGTCATGCCACAGCTATAGATACTTGTTGAAAGTAAATAATAAAAGCATTTTATCTGAATGGCTGTCATTTTCCTGTTGAGGGGTACATCTGGTACATAAGTACATTTGTATGTGTGTCTGCCTTATGTGAACCACTCTAATTTGGTTATCCTGATAGGTGCCATTGTAGCTTCATTCTAACAATATTAGCAAAGAAGAAGAGGTCGGTCATTTTCAAACTATAATTTGCAGTCACTCCAGTCAAAGGGATGGCAACAAGATTGAAACCAAGTAAGAAGGGATTTTAAGGAGACTACTGGAAAGTATTCAAGCATCATACCATAATCTGATATTTTAGTTCACCTAAGCAGCCTTAAGTTAGAGAAACTAAACAAGCTCACTGTACTGAGATGAAAAAGTCAGTAAGAAAACACAGGCTACTCTTAAGATGAAAGGGATAAATGATTTTATATATGACATATTGATCTGCTAAATTTAAGGAGGGCTGGGTTACTTTCAAATAAAGCAGTATTTGTAGCTTGATTTTTAGTTTCCTTAAATACCATTTTTTAAAAAAATCTTAAGCAACAACAACTTTTTCAGAGATTTAATTGTTTTATTTTCCTTATACTTCAAGAATATCTAAAAATTTGCTTAGAGTGACATTAAATACAAGGAAAGAATGTCATGTATATATGTAGTTAATTTACTATATTCTACAAATACTTACTGGGCACATCCTGTGTGTCAGGCATTTTGCCAGGCACAAGGCAAAGAGTATTGTTCTCAAGGACCATTTTGTCTATCTAGAAAGAGACATCAAGCAAGAAATAATGACAAAGTGTGCTACGGTGTTAAAAACGAGAGTTGATGTTTCCTGAGATTGGGTGTCTAAAGGTCCAGGAATCAGGTAGACCTCGTGGAAGAATTAAAATTAAAATTCCTAACTAAAGGGTGAATGAAATTTAGCTTAATGGAGGGACTGGGGAAGACAGCATTAAGATAAAGAATCAAAGCTGCCCAAATCCTGGAAAGCTAGAGATTTATCTACATAGAAATCAGAAGCAGCTGATCTCATTGAAAGTTTGTAGAAGAGTAACATAAGATGTGAGCATTGGGATACCATTCTGACTACAGTTTCAAGAATATTTTAGAAAAAGCAAGACTTGGGTGCAGGAGAATCGCTTAGAAACCTACTGCAACAGTCCAGCTGAGAACCAGGGTGGCCTGGGGTAGCAAGTTAGGAATGGGCATGGTTTAGGATATGAAACGGCAAATAAATATGACATGATGAAGAAAGAGGAATAAGAATCCTGTTGTTGTTTTCCCCCAACTTGGTGGGGTGCTTTCTACTGGGCTAGAGGGACTTCCCTGGCAGTTCAGAGGTTAAGTCTCTGCACTTCCAACTCAGGGGGCAGACGTTCAATCTCTGGTCAGCCACAGCCCATGCAGCATGGCCAAAAGAAAAAGTAATTGGAAAGAAATAAAGATTGATTGAAATTCTGTAGCATATATACAAATGGCTTCCCAGGTGGTGCTGCGGGTAAAGAACCCACCTGCCAGTGCAGGAGACGTAAGAGACACGGGTTCAATCCTTAGGTCGGGAAGATCCCTGGAGAAGGAAATGGCAACCCACTCCAATATTCTTGTCTGGAGAATCCCATGGACAGAGGAGCCTGGCGGGCTATAGTCCATGGGGTCACAGAATTGCACACGACTTACTGACTAAAACAACAAATGTATGTATATACATATTTAGATATATGTAGATATACATGCATGCTAAGTCGCTTCAGTCACGTCCAGTTTTTTGTGACTCTATGGACTGTAGCCCATCAAGCTCCTCTGTCCCTGGGATTCTCCAGGCAAGAATACTGGAGTGGATTGCCGTTCCCTTCTCCAAGGGATTATCTCAACCCAGGGATCAAACCCGTATCTCTTGCTTGCAGGAGGATTCTTTACCACTGAGCCATCTGGGAAGCCCCCAGATATATACAGACCACACATATATGCATGATTTCTTTCTTTTTTTTTTTCAGAAACCCAGACTGTAGAATTTGCTGACCTCTTTTTTAAGGAAGTAGAGATCTGGAATTAATAACACACTTTTTCAAGAAGGAAAATAAAAAGTCAGATTAAGTAGCCTTCTCATAGTAACATAATAAATGAAAGAGCTAGTCACAGCACAAATGGACAATGTCTTTTTTCTTAGATGGAATCTAAACTTTCAAAATGAAAATGCCACATACGTAGACCTAACTCATGCCTCCAAAATACACATCCTATCAATGGAATTGAATACTGAACACTGTTGTTTTTTTTTAATACTGCCTACAGGCCTCATGAAGAAAATCAAAAGTATAAACCCTGATTTATACTTTTTATAATTAATTATGAATTCACTCATTCATTAATTAACACATTAAATAAGTATTTTGAACACTCATTATTGGCAAAATCTTGGGATTGGATTGGTGCTGCATGAGTTTACAAAATGCAAAAGATAGTTTCTTCCTTCCAAGAAACTCATTGTCGTAAAAATCCTTAGACTCTTTATCTGTATTCAATGCAGTCTCAGTTGTAATATACACAGAAGCAGAGGGGAGTGTGTCTAAATCAGCCCTAGGAAGGACTCCCAGAAAAGGCGAGGCTTGAATGCAAGTGGGAGTGTTGAGGGGTAGCAACATATGAAAAGGGAAAGAGGATTGCAATCAGAAGTAGAGACCCTGTAGGAGATACATATATATTAAAATATATATATTGGTCAGGGAAAAGAGATTGATTCTGTCCTGATAGTCATGGAAAGCTATTGAAATTATATGACATGTCTATATTTTCTAAACTGAAGTATCTCCAATAGTGTGGTTATTTAACCTGGGGCCAATCTAGAAGTGGGGAGATTGTTTCAAAGGCCATTTCAGGCGGTGCTTGTAAGTGTAGAAAGTTAGGGACAGATTTGAGAAATATGCTGGTTTAAATCAGCCTGGCTTGGTGACTGACTGGACATGGAGAAATCACATTATTGCTACCTAATACACATGCAGTGAATACGCCCTCAATAATAGTGTTTCCCAAATAACCAGTGCTTCATGTATTGCTATCGCACTGATTCTTTGGCTCCTCAAATCCAGTGCACCACAAAATTTACTGATTTCTTTACTTCAATATATTTGTTAGATGGGCCTCTCTCTTTTTCCAACTGCCACTTTGTCACGACAAATTTACTACAACATTCTTCTTGATCTTCCCGCGTATTCCTTAATTTGATGTGCTCATTTCTTTGATTGTCTTCTTTTTAGGGTTAAGTATACTTCATTCTGGGAGAAGGAAATGACAACCCACTCCAGTACTCTTGCCTGGAGAATCCCAGGGACGGAGGAGCCTGGTGGGCTGCTGTCCATGGGGTCACGAAGAGTCAGACATGACTGAAGCGACTTAGCAGCAGCAGCATACTTCATTCTAGGGCTTCCCAGTTGGCACGAGTCATAAAGAACCCACCTGCCAATGCAGAAGATACAAGAGTCATGGGTTCAATGCCCGAGTCAGGAAGACCCCCTGGAGGAGGGCATGGCGACCCACTCGAGTATTCTTGCCTGGAGAATCCCAGGGACGGAGGAGCCTGGTGGGCTGCTGTCCATGGGGTCGCAAAGAGTCAGACACAACTTAAGTGGCTGAGCACACACGCACACATACTTCATTCTAAGCATGTAATTTATCCTAGAGATAATTTAATGAAGAAAGAAAGAAGGAAGAGAGGGAGGGAGAGAGGGTAGAAGAAAGGAAAAAAGAAAGAAAGGACAAAATAATATTTTCTTTGTAACTTTTTCTAAAATATTGAAGGTAGGAAACATGCCTCCTTGACTTTATTTAAGTGCATGGAGATGATTTCACAGGTGGATTTAACACTTGTGGATCTACCATATGGTTACACATATAGCAAAAAAAATAGTATGTGATGACAATATTTCTTAATTTTCAAATATAGGAACTCCTGATGATATCTCCAACCTGTCCACAGAAAATCATTTAAACAACATTTGACAAGTTTTTGAGGCCAAAAACCTATCAAGCACAATCAGAGAGAGTATTTAAGATTTTCCTTTTTAAAAGGAAAAATCTAATGCTTGGCTATGAAATGAAATAAAATTTTTCTTATAATTTCAATTATAGTAAAATTTTATTCCTAGAAGCCGAGTTCTAAACTTGATTATTAGTAATGAGGATGAGAGGAACTGCAGGGCCGCTGCCCTCACGCCATAGGTAAATTAATTTTCAAGAACATGACATTTAATCATTTTTAGTAGTTCATTTTAAGTAACAACCACAGGCTGAAAACAATTTTGAAGTATACATGTGAATAAATTGTGCTAAATTCTGGGCTTGTAGCTTTAGTTTCCAAATTCCACCTTAATAGTGTACTTTCTAAACCTGGTTTTATAAGTTGATGAAATATGCCCAGGTGTATATACCAAACATGTCACGCAAGATAAACTTGAATGAAATATAAAATTTAAAAAGAACAAGGTAAAGTATTAGATTAAAATGTTCTTGTGGGTGTGCATACACACACATACAGCATCAAAAGTTACAACCAATGTATGAAATATTTCACAATTTACATGTAAAACAATTTCACTTAGAAATAGCCAAATTTTGTTTTTCATACAAAGATTTTTAAAGCATTTTTTTAAAAAAATAGAAATAGAAGCATTTTTCTGTCTTGAATTACACTATACATAAACATCCATCAGCAGCCCATTCTCAAAGAAGAAAGAAGCTGAGCTGACAACACGGCTTAATGGAAAACGTGAAGGTTAAACCTTAATGGAAAGAGAACTTCATCTGACCAAGTAGTCTTTTATCCATTTCATCCCAGTGGTGCCGTTGTTACTTTGACATTGACATTAACATGAGTTACAAACTGAAAAAGAATTTCCATAAAAATAGCTAGCCAGTTTTGTTAAGTAAAATAGGTTCATTTACCTTCACAGTCTAATGCTACAAGTAAAAATCAGTGAATAGGAAGGAATCTGTTTTCCAGCCTGCGTGTGTTAGTTGCTCATTCATGTCTGACTCTTTGCAACACCATGGACTGTAGCCCACCAGGCTCCTCTGTCCACAGAATTCTCCAGGTAAGAATACTAGAGTGGATTGCCATTCCCTTCTCCAGGGGATCATCCCAACCCAGGGACAGAACCTGAGTGTCCTGCATCACAGGCAGATTCTTTACCATCTGAGCCACCAGGGAAGCCCTCAGTTCAGTTCAGTCGCTCAGTCGTGTCCAACTCTTTGCAACCCCATGAATCGCAGCATGCCAGGCCTCCCTGTCCACTACATCCTCTTAAATGTTTATATTTCATTATGACTAGGAGATCAATCATATCATTTCATATAGTACTCAGTGGTACTATAGCCTTTAATTTTCTTTCAATTTGAAAATTTTTGTTTATTGGTTTAACATTTTATAAGCCATATTGTTTTTACATGTAGACATAGGTGACTTGACCTGACTTAGAAGCTCTGGTCTCATCTTTCATTACTGGAAACTACTAATTAGCTCTCTGGGAAATCATGAGTCTAAGTTTTAGAAACAAGAGGCAGCAAAACAGCAAACACCTATTGAATTTGGAGGCTTGGATGAAATATCTTAATAGGCAGTAAGAGAGGGTCTGTGGAAACAATGGAAGAGATAACCTTTGTTTTTGTTCTTGGGAAAAATTTTTCACTAAATGGACTATATCATAAAAATGTACAAATTTTTTTGCCATCAAGAAATTAGCTCTAAATACATAGGTAGTAAAATTAGAGAAGGCTTTATATTTTGTGTTCTTCCATTAATCTACTTTATACCAAGCTAATTGTCAAACAATTTTCATTCATTTGTTCAAGAATGTGAACATTAATGTTCATCATAAGGCATTAGCAAGCTAGAATAAAGACCAAGTTTGAGCCAAGGCAAGTTAATCTTATTTAGAGATAAAAGCTAGGGAAAATAATTACCATTTACTTATTGCTAGTTTATATGAACTAGCTGCTGTCAAAGGTCACAAAATGCATCATCTCATTATATCCTTATCATTTCATAAGACAGGTATTAGTCACATCTTTTTGTAATGAGAAAGGTAAGGTTCAAAGAAGTTAAATTGTCATTTTCATATATCTTCTGGATCAAATTCACTCTTGTAGTTTATTTTCCTGTTGTATGTGCTAAAAGTAAGCTCTACTTAAACAGGGGGAGAAACAGCACATTTAAAACTTATAGTACAATTAAAGCAGTTTGAAAAAAAGATCTGTCGTGATAATGTTAGTTTTGGAATAATAATAAATGTAGAAATAAATTAATGTGATAGGTGCATTTTTTTATCTCAGAAAGAATATCAGTTGGCAATTTCAGGTAAAGATTGAATGTTTAAATTTTGCTAAAATCTGTATTCTAAGGTCTGGTGGACTTCTATTCATCCTTCAAATACCAGCTCAAAGCTTACCTCCTCAGGCACAGTTAATCACTCCACTGTTATGCATTTAGCTGTATACAAATATATGTCATATTGTATTATAATTATTTCTTCACCTGTCTTCGTTTTGATATATTAAACTTCCCAGAGTTTGTGTTTCCTTTTGCCCCAAGATTTGGAATTTTAGTAAGCACATATATGTTGTACAGTTGATAACATATTCCAGTCATCAGAAAAACATTTCCAGTAATTTTTTAAAGCTCCCTTTCTCTGGTTGGTGGTTTATTTCATCCTAATACGGCTTAGGATATTTTGAAAGTTTTGAAAATATTTCTAATCTTTATTTAATGTCATGACATCCAACATTTAGCTGACATTCTATTTGACTTTGCAATCTATTATTGAAATAATTTCTTCAAAATTTACATAATTTTACTTTCTGATTGAGACAGGAGGCATATGGTTCCCCCGAGGGTAAAGCAATTAGAGACTTATTCCCTGCTGATCGAAACTCCAAGAGAATAGCAGGACAACTAAGGCAAGGAAACTGGGCCCTGTCCAAACCACATATTTCTCGTGCTCGAAGTCAGGAGACCTCCCTGACCACACATGCACAGAAAAGGCTCCTTTCAGGCCAAAGGGGAGCAATGTCAAGAGATGTTTTACCCAGAGGCCTTTTTGGTAAAATCCATCTTGGCTAAGAGATGCGTGTGCACACATAGGAGGATCCTGAGATACACCAGATTTGAACCGTGAATCAGGTAAGTCAAAATGATTGGACAAAAGAAACCAGAAAGAAATACCCCCAAAAAGGAATCCAAACTGCCACCAGGCTGCGACTCAGCCTCTCTCTCTCCCTGAGTCCACCCATGTGTCTATCCACAAGGACTGTACTCTTTTCCTCCTAATAATTGCTTGACTTGTTTCACTACTTTTTGTCTTTACAGGAATTCTTTTCTGCAAAGCCGAAGGGCTAGCCAGGGCCCTTGTCACAGACCACTGACCTGGTGGCTCGGATCTGGGGCTTTCATCTCCATGACCCAGCCCAGTCTCTGGCCAGGAACCCAAGCCATGTTCCAAGCTATTGCAGATCGAGGCCACTGGAGATCAATATCATTGCATCTGTGGATAACACTGATAGAATTTTTTTTTCCTTGTAGTTCTAACATAAAATTCATGGTCAGTATGGAAAAAAAGCAGTGTATTTCAGCCTACGTAATATTTCCCCCTTCCTTTTTCATGAAGTGAAGGAGAAAACAAAGTCTATTATGAATTCCCTATACTATCTACCGTTTTTTATAATGCAAGTATATTTAAACATATGGGGAAATTGCCTTAAAGAGCAAATACGGGGAGAAAAAACCAGTTTGTGGAAAAATAAGCCTCAATGTATAGCACTATTCTTCAACAAACCCTGTTTTCTTTATTTCCATATTAAACAAAAGAGCTAGTCATATGTAAGTTAATAAAGTGAACACAAGGGAGATGTACCTCCAAATTAGAGCCAGACGGTGAATAACAGAGCAGGAATGTACTTAAAGCCTGGTACCAGCTCGTGACAAGGTCTGTTCTCTGTCTTAGCCCTAAATTTTTGGAAAAGCTTCAGGAGCTATGAGAAAAACTTTCAACCTGACAAGCACTCCAGGGCTGGGAAAGGCTCCTGTTTTAATTCAGCCCAGATGTGATCCTTAATGAAAGCATTATGGTTCTGCAGCTGCAGTGGACAGTACAAGCATTTTTAAAAGAATAAATTATTCAAAGAGATTTTCTTTTTCCCTCTTAAAATTATGCTTGACCTGTGTTGGGCTCAAATCATAAGATATGCTTTAAAATAATTTATAGTTCCAGTTCCATGCTCTCCACAGTTTGAATATTGTCCTAAACTTCACACAAAAGAGAGAAATGGGAAAACTCAGCATGTGTGGACTATATACATATGTGTAGCATCCTGTCTAATCCAACAATTCTCCCAAAGCTAAGTCTTAACCATGGGTAGTAAGGAAATAGTAAGGAAGACCATGAAAATATTAGGTATGGAATCTTAAGCATTAAAATCTTATGCCAAACAAACTGTTGATCCTCATGATATAAGCTAATTTATTTACATAGATGTTAGTTGCTTATTTCTAGTTGCATTTGCTTACAATCTCTGGTAAGTACACATATGTAAATAATAATTTTTTAATTTAAAATTTTAAAAGTTGTAACTGTAAAATGAATGCCACTTTTTTAAAGACAGCACCATTTTTAAATATTTGGATGGAGAAAATCTGCTTGAATAATCTGACCTGACCCTTCAATATTCCAGAAACATAATATGCTGAAGCATCTAAATGTCAGTCTGACTTCATCTTTGGACAAGAGGGAATTCTCCACTTGGTATGATTTATCAATAAAATGAAAAATAAATGGACAATGTTTGGGAGGAAATAAGTTACGGTTGTTTTAAAGCATTTGTTGTTCGCCTTGTTTATTGTTTTGGAAATGCTCTAGTTGGGTGGCGTCCAGTGGGAACTGGGGAGGGGCGGGAAGCGTTTTACATATTTATGGAAACATTTGCTAACCATATAACATTCCCGCTAAAGAAAAACCTCCATTAAGCCCATAAAATAGTTTTTAAGCTGTTATAGGAAGTTATTTTCTAAGAGTAACAAGAAAAAAGAAAGAAAAACAGGGAAGAACCAAATGATTGAAAGGTATTAAATGATTCTGTTTGAGAGCAGGAAATGCAGGTTATTATTTGCTGACAGATTATTCAGAATGAATTTCATCATTCTTGTTACAAATGTGTTTTTTGACACTTTAATTATGAAGGAACTATTCTGAAACACAATATGAGTAGAAGATGCTATATGTTTAAGTAAAATGCTATTACATCCTCATTTTACAAAATTCACAATCATACTGAAATTAAACAGCATTTCTCTTTTGTAGCACAGAATGCTTATTGCAAAAATGGAATGCATGTGGATCCAGTGACATTTTAATCATTTTATTTTATACAGTATTTAGAAATAGTGGAAATGGAATGGGAAAAGCTTTGCAATTTAATGCACATATATAGCACTATGTACATTGCATACACTTACATGCCATAAAAATAGAACTTTTTCTACTGAGATATCATGAAAAAGGATACTCATTAAACACTGGTGAGTAGGTAACAGATGTTGGTACCTGAGTACAGTCAAACTCAGCTAAGCTCTTTGCACCCAGCTGATTTTACTTCTATGCTCACGCCCCCAATCTACTAATGAACATCTCAGTTTGTAATTTATTTGGGCACATTTATTCTAGAACAGCCAGGCAATCAGCTCAATGACCATCATTTAAACAAATAATCTACAAATCACTTTTACAGGCTATGCCTATTAGGTTGTAGTGTATAGATAAATTTAACGGGGAATATAAAGGCATGTGAGGGGCCCTAATAAACAATGCATCCTGAATAATACAAAATCAACTGATTAAATAATTTTCAGAGAATTCTCAACCTAAGCTAAAGTGGGAAATAGAATCTCTAGTGTTGGAAACCTCATTCTTCTTTTCAGCAGCTGGAGATAGGCTAAAATAAAAATTTGGCCTTTATAGAAAGTTTCCCTTACTTTTTGACATTTCCACCTAAATTAGAAGATGAGCATTTCAAATTTCACTTCTATATGGTTAGAAGGATTTCCCTGGTGGCTTGAACGGTAAAGAATTTGCGGGCAGTATAGGAGACGTGGGTTTGATCCCTGGGTTGGGACGATCCCCTGGAGGAGGGCACGGCAGCCCACGCCAGTATTCTTGCCTGGAGAATCTCATGGACAGAGGAGCCTGGTGGGCTACGGTTCATGGTGTCGCAAAGAGTCGGACATGACTATGCGACTCAACACAGCACAGCACAGGCATACCTTCAAAACCTGGGAAGATTTCTACATTGATTATTTTAAAATGAGTTAGAATGTTACATGCACAACTTTACGGCAATGGCACCCCACTCCAGTGCTCTTGCCGGGAAAATCCCATGGACGGAGGAGCCTGCTGGGCTGCAGTCCATGGGGTCACAGAGTCAGACACGACTGAGCGACTTCACTTTCACGTTTCACTTTCAGGCATTGGAGAAGGAAATGGCAACCCACTCCAGTGTTCCTGCCTGGAGAATCCCAGGGACGGCGGAGCCTGGTGGGCTGCCGTCTATGGGGTCGCACAGAGTCGGACACGACTGAAGCGACTTAGCGGCAGCAGCAGCACCTGCTTTGTTTGTCTCCAATACATCTCTAGGCCATTTAGAAAATAAGCAGGGTGCAAGAGTACTTCTTCTATTACCACAGGTTGTGCTTTTTCATATGTAAAAATGTCTGCTCCAGTCTGTTAGTATTCTCAGGACCAGATCATAATAACACAGAGGTCTACAAGTCAAAAGAAATGCCAACTGGGTGTGTTAATTTTATTTCTAGACAAGTCAGGAAAATGTTTTGCCACGATTTTCCTTTGCTTAAGAATAAAAGGCTATTTCTGCTTCCATTCTAGGAAAAGATCCCAGTGTATGGAAGAAGGAAAAGCAAAAAAAAAAAAAGAGCATTATATTGAGTTTCGGAATATGACCTACTGTAATACTTGGTTTAATTAGATCTCCTTCTCTAAGTATCACGCCCCTGATATGGAAACCCGTTTTAAAAATCTGTGTCCTTGATGGAGAGGAATATTGAGATAATCAACTTCTTGCCACCCTCCCAGAAGCAATTTTACAATAATGATAGTAGCATAATAAATTACATTAAAATATATTATTAAATATTGCGAGACACATATATAAGTAGTTACCCATTTTACTTTGCTTGCACCTGTGGAGACTTTATGTTTGCAATGTATATAACCCTGATTTATAGTATCAATCAATAAGTACTTAATAAAGCAGGTACTCTGAGTCAA
>SJYQ01000492.1:53197-85318 GCA_006410935.1 Redunca redunca | reverse complement strand
TGTTGGGGAGAAAAAGCTCCTTTGTAGATTAAACCTTTGAAGAAGATCCTGTGAAAACTCCAGACTTTGTTCTTTTAATGTCTGTTTAATGCCTTGGAGAAGATGTCTTCTGTTTTGACCCCTGTTGAACCTTAGAGAGCAGCTCAATAAACCCCGGAAAGACCAAAAGTTTCAGAAAGAATGATCTTGAAAGCCAACAACCTTGCTCAGGGCTATAGCCTCGGTGTGACTCTGAGCTCAGGGAGGAAGGGACCATCTCCTATCTTTGCCTCCATCAATTATCCACTTAGTGATCTACTCCCACCATAAGTGCAGTCCTTTTCTAACTGAACTCTTCTTTCCCATGCCTCAAGCCATGGATCATCAACCAAACCCCAAGCCTCATTCACCCTGAAAAATTCTTCCTTTGTTGTTCAAGATTATTAAGCTAGGTAAACTGTGTAACCAGTTTTTAAGGCAAACAATTAGATCTTTGTTTTTATACTAAGGCTCCTTAGAGACCCATATAATGAATTGTCCCAAGTAAGAAATGTGGGAATTCCTGTATTGGTCCAAATGTGTAGCATATTCATTTTTTTTCCTACTGTTATTCAGAAGCTTTCAAAGATTATATGGATTCTTTACGTTACATGATTGTACTGGCTTGTTTTTTCTTCTAATTTAATTTTTTCTTTACTCCTTATACTTTGTAGAATCTTTGTAAATTATATTCCATAATACTATTTACTATATTTCAAATATAGAGAACACTCAGAAGAAACGGACCAAAAAAAAATTGTGTAAATTAAACTTTTCTTTTATTCATGGAAAGTAGTCAGTGTAGTAATCAAACTGTCCAGCTACATTACTAATGACTTGTGCCAGCATCCACCACTGAATGCTAGGTGTTTAATGAATGAAGACACCATAAAAAATGTCAACAGTTGTTATCTAAGGGGAAATGGCATAATGAGTCACATTGATTTCTTCTTGTATTTTCTATGTTGAAACTTTCCACGAGAAGTTGTAATTTTGTTAGCAGAAATAATATATTATATTGTGCATTTATTAAGTAAATTTATGATGTAAAGTATTATATTATTTAGATAAATTTAAAGGAAATGGCAACCCACTCCAGTGTTCTTGCCTGGAGAATCCCAGGGATGGGGGAGCCTGGTGGGCTGCCGTCTATGGGGTCGCACAGAGTTGGACACGACTGAAGTGACTTAGCAGCAGCAGCAGCAAAGGCACATACAGCTGATAGCATTTTGAAATTGAAAAATAATTACTTTACATAAACTGGTTTCATAAGAAGCTTTTTTTGCACGGAATGCTGTCCCTGTCACAGTGTCTGATTCATTGTGTATAGAGGCAACTTAGATGGTTAATTTTCTTTTGCTGTCATGTTTTTCCATGTATAAAGTAAGAGCAATTGCATCAATCCAAATACAAGATACTCTTCCAAAATATATTTTTAAAGCCCGTTGATAGCTTTTATAGTTAAATATAAATTTACAGATCTAATTGTGATTTAAAGCTTTCCTCTAGCTTCTATTAATTATATTATTGGTTATTTGGTATCAAAATCTTAAGGGAGTTCAAATTTGGGCTTTCATCCCTGAGTCATTTTTATCAACATTTCATGTGCATTTTATGTCTAATTAAGTTTAAGATTGTAGTTAAAAATGAAAAGTACAGAAAATTGATCTCTATTACAGAATCATAATTTATGATTACTAAGGAGATCAGTCCTGGGTGTTCTTTGGAAGGAATGATGCTAAAGCTGAAACTCCAGTACTTTGGCCACCTCATGTGAAGAGTTGACTCATTGGAAAAGACTCTGATGCTGGGAGGGATTGGGAGCAGGAGGAAAAGGGGATGACAGAGGATGAGATGGCTGGATCGCGTCACCGACTCGATGGACGTGAGTTTGAGTGAACTCTGGGAGTTGGTGATGGACAGGGAGGCCTGGCTTGCTGTGATTCATGGGGTCACAAAGAGTCAGATATGACTGAGTGACTGAACTGAGCTGAACTGAAAGGAAATCAACCTTAAATATTCACTGGAAGAACTGATGGTGAAGCTGAAGCTCTAATTCATTGGCCACTTGATGTGAAGAGTTGACTCATTAGAAAAGACCCTGGTACTGGGAAAGATAGAGGGCATGAGGAAAAGGGGATGACAGAGGATGAGATTGTCAGATGTTATCATCAACTCAATGCATTTGAGTTTGAGCAAGTTTCAGGAGATAGTAAAGGACAGGGAAGCTTGGCATGCTGCAGTCCATGGGGTTGGCAATCAACATTAGCAACAACAAGCAGAGGATATTGGGACTAGTCTGAGTCTCTCATATTCTTATGACAGATAAAATGACTTAATATTTCAAATATACTAATTTTCCTGAGAAAGAAATATTCCATAGAGTTAAACATATGGCGACTTAGTCTTAAAAGCAACAGATTAAAAAGCAGGCTTTAATTAACTAGGTTCACATGTATTGTTATTGTTGTTCAGTCACTAAGTTGTGTCTCCCTCTTTGTGACCCCAAGGTCTGTAGCATGCCAGGCTCTTCTGTTCTCCACCACCTCCTAGAGTTTGCTCAAATTCATGCCCATTGAGTCAGTGATGCTATCTAACCTTTTCATTCTCTGCCACCCTTTTCTTTTGCCTTCAGTCTTTCTCAGCATCAAGTTCTTTTCCAATGAGTCAGCCCTTCACATCAAGTGGCCAAAGAACGGAGCTTCAGCTTCAACTTCAGTCCTTCCGATGAATATTCAGAGTTGACTTCCTTTAGGATGGAATGGTTTGATCTCCTTGCAGTCCAAGGACTCAACAGAGTTTTCTCCAGCACCACAAGTTGAAAGCATCAGTTTTTTCAGCACTCGGCCTTCTTTATGGTCCAACTCTTACATCCATACATGCCTGCAGGTAAAACCATAGCTTTGACTGAATGGACCTTTGTCATCATAGTGATGTCTCTGCTTTTCAATATGTTGTCTAGGTTTGTCAGAGGTTTCCTCCCAAGGAGAAAGAGTCTTTTAATTTCAGCTTTTTCACTCTCCTCTTTGGCCTTCATCAAGAGGCTCTTTAGTTCCTCTTTATTTTCTGCCACCAGAGTGGTAACTGGTAGAGAAAATGCCAGTTCACTCCAGTATGCTTTCCTGGAGAACCCCATGGACAGGTAGCATGTACATAGATAGGTTAATGTGAAGAGATAAGATCAAGTTATTTCCTGATGAGAAATAATTTTTAAGAATAAATACTCCTGCAAGTATCCATGAAAAAAATAGGTCACAAGCAAAAGAAAGACATCATACAGATTTCCAATTTCTCCATGATGTTTAAAGTTTGAAACAATCCTTTTAGAGTACTTAAAGGCAAAAGATGTAATGAAGAATTTTATATCCATCCAAGTTGTCATGAGAGATAATCTCAAATAATTAATGATTTACAAAGTTTATTATTAAAAATAGTTCCCTGAAAAAAATTTCTCAAGATGTAATCAAAAAATGAACAGAAGTATAGAATTCAAAAATAAGGATGATTTACTTAAGAATAAAAATGAAAAGTTTCTAAATATGCTATTTTATACATAAAATTTATGATTAATGTGGTTATAAAACACAAGGCAGAGTCATTAATGAGAAAATCTTGTTAGATAAGGTATAATTTATAGCAAAATTCTTTTGAACTGTGATGTTGAAGAAGACTCTTGAGAGTCCCTTGGACGGC
The DNA here is from genome assembly GCA_006410935.1 of Redunca redunca. Taxonomy (NCBI): domain Eukaryota; kingdom Metazoa; phylum Chordata; class Mammalia; order Artiodactyla; family Bovidae; genus Redunca; species Redunca redunca. The sequence continues at coordinate 81,607 of SJYQ01000492.1, read as the reverse complement.
AAGGAGATCAAACCACTCCATCCTAAAGGAAATCAGTCCTGAATATTCATTGGAAGGACTGATGCTGAAGCTGAAGCTCCAGTTTTTGGCCACCTGATGTGAAGAACTGACTCATTGGAAAAGACCCTGATGCTGGGAAAGACTGAAGGCAGGAGGAGAAGAGAACAATGGAGGATGAGATAGTTGGATGGACTTCATCCAACTCGATGGACTTCAGTTTGAGCAAGCTCCAAGAGTTGGCGATGGACAGGGAAACCTGGTGTGCTGCAGTCCATGGGGTCTCAGAGTCAGACACGACTGAGCAGCTGAACTGAAAATTAACCAATGACCAAATCAAAATTTCAGAGTACACAAACAAGAGTTATACACTAACAAACTCAGTTTGGGGGAAGCACAAGCGTCATCTTTTTTTTCTCTTCTTTCCCAAATTTTCTCCAAGAACATTTCACCTATTTAAACAAAATGCACGTGCATGCATTAGTGCAGGTGTGCTCAGCTGCTTTAGTTGAGTCCAACTTTTTGCAACATTATGGACTGTAGCCTGCCAGGCTCCTCTGTCCATGAGATTCTCCAAGCAAGGATACTGGAGTGGGTTGTCATGCATAATATAATAATTTTATGTTGTTCAGTTGCTAAGTCCTGTCTGAGTCTTCACCACCCCATGCACTACAAAAGCACCCGAGGCTTCCTTGTCCTGCACTACCTCCTGAAGTTCGCTCAAATTCATGTCCATTCAGTCGTGGATGGCCTATCCAGCCACGTGATGGATGCTGTCTAACCACCTATCTATCGCATCTTCTGCCACCCACTTCTCCTTTTACCTTCAATCTTTACCAGCATCAGGGTCTTTTCCAGTGAGTCAGCTCTTCATGTCAGAGAGCCAAAGTAATAAAATTATTAATGGAAAAATTTATCATTAACTTACATGTTTTGGTATTGAATGTTAATATCTTTTATTAGGGTTAATACAGTGTACTCTAAATGTATATAAGCCACAGCAAAGAATGTATTCCACATTTATCCCTGAAAGTAGCATTGCTCCCCAGCTATATCCCAGTGTCTTCTGGGAAACAACATACTCTCAAGTTATTAATACAATGTTCATTTCCTCTCCTGTGTTTTCTGACTTGTTCTCCTTTTTTTACTGGGAATATTTTCAGTGCTCTAATCCTACTCAGACACAGCTCCTGTCAAGCTTCTACTTCCCCACTCTGTTGGAGGATATCATTCTTTCCTAACATATCTTATGATGAATGTACAGCTCAATTCTTCCCAACTGTTTATAATTGCACATGGAATCTCTCAGTCTCATCCCCGGCCATCAACGGATGGGACCCATTTCCACTTCACTCTGTTCACCTTCTCTATTATAATCTTCCCTAAGCTTAACAAAGCTTTATTGCATTTTCACATAGCAGTCCTTTGCTTTGGTCAAACTCACAGCTCTAATCATTATTCCTGTTGACCTTGTTTGTGGCTCATATGCTTTGCACATAAGTCCCTCATGATCATTGTTTTGGATAATATTTCTTTGTCCTTTACATATTCTTACATTTTTCATATTAACAGTGAAAGTATTAGTTGCTCATTTGTGTCTGATTCTTTGCGACCCCATGAATTGTAAGCCTGCCAGCTTCCTCTGTCCATGGAATTCTCCAGGCAAGAATACTGGAGTGAGTAGCCATTCCCTTCCCTAGGAGATCTTCCTGACCCAAGGATCAAACCCAGGTCTTGCCCACTGAAGGCAGAGTCTTTGCCATCTGAGCAACCAGGGAAATGCTATAAGCAATGATTTTATTGGTTGTTCCTTTTTAAATGACAATTAAAGCTCATAATTATTCTTCCTTGGTGAAGAATCCAAAAAAATCTAACAGAAATTTTTATAAGAATTTATCTTCATGCATGCTGATTTGTGAATGAAAAATGCAGACATGAGGTCAATTTTGGAAAGATAAAGTCAATGAAATGACAAAGAATGCAGTTAAATTCCAGTTTAAAAGAATCTGCTTAATAGCTTTTGATAAAGTCTCCCTAAAATTGCCTTTAAAGTATATGAAGATAGAATTTTTTTAATATAATTAGTACTATTATCCCAAATCAAGATATGTGGAGTTCAGGAATATTTCATCAAATACAAATATAAGGTGGCAGGAATATAAAAAACTTGTTAATAGACATCTCGTGTTTGATCTCATTAAAAAGTGCAGGAAACAATGGAAGTCCTTCTTAGGATTCTTCTATTTGAGAGAGTGTAGGAAGGAACCTTGTTTCCTTGGTTCAAAGCCCAGAGCATACAATGACCCCTAATCTGGTCACGGATCTCTTTTATCTGATATTATTATTTTTTGTAAGTTGTGCATCATTCTATTCCCTTTTCACCTGATTTTCAGTATCCTTCCAGACAAACATCTTCCAGAATATTATAGGACAGTAATGAGACTCGACTGGTAGGAGCACTCTGCACTTAGGGAGGACTTGAAGATGGGGTAGCAAGAGGGGTTTTATTAGAATGACTAAAGGTTCTGAGATGGAAACAGGCATGGCATTTTTCAGGAAAGCTATTGTGGTTGGAGGAATGGCGGGAAGTGAAATCAAGTATGTAGGCAATATAAGAAGTTTAGATTTTACTCCAATATCGAATGTTGCCAGAGAAGGCATAAGCATGGGATGGTGTGCACTGATTTTTGCTTTCCAAAGGTCACTGAGACTGCACGATGGAAAATAGTTCAAAAACCACTGAAAGGGAAAGTAGGGAGATCAGATAAAAGGCACAATCACAACAAATACCTTGAGTTAATGGTGCTTTTTGTATGTGTGACATGGCATCCCTAGCAGGGTGGGGGTGTGCTAAGCCCTGTCAGAGCCAAGAACGGAGCTGGGGAGGCACTTTGCGAAGAGTTTTAAGTGCAGTTAAAGGGGTTGATTTGGAGGGAAAAGCACAATCAGGGTCTTGATATGGCAACCAACTGGGTCACACTCTGAGCTGGGGCAGTGAGGTATTAGAGAGAAGGAGTCAGGATCAACAACTAAAAACCAGTTTGCCCGCTAGGGCCTCTTAGATGAACTGGTTTTGTTTAGTGTATTAGTTGGTTTCTGATGTGTAACAAATTATTCCAAGATTCACAAGATCAAACTGCTTATCATTTATTCTCACTGATGGGCCTGAAGGTTGGCTGAAATTAACTGAAAGAGTTTGGGCTCAGATGGGCTTCACTTTGTGGGTTGAGTATCTCATATCCTGAAGGGTTGGTTGAGACATACCCCTCGTGTGGCTATCACCAAAAAACAGAGGGGCAAGCAGAGACGCCTGATGCCTTCAAAGGGCCAAGGCAGACCTGGTAAGCGTCATTCCTGCCCACATTCCACTGACCAACACAGATGGCCTGATCAAGCCCAATGTCTTAGTCCACTCGGGCTGCCATCATGAAAATACAATGAACCAGGTGGCTTATAAGCAACAAAAATGTATTTCTCAGAGTTCTAAAGGCTGAGAAGTGCAAGGTGATGATACTGCCAGATATATCTGATGAGAGTCTATTTTCTTGTTGAAAACCATTTTCCCACTGTGACCTCACATGGAAGAAGGGGCAAAGATGTTTTGGGAACCTCTTTTATAAGGGTTTCCCTGGTAGCTCAGGCAGTAAAGAGAAGATTCTCTGCTGAAGGGGACGGCTACCTACTCCGGTATTTTTGCCTGGAGAACTCTATGGACAGAGGAGCCTGGAGGGCCCCAGTCCATGGGGTTGCAGAGTCGGACACAACTGAGTGACTTTCACTTTATAAGGGCACTAATCCCATCCGTCTAGTCAAGGCTATGGTTTTTCCTGTGGTCATGTATGGATGTGAGAGTTGGACTGTGAAGAAGGCTGAGCGCCAAAGAATTGATGCGTTTGAACTATGGTGTTGGAGAAGACTCTTGAGAGTCCCTTGGACTGCAAGGAGATCCAACCAGTCCATTCTGAAGGAGATCAGCCCTGGGATTTCTTTGGAAGGAATGATGCTAAAGCTGAAACTCCAGTACTTTGGCCACCTCATGCAAAGAGTTGACTCACTGGAAAAGACTCTGATGCTGGGAGGGATTGGGGGCAGGAGGAGAAGGGGACAACAGAGGATGAGATGGCTGGATGGCATCACGGACTCGATGGACGTGAGTCTGAGTGAACTCCTGGAGATGGTGATGGACAGGGAGGCCTGGCGTGCTGCGATTCATGGGGTCGCAAAGAGTCAGACACGACTGAGTGACTGAACTGAACTGAACTGAGCTGAACTGAATCCCATCCATGTGGGATACACCCTCATGATCCCTCACTTTCCAAAGCCCTTGCCTCCTAATACCATTATCTTGGAGGCTAAGATATCAGCATATGAACTTTTTGGGGGGACACAGACTTCAGACCACTGCACCCAATATCCGCAGGATGGAGACACAGTGACTGTAGGGGAAGAAACTGCAAGGTCACCTGCAAAGGCTGGAACAGGACTGCCTTCATGTTATTTGTACAGACAGAGCCACAAGCTTATAAGGATCCATGGTTAGTTTAATGCTTTGCTGTTGCTATCTTGAAATTTTTAATCACTTTTTAACAAGGAGCTATACACTTCAATTTGCCTGAGGTCCCGGAGGTTGGGTACAGGGAGGAGTGAAGCATCTGGGCCAGTAACGAAGTCTGCCACAGGGGGCTATGCACATTTATATCATGCCTTTTAAGGCACCACGTGGCCCACAGTTATTACTAAAAAGAAGCAAAAACATGATAATAACAGGAGTGATATAGTGACTACACAGTAGACTTTATTACAGGAAAATGAAAGATACGAAATAAAGTAATAGTTGAGGAAACAAAAGTGAAAGTCTTTGGGAAAGAAGGTTTAACAGCCCGGGGTGAGGACTGAGGGGGGAGAAAGAGAAAGCAAGAAAATTCTTCCCAAACTAATTTGAGCATAAGTCGATCATGACATCAATTCAGTGCAGTTCAGTTTCTTAGTCGTGTCTGACTCTTTGCCATTCCATGGACTGCAGCACGCCAGGCCTCCCTGTCCATCACCAACTCCTGGAGTTTATTCAAACTCATGTCCATTGAGTCAGTGATGCCCCCCAACCATCTCATCCTCTGTCATCCCCTTCTCCTCCCACCTTCAATCTTTCCCAGCATCATTTTCCAATGAGTCAGTTCTTCACATCAGGTGGCCAAAGCATTGGAGTTTCAGCTTCAGCATCAGTCCTTCCAATGAATAGTAAGGACTGATTTCCTCTAGGATGAACTGGTTGGATCTCTTTGCAGTCCAAGGGACTCTCAAGAGCCTTCTCCAACACCGCAGTTCAAAAGCATCAATTCTTCAGTGCTTAGCTTTCACTGCAGTCCATCTCTCACATCCATACATACAACTCTCACATCCATACTACTGGAAAAACCACAGCTTTGACTAGATGGACTTTTGTCAGCAAAGTAATGTCTCTGATTTGATCATGACATTCAGCTATTCAATTAACTGAGAAAAAACATACATTTTTGCAAATTTAAAAGGCTGCTCTCCTGAATTTTATTCCATTCAGAAATATAGGATAATATTTTTAGATAAATGATTAAATCTGTTAACATCTCTTTAAGCAATTATGATACAATGGTTATAAAAATAAAGTTAGCTTTTGATTAGGATAAAAATTATTTATTGATAATTTTGGCTGGCAAGATTTCAAGCACTATATTAGGTGATGATCATATGTTTTGTTAACAGTATTATAGCTTGCATTATAAACCATTCTGAAATGTATTACAATATTAAAATTATTGGCTACTTAAAACATCATATTCAAATTGCATTCAAATTTCACATCTGCCTATGAACTAGTGTATCAAGTCTAAAGCTACTAAATAACACACTCAATCACTTATTCACTCACAGTCATTTTGTTCATTCCAAAGAAAATTTTTATTTGCCTACTATGTGCTAGAAAGTTTGCTTCACTGTTTCCACAGGGGCTGTTATCATATCTTTAAAAATCCTTCAACAAATTGTTGACAGATAGAAATAGTAAGTATTCACTATGACTTTTCTTTTAGCACAACAAATAAATTCCACTAGATTAAGGATATCAAGAAAAGTCCCTTAGGTCTTAATTCAGAATGAAGTGTAAGAACATCAGGAGAACACTGCTCGAGATTTTGTACAGCAATAAAGAGATTTAGACTTTTTCCATAATGTTCTGAAATAAATGAGACTATTGAAATAGTTGAAAACATAGGTTGTTGAGCGAAATGCGGTTATTAGAAGAGATCAGTGTGCCTATGTAAAGAAAGAGATTGAAGACATATATAAAGGGACACACCTTTATAAAAGTGATGTTGATAGCCATTGAGGAGTACAAAATAAGAGGATTCAGCAAATACAGGAGGATGAACTGATGGGAGCAATTAAATAAATTTACTTTTCAGTTACCTTTGACTGGTAAAAATCCACTTTGGGCAGATTCTGTGGGGCTTTCTTGGTAGCAAAAAAATGTAAGCCATTCAGCAATTTATCCTTTTGCCAAGCTCATAAAATATTGTTCACTGTTCTAACATACCCCAATGAATATTCAATAAACACAAGATTGGGCTAAGAGGAAGCTATATATACAGAAAACCCCCTATTTATGCTATCACAATTTTGCATTTTCTCATTTTCTGAGCCATGAAGTTGTCTCTGTTGCTAATGTACAGATTTCCTGCCATTTGCTATCATTTCTCAGAAACTGTTAAAACATAATCCCATGTTTGCTGTGAAATTAGCCTTGAAACGAAAGCTGCTGAAGAGTACATAGCACCTTCTTCAGCAGTACACACCTCCCCAGTTCCCACTGCTTTCCCATTTGGGTAGAAGAACTCTGCATTTCTCTAGCCTGTGAAGAAACTGGTGTTCTTAAACACTCTGTGCTAGGTGCTGTATCAGCCACTGAGACACAAGACAAGAGCTGACCGCACCCGCTCAAGGTTATCAAAGGGCAACGAGTACAGGAGAACTGCTCTGAGTTACGTTGTAACTGGCTCATTCTCACTGCTGTGTGAAGCATAGACTCAGAGGACAGATGGCCAGGACAGCGGGCAAGAATGAGGTCAGAGACTCTCTCACTGTCCACTGTGCCAGGGGTTAGGCCAGTCACTTGGCTAGAGCATTATTTGTAAGATTATGAGAAGCAGTCACATTTGAGACAGAAGTGGGATCCATATTCTAACAAGGAGTTGAGGGTGAAAATAGGGTGTTTCTGTTGGCTTGAGGATGAGTGATGGTTTCATTTACTGGGATGAGGAACACTGAGAGAGAGATGGGCTGGGGCAGAATTAGTAAATCAGAGGTGAGCATTGGACACATCAAGTTTGAGATGTTAGTTGGATGCCCAAGTGGAGAGGTTAGGTGGGTGGGGGAGAAGTTGGACATAAATGTTAGCTTTATGTATCGTCAGTATGAGGATGACATTTAAAGTTATGAGACCGGATGAGATCACCAGGGGAGTAATTTACATACAGAAGAGACGATGTAATGACAAGATGTCTTGCTTCACAGCAGTAACTTCGATCTCAGCTCCACTCTGGAGGGTGGTAATCCTGACAACTGGTCATTTCCTGAAACTCACAAAGGATTCCAGGATTTTCTTGCACAGAAGCCACCGGCATCATGTTAGTCTCAGAGTGTGAGTTGTATTGGCCCTCCATTTACTGGCTTTTTTGGAGCATGAATACAACCCCCTTCCTTCCTTATTTGAGCCAAAGGCCCTGGTACCACACTGTGTTTGCATGTTAAGAGGACAGTCAAACACCAGCACTCATCATAAGGAAATTATGTTACAGAAAAAGGAAATGAAAATCAATGTCCACGATCATCACTTCCAAAGGACATCATCTGAGTCTTCTGGAACTTTGCTCCCTCCTGAGCGAGGATAACAGATATTGCTCTCTACCAGTTGCTCCAAAAGCTCATCTCCATTCTTCAGTCCTCTCTGCTCCCAGCCCAGCCCCCACACCTCATACCCTCCACAGCCTCGAGGAGCCTATCTTTTTAAATCACACAATTTAACTGTTTTTAACTTCCTCATTCCATACGGTATCATGGTATATGCAAAAGTTCTAATAAGATGCTTTACTAAACAAAAGAGCAGTTTTTCATCCCAGAATAAATTCTGCCAGTCCTGAGAGTGTAAAAAATTCTGCACTGTCCTTTGTTCAACTATATTCATATAGCTTATGAATTACATATACTTCTAAGGGGATTCCTAAACTTATTCCTGTTCATGTTCGGGTCTGGTATTTGCAAGCACTGTGCCAGTTCCCTGGGATGTGTTAAGTTTAGAAAAAACATTTAACTTTGTAATAAGCCAATCGTTGTCCACAGTAAAATGAATGTATTGTATTCTTGCTAATGTTTTTTCACTTATACTTTCTTCCTATTAATATTCATTCCTCCTTTTCACTACAAAAGTGAAACCGAAATGACTGACTGGGCTACAGAAACAGGAAATTGCTGGGAAATCAGCAACAGAATTTTGGAAATGGCCCAGTGTAGAAGCTGGGCTCATCTCTGTCTGATCCCAGCTCTTCTCACACCAAGCTGTGTGGCCCTGAGATGCTCATTCAACTGACTTTCGGTTTCTCATCTGTAACACAGTGACCATCCCCTTGGACGGTTGTTCTGGAGACAGAAAATATTTGTAGATATCTGCAACACAATAGGCACTACCTTATTATTACTTGAGAGGTTCCGTTCTTGCCCTTTCGGTAGGCTACAGAAGGTGGTCTAGCCACTGAGCAAGCTGGGCAACACCACGGACCTTTTGCATAGACTCTGACCCTGGAACATGCAGGAGAACAATCCCTGGGTTGCCCATCTCACTTGTCAGCTATTATATTTGACTCCCATCTGCCATGTCAAAATCACAGGGCTCCTGCTCTTGGCAGGGAGCCCTGAACTGTCAGCAGTTGCTGACAGGTGAGCCCCACTGGCCCAAGATCAGAACGCTTGCTTGCCTTGCAGAAGGACCCGCCTCACCTGTCAGCTGTCACTGTCACTCTCTTTACACTGCTCCACTCCGGGAAAGGTGATCTGTCATCAGGAGAGGAAGTCTGGAGTTAGGAAGTACAAATGAAGTTATGGCTGTTCTTTTACTAGCTTGTGGGTGGTGTTTCTGAGAACTGTGTTGCTTTCAGGGGGGAACCTTTAGACATGGCTTATTCCACGGCACTTTGGAGTCACACAGAAGGTTGTGAGGCTGGCTGACTGGCTGAAAAAGTGGGGTGTGCTGCTAAAAAGACCCCAAATTCATCAGCAGATTCCACCTGGCAGGTGACAGGCCAGGCTCAGGATCTGGCTGCCATGAGCACATGGTGGGCTCCACCTGTCAGCTGGCCTTCAGCCAGTCTTTCTGAGTTTGGAGGCCTAGTTCTAAGCATGAAACAGTGAGCTGCATAAAATCAGCAGTTTGCCCTAAGCATCCAACCGAAGGGCAGCATCTTTGGAAAAAACAAACAGACAAACAAACAGTAAATGATATTAAAGAACCACCCCTATCACTGCCCCTTATATGTAAGCAGCATTTTAATTCTCCTGAGGCTACAGACTACAAAGTATGACAATTTCATCTCTTCTGCTATCAACACACACACACACACACACACACACACATGCACAGACACCATTATGTGCACACAAACACACAACACATACTGGATTTTCCTTCCAGGTTACTGAGATATAATTGACATACAGCACTGTATAAGTTTAAGGTATACAGTACAATGGTTTGAGTTTCATACAACATTCAATGATTATCACAATACGTTTAGTAAATGTCTATTATCTCATAGAGATATTAATACAAAATTAAAGAACTCAACTTTTTTTTCTTTTTCCAGGAACAGGATTTACTAACACTGTCATAGAAAGCATACAGCAGTAGTAATCACATTTATCATGCTGTCCACTACATCCCTCGGACTGATCTGTCTTATATCTGGTAGTTTTTACTATTTCACCTCTTTCATCACTTTTCTCTGTTCTTTGTCTTCCACTGTTCTTATATACAAGTCTAGTTTCTTTCTCCATGAGTTTATCTGTTTTTTTTTTTTCCTGAAGTATGATTGATCTACAACACTATGTTAGTTCCTGTTACAAAACATAATGATTTTTTATTTCTAGACATTTTTAAATGATCACGGTAAGTTTAGTTACATTATGTAACCATACAAAATATGGCATAGTTATTGACTATATCCCCAAAGTCTTTCTTATTTTGGGTAAAACAAAAAAATTGTGTGTGTTAGTCCCTCAGTCACATCTGACTCTTTGCAACCCCATGGACTGCTGGGTCCTCATTCGACACACCAGGCACCTCTGTCTACATAATTCTCCAGGCAAGAATGTTGGAGTCGGTTGCCATTTCCATATTCCAAAAGTCTTTCTTATTTGGGGGAAAAAAAAATTTACCCTTTCAGAAAAGCTCTTTCAAATACCAACTTCCTAAAATTAGAAATAAAGTAGCAATTACAAGATATCAGAGTAACACAAAGAGAGCAACAGAAAGAAGAGGAGGAAAAACAAAAATGGTCATTTCAAAATACAGTTTTTGTTACGACAGTAATTCACGGGCTTAAAATTCAAAACTTAGAATAGTGTGAAATGGAACATTTATGTATTCTCTTCCCCAACTACTTCCAGAAATTCCCACAACATGACTTTTTAACACACACATTTGCTCAATGCTGTCTTTCCCTGCTAGGATTTCACCTCAACCAGCGTTTGCTGGGGGGTTTCCTGGGTGGCTCAGTGGTAAAGAATCCGCCTGCCAATGCAGGAGCCGCAGGGGCTGCAGATGCAATCCCCGAGTCAGGAAGATCCCCTAGAGGAGGAAATGGCAAGCCACTCCAGCATTCTTGCCTGGAGAATCCCGGGGACAGAGGAGCCTGGAGTCCATGGGCTTGCAAAGTCAGACATGCTGAGCAACTGAGCAGAGTGCGTATAGCACTCGTGTGACCGACAGTGCTGTGTAAGAGTCTGCTGTTTGTCTAGCTCACCAGAGCTGAGCTCAGCGTGTGGCAAGAGCAGTCATTCAATATCTTCACGGAATTTACACCCCTTCACATAAAGTCAGTCTTTCAGTGGTACTGGACTATTGAGAACCTGAAAGGTTGATCTCTTCTCAATCAAGAACACGACATGCCTGTATTTTGCTGTTTTTCCCAGTAGTCATGTATGGATGTGAGAGTTGGACGGTAAAGGAAGCTGAGTGCTGAAGAGTTGATGCTTTTGAACTGTGGTGTTGGAGAAGACTCTTGAGTCCCTTGGACTGCAAGGAAATCAAACCAGTCCATCCTAAAGGAAATCAGTCCTGAATATTCACTGGAAGGACTGATGCTGAAGCTGAAGCTCCAATACTTTGGCCACCTGATGTGAAGAACTGACTCATTTGAAAAGACCCGGTTGCTGGGAAAGATTAAAGGCAGGAGGAGAAGGGGATGACAGAGGATGAGATGGTTGGATGGCATCACCGACTCAATGGAGATGAGTTTGAGTAAGCTCCAGGAGTTGGTGATGGACATGGAGGCCTGGCATGCTGCAGTCCGTGGGGTCACAAAGAGTCAGACAGGACTAAGAGACTGAACTGAACTGACCTAAAATTTAGTCTCATTAGTAAATTACATCTTGTCCTGGCTGCCATCCATTCCCATTGAAAACACAGCTAAAAAATTATATTTGAAAGACAGTGCCTAAGGCAATGTTTTCTAACTTGAATTATTCTATAAACTTGCCAACTTTCCAAATTTTTCAGTTCAGTTCAGTTCAGTTCAGTCGCTCAGTCGTGTTNGGCGCTCAGCCTTCTTCACAGTCCAACTCTCACATCCATACATGACCACTGGAAAAACCATAGCCTTGACGAGATGGACCTTAGCCGGCAGAGTAATGTCTCTGCTCTTGAATGTACTATCTAGGTTGGTCATAACTTTTCTTCCAAGGAGTAAGCGTCTTTTAATTTCATGGCTGCAATCACCATCTGCAGTGATTTTGGAGCCCCCAAAAATAAAGTCTGACACTGTTTCCACTGTTTCTCCATCTATTTCCCATGGAGTGATAGGACTGGATGCCATGATCTTCGTTTTCTGAATGTTGAGCTTTAAGCCAACTTTTTCGCTCTCCTCTTTCACTTTCATCAAGAGGTTTTTCAGTTCCTCTTCACTTTCTGCCATAAGGGTGGTGTCATCTGCATATCTGAGGTTATTGATATTTCTCCCAGCAATCTTCATTCCAGCTTGTGTTTCTTCCAGTCCCGCGTTTCTCATGATGTACTCTGCATAGAAGTTAAGTAAGCAGGGTGACAATATACAGCCTTGACATACTCCTTTTCCTATTGGGAACCAGTCTGTTCCATGTCCAGTTCTAACTGTTGCTTCCTGGCCTGCATACAGATTTCTCAAGAGGCTTTACATGGACACAATGATTTAGGCAAAAGAGGGAACAGGAGAGAAGCAATCAAGTTACTGAGGATGGTGCTGAGGGGAAGCAACCATTTTGTGGCAAGTGTTCTTGCTAGAGTTGGGTCTCAGTTTGGGAATTAGGTTCGAGACAGCTATTCTTAACTTTAGATAGACAGACTGGGTTCTATGTAGGCTGTGAGATGTATCATTGGTCATTTACTACTAGTAAGAAGTAACTGGAATATGTGAATATAATTTTGATATAAACTAAAGAAGACTGGAGGTCAATAAAGTAGTTCTCACTCACATATGTTTTTAAATTCTTTCTTATATGGTAGAGAAAGGACAGGTATTTTAGCAACACATCTACACATGCATTTCTCCAGCAATGGAAATGTACCACCCTTGTTAAAAACGTCCGTTCTGTGAATTGTGGCAAAAAGTGGTAAAGGATTTCTGGCATAGAAAATATATTTACTGTGTTATTCTCTACAGTGTATATCTATACCTTTATCGAGTTAAGACACCAGAGGGAAACAATATAAATGACATTAATTTCCCTTGGTGAAAATATTTTTACAATGTATATGAAGCCTTTTGCTTTCATATGGGGTAGTAAAAATGTTGTTGTCTTATAAAATACATTAATTTTAGGTTGGGTATTTTTAGGATTCCACGTTAGCTCTTTTGTTGGTTTAATATATAGCTGTAACTCTGTTTTGCTACTTGAGTGGCGGTTTTAGGGTTTACAGCATACATCTTTACCATATCACTCCATCTTCAAGTAAATAATGCTTCACTTACAGCACAAGAACCTTGCAACAGTGTGCTTCTATTTCTTCCTTCCTGGTCTTTGTGTTATTGCTACCACAGATTTTAGCTCTCCATGTACTGTAAGCCTCTTCCTACACTTTTTATTTTTATTCAGCCAACTTTTTTTTTTAAGAGGTTTGAAACGAAGAAAATAATCTTGTGCATTAACCCAGGATAGCCACCGTTCCCATGCTTTTCCCTCCTTGTGCATGGGCACATTTGCTTCCGGTACCATTTTCAATCTGCCTAAATGCTTTCCTTTAACGCTGTTCACAGTATGGGTATGCTGGGGATGGATCCTTTTAGCATTTGCATGTCTGCCAGTCTTTATTTTGTCTTCATTGAGGAAGACATTTTCACTGGCTAGAAAATTTAAGTTGACAGGTTAAATTTTTTTCTTTTTCTTTGTAAAGATGGCAGCCATTGTCTCCTCACCTGCCTTTTTTCCAAAGAGAACTTTGCTATTACCCAATTTTCCCCCTGACTCTTTTTAAGACTTTTCTTTAGTGGTTTGAAGCAATTGGATTATGATGATCTGTGGTATAGCTTTCTTCATTTCCTGAGCTCAAGAGTTGTTGAGAGTTAGATCTGTAGGTTTACAGTGTCATCCAATTTGCAATAATTTGACTCTTATTTCTTGAGCTTTTTACTCTGCCCCTTCCTTAGACATTCCTTAATAAACAATATGCTTCTTGTTAGGCTGCTTGAAATTTTCCAAAGCTTCCTGATGCTATATTCATTTATTTTACGTTCTTTCTTTCTCTGTTTTGAGTAATTTCCACTGTTGTCTTCAAGTTCATTAATCTTTTCTTCCACAAGTATCTAATCCAGTCTTTTATATTTGCTTTTAAATTTATTTTATCATCTCACACATTATAGTTTTAATCAGTAGAAGAAGGATTTGGGTCCTTTTTATATCTTCCAGGTCTTGGCTTAACATGTTCAATCGTACCTCTAAATTTTGAAAATATGGAATGCTGTTATAATTTGTCTGCCAATTCTAACATCTGTGTCAGTCAATTTTGACTGATTTTTTCCTCATTATGGGTTGTATTTTCCTGCTACTTTGCATGTCTGGTAATTTTTTTATTGGATGTCTTGTTGGATATTTATATATTGCTACAAATATACTCGAGTTGTATTCTGGAACAGGTGGAGCTGCTTGGAAACAGTATGATTATGCTGGGTCTTGTTTTTAAGATTTGTTAGGTTGGAACCAAAGCAGTTTTTAGTCTAGGGTTATTGGAATCCTAGTCTCTGACCTGTGAATTACAAATTTTTTTACTCCGACTACTGGGAGTAAGCACTGTTCCTCAGCCTGTGTGAGCTCCTTGCACTGTTGCCTCTCGTGCATTTGAGTGGTTCTTCCCCCAGTTCTGAGCAGTGAGTTTCTCACAGGGACATGCTGATCAGTACTCAGCTGAGTTCTTGAGAGGGAGTTTCTGCAGGTCCCTGGAGCTCTCTCTGTTTGCAGTTCCTTCTTTCCTCCGTGGTTCTCTATCTTGAAAATGCTGGTTGTGTTGGTCTCTTCAGAATCTCAATTCTGTCTCCTCAATGCAAAGAACCTGTTCATTTTGCTTGGCTTTCCTTTCCCTGTATTGGGCTTCCCAGGTGTCCCTGGTGGCAAAGAACCCACCTACCAATGCAGGAGATGTCAGAGACATGGATTTGATCCCTGGGTCGAGAGGATCCCGTGAAGGTGTGCACACCAGCCCACTCCAGTATTCTTGCCTGGAGAATCCCATGGTCAGAGAAGCGGGGCAGGCTACAGCCCATAGGGTCAGAGTCGGCCATGACTGAAGCGACTTAGAGTGCATGCACCGCGGTGGCCTGGGAGCTCTCTCACGGCAAAAGCTAGGACAGTAACAGGGCTTCCTTCTGTTTCTCATCAGGAGTGCTGCCCTTGGTTATCCAGTTATGATATCCAGTATCTTAAAACCATTGTTATAGTTTGCCTGTTTTTCAGTTCCATGAGCCAGTATGGCAAATCTGGTCTTTGTTACCCCAGTGTTAACTACATAATACTAATTATGTAGATTAAATTAAATTAATGTTTGCTCTTTCCAACAAAGAAATCAAATTATCTCAATGCTAACACTTTAAATACATTAATTTTAAATATCTATTGTTTGATTTTTGCCTTAACATATTTATTTTTTCCTTCCTGGGAAGAAAATACTCCTGTCTAGCTTTCTGAAAAATTGAAACAATGGCTATACCTACATGAAATGATACTAATTTCCTTTAGAAAGTAAGGGATTATTTGGGGAAAAGTTTATGAAGTATTTTTACAAGCTTTTATAGCTAGTATGTGGGGATTTTAGAAGGTGTCTAAGTCACTATTTCTCCCTTTCGTGTCCCCTGAGAAATTAGTTCCCCTGAGAAATTAGTGTAGAGTGGGCCTCTGTGATGTGGCAACTTGGACATCGTAAAACATTATGAAAACTCTTTTTTAGGATTATTAATTGTACCAGTGACTCTGGTACATTTTTGTTCCCACTTCCTGGTAATACTTTCGGCAATGATTTATTTAATTCTTCAAGACTCAGCTGAAACAAGTTGGTTTTTATTTTTCACAACTAATGTCAATACTACCATCTTCTGCTGCTCACCTAGCATTTTGTAAATAGCTCCACTTACTGCTCACAGGGATATACAGTAGTTATTTATTGTCATGTCCTTTCCACAAATAAGAAAGAGTAGGCACCCTTACATTGCAGGGCCTTATTGTTCATATTTATATTGGTACATCCTACCCACTACATAAGCTGATAAATATTTATGAGGCCAAATAACATATGTAAGACATTCAGAGATGGTGGTAAGAAGATAGTGGTAGGAACCAAGAATAAGTAATAGGGAGTATGTGTGCATGTTAGTCGCTCAGTCATGTCCGACTCTTTGTAACCCCGTGGACCATAGCTCACCAGGCTTCTCTGCCCATGGAATTCTCAAGGCAAGAATACTGGAGCGGATTGCCATTTCCTCCTCCAGGGGATCTTGCTACCAGAGATCGAACCTGTGTCTCTTGTGTCTCCTGCATTGGCAGGTGGATTCTTTACCAACTGTGCCCTCTGGGAAGCCCCAGATCTGACACTTTCCCTGGAAAGTATCAGATTAGAAATAGAAAGTTACTAAGAGCATCTACTCTTAAATCAGAATTAATGCCTAGTAATTGAATATTACTAAATAAAGAAGATCAAATTTCATAAAACAAGCTTGCATATTTTCCTTTCAAAAGGTACAAATTTGATTATCTTAAAAATTTCTCATAATTTCAATATTTCAAAAACACTTGAGGCAAAGTACAAAATAAACACATACTTTAGAATCTATACTTACCCCATCCATCTATCTCCCCTTCTTCATCCTCCTTTCCCTCCTTCTAGCTTAAGGGTATTTTCTAAACTCTGAAAGCTATTTTTTAAACCACTTACATAAATGTTCAGTATTTGCACTGAATACTGCAACTCTTTCAGGAACACTTAATATTTAGCCATCATCATATGCAAAACCTGTATATAGGTAAAGAAGCAACCAGACATTGGAAAATGGACTAATTCAACATGGGGAAAGGATCATGTCAAGGCTGTTTATTGTCACCCTGAAATTTGACTTATATGCAGAATACATCATTCGAAATGCCAGGCTGGATGAAGAACAACTTGGGATCAAGACTGCAGGGAGAAATATCAATAACCTCAGATATGCAAATGACACCACCCTCAAGCAAAGAGGAATTAAAGGGCCTCTTGATGAAGGTGAAAGAGGAGAGTGAGAAAGCTAGCTTAAAACTCAACATTCAAAAACCTAAGACCATGGCAACTGGTCCCATCACTTTGTGGCAGATAGATGGGGAAACAATGGAAACAGTGAAAGACTTTATTTTCTTTGGCTCCAAAATCTTTGCAGATCATGACTGCAGTCATGAAATTAAATGACGTTTGCTCCTTGGAAGAAAAGCTATGACCAACCTAGACAGCATATTAAAAAGCAAAGAAATTATTTTGCTGACAAAGATCCGTCTAGTTGAAGCTATGATTTTTTCCAGCAGTCATGTATGGATGTAAGAGCTGAACAATGAAAAAGGCTGAGTGCCAAAGAATTGATGCTTTTGAACTGTGGAGCTGGGGAAGACTCTTGAGAGTCTCTTGGACTGCAAGGAGACCCAACCAGTCCATCCTCAAGGAAATCAGTCCTGAATATTCATTGGAAGGACTGAGGCTGAAGTTGAAACTCTTTACTTTGGTCAACTGATGCTAAGAGCAGACTCATTGGAATAGACCCTGATACTGGGAAAGACTGAAGGCAGGAGGAGAAGGGGACAATGGAGGAGATGTCTGGATGGCATCACTGACTCAATGGACATGAATTTGAGCAAGCTCTGGAAGCTGGTGATGGACAGGGAGGCCTGGTGTGCTGCAGTCCACGCATGGGGTCACAAAGAGTCGGACTTGACTGAGCAACTGAACAATAACAAGTATTGATATTTCCAGAAGGCTTATCTCCATTTTTAGATCTGGTAAAAAAAAAAAATCTTTTTAATAGTAACTGGTCACCAAGAAGTAGGAGAATTTGATAATGAACAGAAAAGCAAATGCTTTAAAATGCTTAAAATGACCAAATCAGGATATTGAGATAGTAAAATCAGTATAAAGTAATAAGCAACCTCAGTTCAAAAATACCTCTAATGTACTATAATATGGTGATAAAGTTGTGGTACCTCTAATATAAATGACCTGTGTGAAGAACTATTATCACTTAAAGTTTAAAGCTAACACACAAAGTTAAAATCCAGGGTGGTGCAAAGCCAAAAGGAAATCTGCTAATCTGGGAGCACACAGTGCAAAGGATGCACCGTTTGTTTTCTGAGTCACTGCTTGGAGCCACTTGCTTCTAGACTTAGCATTTCTGCTGCCTCTTAGAAAGTCTCACTGGGATTGAACCGCTGCTTTGTATTAAACATGCTTAATATAAACACAAATCACTCCTCCCTTCCTCCCTTTCTCTCTCCCTCCCTCTCTTCCTTTCTTCCAACTTACATTTACCGCTGCACTATTGCCTACTAAGGATATGTACATAATACAACACAACGAAACAAAGCATACTTACCTCTTTGTCGAAGCAGAGGAAAGATAGACACACAAACAAAGTAACTCTAATTGATAAGTTGGCTAAAATGTCAAAAAGATTATTCTCCACTTATCCCCCCTTTCTCCTACATCCATCCTTCTCCCTGTATCACAGCGGATGGGCAAGCCTCTGAGAATTCATCCTTCAGACTCTCTTGCCACCTGACTTGCAATTTATTCTGGCCAGTGAGAGGCTGCTGGGGTACACACCTCTGGCAATATATAGCAGAGCTCCTCCAGAATGGAAGTGCTCCCCTCCAGAGCTCCACACTCACTGGTCCTAGTAACCCTCCTTTCTCCCCTTACTCTTTTATCTCTAGAGTTGGTAATGAATTTTCATTTCTAGTCTCCAAATGCATTTGCTTGGTCCTTTGTAAATAGTTTATCTGAACCAGCTGGAGGGCTTTCTGCCAAGACCCTGCCTTGTTGTAGAAGCATAAGAGAAGGCTGCTAGTTCTGTCTGGGGAAGTTAGAGAAGTGTGTTTTGCATTGATACCTAAAAGATAAGTAGTTATTCCTAGACAATATGGCAGGTCGAGAGATTACAGAGAGAAGAGACTGGACCTACAGTAGAGCAGAGTATGTAAGAACCTGGCATGAACATGACATGAATTATAAACAACTCAATATTTCCAAGTGCGAAGAGAAAGGCCTTGGTCACCAGGAATTAAATCTTTGACATTTATTTAGCTGATCCTCTCTAAAGGATTTTGGGCTTCCCTGGCTGCCTGCCAAACAGGAGACACCAGTTTGATTGCTGGGTCAGGAAGATCCCCTGGAGAAAGAAATAGAAACCCACTCCAGTATTCTTCCCTGGGAAATCCCACGGACAGAGATACCTGGTGGGCTACAGTCCATGGGGTCACAAAAAATCAGACACAGCTTAGCAACTAAACAGCAGCAGCTCTAAAGGATTTTGAATTATTTACCAAATATGGTCAAATTTCCTTCTCATGAAAAATATGACAACTCTGATTTATTTGACACCAGTTATGTATGAGAAATTGTTCGAGCTGCTTTTGGTGTGAGTGCTATGCGGTATACTGAGGTGGGCAAGCTCAGGTAGAGGAGGTGAACAACTCTTTAAGAGAAATACCCCAATACTAATTGTAAATGGAGTGTCCATACGATCTACTACAAATAATGGCAAAGACATTCCTGTCTTCAAAAAAAATGCCAGATAATTAAGTGAAGCAGTAGACTCGGAATACTAGAATGAGCCTCAGAGATCATTTGACGACTTGGTGCCTCTTCATCTCTTTACCAGAGAAGGCAATGGCACCCCATGCCAGTACTCTTGCCTGGAAAATCCCATGGACGGAGGAGCCTAGTGGGCCGCAGTCCATGGGGTTGCTAAGAGTCAGACACGACTGAGTGACTTCACTTTCACTTTTCAGTTTCATGCATTGGAGAAGGGAGATGGCAACCCACTCCAGTGTTCTTGCCTGAAGAATCCCAGGGATGGGGGAGTCTCATGGGCTGCCGTCTATGGGGTCGCACAGAGTCGGACAGGACTGAAGCGACTTAGCAGCAGCAGCAGCAGCGTCTCTTTACCATCAGGGTATTCCCTGTGCATACAAGGAATGTAACAATCAGAACTAACAATCTTCCAGGGCTCCTTGATTCTACCTTTGAACAATTCCTTGTCTTTGACAATAAGACAACTCTGTGCCTGAAGTTGAGCTAGAAAATAGCTCCTTCCTTTGCCAACTAAAACAGCACTCCCCAAATTCTTTCTATATTATGCTGACATTACATGTGCTCTCTGGAAAGAGATTTCCAAGAAATATGAAAAAAAGAAAGCCTGCATAGTATCCACCTCATTAAAGAAGTTTTGTAGTAAGTGAATCTATTTTTATTTAATGCAAAGTTCTCCAAATATACTTGACCACTAAGTGTTTGTCTATTTTGATTATCATCACATTGCGAGTTAACATTCTAGGAACTGGTTGTCTTTATGTAGATCCTCTAAAAATGAAAGCTTGAGTCAAGGGAAAAGTGGAGGTAATATATTTAGAGGGTACAAGCCCAGAGAAGCAAATGGCAACCCACTCCAGTACTCTTGCCTGGAAAATCCCATGGACAGAGGAGTCTGGTGAACTACAGTCCACGGGGCTGCAGAGAGTTGGACATGACTGAACGACTTCACTTTCACAAGCCCAGAGGACATGAAAGAGGATGTGAAGCAGGCATGGGTAGAATGCGTCAGCTGCCACTTTACAGGGAGCCAGACGGAGATAAAGCAGAGTTACACCTCCACTAAAAATGAGTAGGTCACACAGGGGATAGAGGAAGGGAAGTTATCTGCCAAACTTCCTCAGACCACCTTTTTATAGGTCAAGGATGACCTATCCTAACTCTCCTCTATCCTCAGGTTGCCATGGTTGGCCCTCAGATGGTCCCCTGGGGAGTCAGATTCCAATCCCTACATTTGAATCTGAAAATAGAGGCGTGCATCCTCAAGGGCAGGCCCACCTGTGGGGTGTAAAGGCCATCAGGTCCCAGGTGTCAACCTGGACTGTAGCCAGCTCGCAGAGCGTGGCGTGGTGGAAGCAGCTGCTGTGCTGTGGAGTTGAATGGCACAGGACAGCCTCGGGATCATGCAGACTGGGATTCTCTTTTCACGTAGGCATCCTTTAATTAATATTAGTAGGCTCGTGACATCTTTGAGGCTTTTTAAAGTTGATACCCTCAATTCCTAGGACTGAATCCTTTTGTCTGCCTCTCCTTCAGTAGCTCTTCTATTAATATTTACTTCTGGTCTATTTTAAAAGGATATATGTATATGTATAACTGATTCACTTTGCTGTACACCTGAAACTAACATGACACCGGGAATCAACTATATCCCAGTATAAAAAAAGTGTTTTTAAGAAGGTACTTAAAAAAATGACTTCTCTTACTACAGACTGTATCCCTGGTGTCTGACTAGACTGTTCTACATCCTAGATAAAGGATTCTGTCCATACTGCCAAAAAATTGTCTTTTATGGCACATGTATCACATTCTGTCTTGAGAAACTGCTAAGTTGCTTCTTTTCTTACATTGCTGTTTACCCATCCTGCAGTTGAAGACTGGAAATTTTCATTATCAAATAGACATTTAAAAAGATAAAGTTCAAAGAGTAGCACTTAAACTTTATCTTTTTAAGTATATTCTAGTTGAACTGAATCTATTGCTTCAATCAATTGGTTTAGCCCACTATCTTAATTAGAATGAGATACCTTTCAGATTTATGTTGCTTGAAGTGAAGTGAAGTGAGAGTCACTCAGTTGTGTCCAGCTCTTGACTCTATAGTCCATGGAATTCTCCAGGCCAGAATACTGGAGTGGGTGGCCTTTCCCTTTACCAGGGGATCTTCCCAACCCAGGGACTGGACCCTGGTCTGCCGTATTGTAGGCAGATTCTTTATCAACTGAGCTATGAGGGAAGCCCATTTGCAAAATATGCTGTCTAACTCATTCTCTAGTATGTCTCCTAAAATCTCCCTGTAGGCTTGAACTAATTCTCTGGCCCAGGACTCTCCAGATGTTTTCCCACCACCATAATAAAAAGATAATTGAAAGATTGAAAGTACTATATGTATATTATGTGTATATATATCTTAGGTAGTTAGAATAGGAAAAAGGAGTTCACAATGGCGGTGGCTAAAAGACAAAGAAGGGAAAACCCGTGAAAATAGAACACAGGAAGTTCCGAGGACCAGAGTGAGGACCTCAGGTAGAACAAACAGCGCTCCTGGCTAGCTCGATTTACATAGGGCAGGCGCAGGGGGAGGAGAAAAAAACATATAAAAAGAGGAGCCAAAACTGGGCTGGGGGATTCTCTTCTCTCTTGTGTGTTTTGGGTCAGCCCACCTTCATGTGTCAAAGATGTATTTTCCTTTGCTTTCTAAATAAAACTGAACTGTAACACAGAGCTGTAACACTCGTCTGTCCATCGCTTCAAATTTTTGTTGCAATGAGACAGAACTGAGGAAATCACAGACTCCCCCAATATATATATATAAATGAAATGAAGTCTCTTCAGTTATATCTGACTCTTTGTGACTCAATGGGTGGTAGCCCACCAGGCTCCTTCATCCATGTGATTTTCCAAGCAAGAACACTGGAAGGCATTTCCATTTCCTTCTCCAATACATACATTACTATGGCATTATTTCATCAAAAAACTCAAAAATTATTTAAATATTTATCATCACCTTTAATGAAATTATGTATGATACTAAGATGAGTTTCAAATAACTTTAAATGTTAAGGAAAAAAGCTTTTCCTTAAGGCTTTCTTGATGGGTTCAGTTCAGTTCTGTCACTCAGTCATGTCTGACTCTTTGCGACCCCATGAATCACAGCACACCAGGCCTCCCTATCCACCACCAACTCCCGAAGTCCACTCAAACTCACATCCATCAAGTCAGTGATGCCATCCAGCCATCTCATCCTCTGTCGGCCCCCTCTTCTCCTGTCCCTAATCCCTCCCAGCATCAGGGTCTTTTCCAATGAGTCAGCTCTTCACATCAGGTGACCAAAGTATTGGAGTTTTAGCTTTAGCATCATTCCTTCCAAAGAACACCCAAGGCTGATCTCCTTTAGAATGGACTGGTGGGATCTCCTTGCTGTCCAAGGGACTCTCAAGAGTCTTCTCCAACACCACTGTTCAAAAGCATCAATTCTTCGGCGCTCAGCTTTCTTCACAATCCAGCTCTCACATCCATACATGACCACTGGAAAAACCATAGCCTTGACTAGATGGACCTTTGTTGGCAAAGTAATGTCTCTGCTTTTAAATATGCCATCTAGGTTGGTCATAACTTTCTTCCAAGGAGTAAGTGTCTTTTCATTTCATGGCTGCAGTCACCATCTACAGTGATTTTGGAGCCCAAAAAATAAAGTCTGACACTGTTTCCACTGTTTCCCCATCTATTTCCCATGAAGTGATGGGACCAGATGCCATGATCTTACTTTTCTGAATGTTGAGTTTTAAGCCAACTTTTTCACTCTCCACTTTCACTTTCATCAAGAGGCTTTTTAGTTCCTCATCACTTTCTGCCATAAGGGAGATGTCATCTGCATACCTGAGGTTATTGATATTTCTCCTGCCAATCTTGATTCCAGCTTGTGCTTCTTCCAGCCTAGCGTTTCTCATGATGTACTTACTCTGCATATAAGTTAAATAAGCAGGGTGACAATATACAGCCTTGATGTACTCCTTTTCCTATTTGGAACCAGTCTGTTGTTCCATGTCCAGTTCTAACTGTTGCTTCCTGACCAGCATATAGGTTTTCTGCAGAGGCAGGTCAGGTGATCTGGTATGCCCATCTCTTGAAGAATTTTCCACAGTTTATTGTGATCCACACAGTCAAAGGCTTTGGCATAGTCAATAAATCAGAAATAGATGTTTTTCTGGAACTCTCTTGCTTTTTTCCATGATCCAGAGGATGTTGGCAATTTGATCTCTGGTTCCTCTGCCTTTTCTAAAACCAGCTTGAACATCAGGAAGTTCACAATTCACGTATTGCTGAAGCCTGGCTTGGAGAATTTTGAGCATTACTTTACTAGCGTGTGAGATGAGTGCAATTGTGCGGTAGTTTGAGCATTCTTTGGCATTGCCTTTCTTTGGGATTGGAATGAAAACTGACCTTTTCCAGTCCTGTAGCCACTGCTGTTTTCCAAATTTGTTGGCATATTGAGTGCAGCACTTTCACAGCATCATCTTTCAGGATTTGAAAGAGCTCAACTGGAATTCCATCACCTCCACTAGCTTTGTTCATAGTGATGCTTTCTAAGACCCACTTGACTTCACATTCCAAGATGTCTGGCTCTAGATGAGTGATCACATCATCATGATTATCTGGGTCTTGAAGATGTTTTTGTACAGTTCTTCCGTGTATTCTTGCCACCTCTTCTTAATATCTTCTGCTTCTGTTAGGGCCATACCATTTCTGTCCTTTATCGAGCCCATCTTTGCATGAAATGTTCCCTTGGTATCTCTAATTTTCTTGAAGAGATCTCTAGTCTTTCCCATTCTGTTGTTTTCCTCTATTTCTTTGCATTGATTGCTGAAGAAGGCTTTCTTTTCTCTTCTTGCTTTTCTTTGGAACTCTGCATTCATATGCTTATATCTTTCCTTTTCTCCTTTGCTTTTCCCTTCTCTTTTCACAGCTGTTTGTAAGGCCTCCCCAGACAGCCATTTTGCTCTTTTGCATTTCTTTTCCATGGGGATGGTCTTGATCCCTGTCTCCTGTACAATGTCATGAACTTCAGTCCATGGGTTAGATGCCTTAATTTTAAAAGTCTTTCTAATTATTAGTTTACATTATCATTAATATCTCAAGGCAAGATAAGGTTTACTAGTTAATATAGTAGATGAAATCCACATATTAAATATTGTTCATAATAGTTTCTAAATATTTTTCAAATTCTTTGGGGATTTGATTAGCTTACCATGATTATTCTTTTGAATATGACCAACAAAATCGTGTCCTAATATGTAAGAAATCTCAGCTTTGCCATTTCCTATTGTTCACGTGTATTTATGCTATTAGTATTATCTTCAATTTTTTTTTTTTTTTGTCTTTGTTTTTTATTTTTGGGCTTCCCTAGTGACTCAGTAATAAAGAATCCAGACCTGCAAAGCAGGCGATGCAGGAGATGCTTATTCGATTCCTGGGGCAGGAAGAATTCCCAGAGAAGGAAATGGCAACCCACTCCAGTATTCTAACCTGGGAAATTACATGGACAGAGGAGCCTAGGGGGCTGCCATCCATGGGGTCACAAAAGAATCAGACACAATGTAGCAACTAAACAATAGCACAACAAGGAATCTTTATAAGGCATTTTTCTGTTTTTGGCAATGCTCATTTACTTAAAACAAGACAATGTATTCTTTAAATATGTTTAATGAGGCACATAGAAGCCCAACACATTGCAATACCTTGAAAGCAAACGAGAGAGTGAGGGCAAGGCTGCATGCCTCTCCGTGTTGCAGATGAACCCTGTATATTTACAGATAAATGACTGCCTGATATACAATACACTGAACAGAGGTGTTATTTTTAAGCCCCATGTTAAATATTAATAGAGTTTAATATCTTGATCATTTTAATGTAAAAAATACAAAGATAGCTTATAACATTTTCTTTGCAAACCCAGCAAATCAGCTTGTGCACCACACTTTGATGACCACTACTCTAAATCACACCTATTTATACGGTCAATTAGGGCAACTTATTCACCTCTCTGCATCTCAGTCACCTCCCAGTTAAAAATAAAGAGAGTCACTCCTGTTGTAGTTTAGGGTCCAAATCGCACAGTCCTCTTCTCCTTCAAAGCCTAGTCAGTTCAGTTCAGTCATTCAGTCCTGTCTGACTCTTTGTGACCCCATGGACTGCAGCACGCCAGGCTTCCCTGTCCATCACTAACTCTTGGAGCCTACTCAAACTCTTGTCCATTGAGTTGGTGATGCCATCCCACCATCTCATCCTCTGTCGTCCCCTTCTCCTCCCACCTTCTACCTTTCCCAGCATCAGGGTCTTTTCCAATGAGTCAGCTCTTCACATCAGGTGGCCAAAGTATTGGAGTTTCAGCTTCAGCATCAGTTCTTCCAATGGACACCCAGGACTGATTTCCTTTAGGATGGACTGGTTGGATCTCCTTGCAGTCCAAGGGACTCTCAAGAGTCTTCTCCAATACCACAGTTCAAAAGCATCAATTCTTTGGCACTCAGCCTTCCTCACAGTCCAACTCTCATATCCATACATGACCACTGGAAAAACCATAGCCTTGACTAGATGGACCTTTGTTGGTAAAGTAATGTCTCTGCTTTTTAATATGCTGTCTAGGTTGCTGCTACTGCTGCTAAGTCACTTCAGTCATGTCCGACTCTGTGTGACCCCATAGATGGCAGCCCACCAGGCTCCTCTGTCCCTGGGATTCTCCAGGCAAGAACACTGGAGTGGGTTGCCATTTCCTTCTCCAGTGCATGAAAGTGAAAAGTGAGAGTGAAGTCGCTCAGTCATGTCCGACCCTCAGTGACCCCATGGACTGCAGCCTTCCAGGCTCCTCCATCCACAGGATTTTCTAGGCAAGAGTACTGGAGTGGGATGCCATTGCCTAATGGTGAGGAGTAGAACAGGGAGATGGTTGAAAAATCAAAGCCTCAGCCTACTTAGGGATGTGCATCACTTCAAAAGTATAATAATTCATAACAAAGATATACGATTGATAACTGAGGTCAACATGGCTGTCTCCTGCCCTCTCCCCAGCTGACTCCCTGCCTAGGTCTAGACCTCAGAAATGGGGAAGAGTGTGGTCTGCAAAGAGCCTCAGATACCTGTTCCGTGTCTGCTGCTTGGAGAGCATCTCTGCCTCAGGGTGACAGCAACGACACTCACCATGTGCCTATAGAGGAGCCCCAGTGGGCTCAGCGGAGCACCGTGAGCTCTGTACCATGTCCTGGGTCTGTGAGTTCAAGGGCAGAGGGAGCTGAGGAAAAGCCTCGTCTTAATTCTCTTCAGCTAAACAAAGAACTCAAGAGAACCAAGATGGAGTCTCTACCCACGACTGAGGGGCAACCAACCATGTGAGACAGTTGGGATGAGAAGCACTGACTGGTAGGCTCTCCAAAGGCCTGGGAGGAGCAAGTATGGAGAGGAGAGAATAAAGGCAGAAGTGCCCCCCTTTAAAATTTCCCTTAAAGGCCTCTTCCATGGAAATATAAAAATAGAGGAGAAGGATTCCTCCCTGAAAAAACCACCTGGCAGGACTGGTAAAATGATTAAAGGAACTGTACATGGAAAGCTCCTAAACATGGTTATATGCATAGTAAGTATTTAATAAAATTAGCTGAAAAAGTCAGAATAGTCCTTGAACTATATATCTGAACTCCAATGGGAAGAGGTTGCCAGTAATTACTAATAATGACTAATTTTTCCACAAGCACTTTAGTCACTCCTTGTATATTATTGCTATTATTAAGTATCTAACAAGGTTTGTTGGCATAGAACAATGCATTGCCTTGAATTGAAAATAGGCAGTAATTCAATAGAAAAAAAATTTATAGGCAGTGTAGAACCCCTTAAGTTGAATTAGATTCTTAAATATAGTACTTATAGTACCCTTGATGTAAGCTTTTTTAAAGCATTAGGGGAATCAAACAAACAAGGTCTATATTTTTGCATAGGGTGTTTTATGTTAAATGCTGCAATATTTATGTTTGGCACTATTCACTCCCTGGGAAAATATAGGCTGTGTGTCTTTTGTTCCCTTGATAGTTCAGACACACTGATACCCAAGGGCTTACTATACCCACAGACTTTGTCACAATGCTTATATTTTAAAAAGGGATTTTTACCATTTAAAAGCAAGCCAAGACTAATTTTGTAATTGATGTATACTGTGAGATGTTATTATTTAGTATGTGTGAAGTACCTAGAATATCTATCGGCAGTGAATATGACATAACAATCTATTTTACACAGTAAAATGACTTGCGAGGATCTGTTTTATCTCCAACCAATCCCCAATTTAAAAACTCCTGTTTCTTTTTTTTTTCTTCTTTCTTTTTTTGCCTTATTAAATTTACCATCAAAGCAATCAAATGCTTGGATTATTTATCCAGTTCACCTGCACCTATTTAGAACAAGTGGATTCTGATTTCCTCATTAATTTCAAAAGGTAATGTTTTGCTTATGGAACATTTAAGTATCCCTTTCTTTGAGGTATTCTTTTCTTAAAGCAAAAATAGTGAAGGTCAGTTAGCAATATTATTTACTAGGGCGATGTAGCACACCAGTTTTTTTTCTCTCAGAAATAACAAAAGATAAGCACTTTCTTTTGCTTTTACTTGGGAAAATGGAATGATTTTCAGTAGTTGGGAACTTCAGTTCAGTTCAGTTCAGTCGCTCAGTCGTGTCCGACTCTTTGCGACCCCATGAATCGCAGCATGCCAGGCCTCCCTGTCCATCACCAACTCCCAGAGTTCACTCAGACTCACGTCCATCGTGTCCGTGATGCCATCCAGCCATCT
>SJYQ01000492.1:0-53053 GCA_006410935.1 Redunca redunca | reverse complement strand
ATCTATTTCCCATGAAGTGATGGGACCGGATGCCATGATCTTCGTTTTCTGAATGTTGAGCTTTAAGCCAACTTTTTCGCTCTCCTCTTTCACCTTCATCAAGAGGCTTTTTAGTTCCTCTTCACTTTCTGCCATAAGGGTGGTGTCATCTGCATATCTGAGGTTATTGATATTTCTCCTGGCAATGTTGGGAACTTAGAGATGTCAAAAAGACTATTTCTTAGAGGAAAGTGCAGCACTTAAGGATCTATTGACCAAAGGCCAGATTCTAAGCAAAGAAGAAAGATAACAACTATATAAGGTTTGACGCTTTCCAAAAGGAAGAGCGTGCATTTCAGAGTTGTACTTTCTCCACCAAACTGTGCTGGCATTATGTGTCAGGTGCTTTACAGATTTACCCAAATGCTTCAGCAAAGAAATAAACCAAAGCTGCTAGAGGTTAAGGACATTAGCAATGTCAGGGGAGTTTGTAGTTTCCTTGGTTCTATCTCATTGCAACAAAAACTTGAAGCAATGGATGGACCAGTGTTACAGCCCTGTGTAATTTCCTCGGATGGACCAGTGTTACAGCTCAGTATTATTGGCAAGCAAAGGAAAATACATCCTCGAGGCATGAGGGCAGGCCGACCCAAAGATCGAAGAGAAGAGGAGCCCCCAGCCCAGTTTTGGCTCCTCTTTTTTCTGTTTTTTTCTCCTTCTCCGAGCCTGCCCTATGTAAATTGTAAATTGGGCTGGCCAGGAGGGCTGTTTGTTTTACCTGAGGTCCTCACTCCAGTTCTTGGACCTTCCTTTGTTCTATTTTCGTGGGCTTTTCCCTTCTTTGTTTTTTAGCCACCACCATTCTGGACTCCTTTTTCCTATTCTAACTACCTAACAGAAAGATCAGGTAGTTCATAGATCAAGCTGCAGGGACTCAAGCCAACTCAGGCTATGATTTTTCCACGTAACTATTATCATGTAAGAAAAAAGCTACACTCATCAAACTATCATTTGTGCTTCATTTGTACAGAAAGTCTAAGCTATTCAGATTCTAGTCCACTGCCACTTATCAGCATTATATCTGTAGGACGGGATCACGCTAATTTCAGTTCAGTCACGCTGACTCAAAGGCATGCATGGGTTTATGATTACAAATACCTCTGTGATTCAAAAAGGCAACAGTTCTTCCATTTTTTTTTTCCAATCCATCAAGTTGACTACTTCTTATATAAGGTGTTGCATGCTGATAATAAGCTTTTTAACAAAGAAATTGAATTAACATTCATTATGCCAGGTCTTGTGCAAGAGTTTGCTTTCATGATTCTAAAAGAACTTTATAGGAGGGTATATTAGGTCCATTTTATGGATGAGGAATTTAAGTCTCACAGAGAACATGTCAGTTGACAAAGAACACAGAGAAGGCCAGTAGTCCAGCTCTCCTGAACACAGAATGGTGGGAACACAGACACAGAACGAATGAGACAGACCTAGGGTCCAGTCCTGGCACTGTTCCTACAACCTTGCCAGCCTCTGGACTAGGCATAGGGGTATCAAGAAAGACTAAATTTCTCTCATTTACTTTGCTTATGGGTAGTAGTTTCTTTGATGATCTAGTTCTGTGGTGTGGCTTTTCAGAATCATTCTTGAGAGCTCTACCAAGGGTCCGTTTCCTCAGCTCTCAGGATGACTGTAACCCATCTACTCCCTGAAGAAAGTCCCTTCCTGCTTGACGGAAATCAAGTGGATTGATGCTCTGTTAGAGAATTCTCATCAATATTCATGCAAATACAATGGGTTAGTAGAATTTGTGAATCAGACAACATTTATACCCTTAGTAGTTAATATTTTAGACTTTAGGCATTACAATTCATGAAAATGTATAACGATATTGTTGGTTTGATGGAGGGCCAGAAGGTTTGACTTTTCTTTAAAGGCAGAAAGTCTGGTAAGAGATAGGGCTAAAGGGGAAAAAAAGGCAAGGTAACAGATGCAGCAGCCCAGGATAAGATTATCAGATTATCTGCAGCAATTTTTATTCTTACTTTGTTTCATCTCTTTGCCATGTGTGTGAAAGAGAAACTAAAAAGTGAAAGACTAAGGAAGAGAATGGGGAAGTCCTGGACAAAGTTTTTTAAACAGAACAAAAAGAAAGAAAAGAAAAGCGCCATCAAGAAGTATTAGATAACACATCACACAGAAAGATTAAATATTGTTTAAAAATTATCTCTTGATGTTAGTTCAAGATTTACAAATGGATTATGAACTGAAGTTTAGAAAACACTGGTCTAAAGAGATTGTGTCCCAAGGAGTTCCAATTCTTCCACTGTCTTTGGGAGATCTTTCTCTTTCCCAATTTCTGCCTTTCTAGTCTTCCACTATTCCNCCCCCCCCCCCCCCCCCGCCCCGGAACCAACCAGAGGCAGTCTTAATTGTGTTCTAGTAGTTGGAGTTTTGCCAAAAAAATCAACCCATCTTTCCAGCCCTATCTCCAAACTACCCAACTGTTCAAACTTGTTGACTTTCACTTACCCCCAAGATTTCAGGAAACCAAATTATTAAACTAAATTGTGTCCAAACTCAATAAAGCAGCAATTCTTTCTACAATATCCCTGAAGAATAGCCATTAAACCTCTGCCTGAACAGTTATGTTAATGCTTTTGTTGCCTAATTAATTAAGAGAAGGAATTCAGGTCAGATGTGAAGAATAGTCAGGTATTCTTCCCTAAAAGCAATTAACCAATTCGTTTTAACGTTTATGCTCCTTGAAAACATTATGCTTATTTACATCGTGCTTCTTTATCTCCCTCTCCAATTCAGGTGTAAACAAAGTGATAAAGTGTTTTCTGGTGCATCTGTTAACATAATATTAGCTTTGAACAGCTGAGGATGGCTGGACCTTAACCTCTACTTTATTTCCTCAAAATAACAGTTGTCAGATGCATACATACAGACATGACTGTATAAATAAAACCTCAGAAATAAACATTTGCAGAGAATCATATGCTCAAACTAAAATTTCTTAATACCACTCAATCAACTGATGTTTTAGTCTTTTCAAGTTCAAGTGATGATCAAAGATTTATATCAGATAGGCAGATGACACCACCCTTAGGAAAAATGTGAAGAAGGACTAAAGAGCCTCTTGAGGAAGGTGAAAGAGGAGAGTGAAAAAGGTGGATTAAAGCTCAACATTCAGAAAAGTAAGACCATGGCATCTGGTCCCATCACTTCATGGCAAATAGACGGGGAAACAGTGGAAACAGTGGCTAACTTTATTTTGGGGGGCTCCAAAATCACTGAGGATGGTGATTGCAGCCGTGAACTTACAAGACGCTTGCTCCTTGGAAGGAAAGTTATGAGCAACCTAGACAGCATATTAAAAAGCAAAGACATTACTTTGTTAACAAAGGTCCATCTAGTCAAGGTTATGGTTTCTTCGGTAGTTATGGATGGATGTGAAAGTTGGACTATAAAGAAAGCTGAGTGCTGAAGAATTGATGCTTTTAACTGTGGAGAAGACTCTTGAGAGTCTTGGACTGCAAGGAGATCCAACCAGTCCATCCTAAAGGAAATTGGTCCTGAATATTCATTGGAAGGACTGATGTTGAAGCTGAAACTCCAATACTTTGGCCACCTGATGCGAAGAGCTGACCCATTGGAAAAGACCCTGATGCTGGGAAAGACTGAAGGTAGGAAGCAAAGAGTACGACAGAGGATGAGATGTTGGATGACATCACCGACTCAAAGGACATGAGTTTGGGTGAACTTCGGGAGTTGGTGATGAACAAGGAGGCCTGGCGTGCTGCGGTCCATGAGGTCGTGAAGAGTTGGACACGACTGAGTGACTGATTTGAACTGAACTGAGGTCAGTTCATGTAGTCAACCACATGCAACTACAACATCGCTGGGAGCCTTTGCATGTTTGGGTATGCTAGAAACATATAAACTCATTTTTCTAGATTTGGAGCAGGAGTTACAAACTCAGAAGCTTACAGATAACAGAAATGAGTGAAGTGGTGAACAATATGGAACTCCTGGGAACCTGTGTCCTTCCTAAGGAAGTCCCTACTACTCAGCACAAGCAAGAGTTTTCAATGAAAAGTGTCACCTTAGTTTTCTAGATTTTTCTACTTTTTAAAGAGAATCAGGGAATTTTTAAAACAAGATCTGTTTTTAAATGTTGGACACTAGTGCAATTAAAAACACAAAAATAAAAGCAAACTATGGGCCAAACAAAATATATCTGTAGGCTAACATGTCTCCAGTTTGGTAAACTTGTTTTAGGCAGATGGGCTATTTTTTGGGTTCTTTCCTAAAACTGAATATTTATTTTCATTTATTTATATACTCAAACATGAGTAAGTTATTTCTCTAATATTTTTGAAGTGCTTGAACTAAATTAGAT
The DNA here is from genome assembly GCA_006410935.1 of Redunca redunca. Lineage (NCBI taxonomy): Eukaryota > Metazoa > Chordata > Mammalia > Artiodactyla > Bovidae > Redunca > Redunca redunca. The sequence goes on along the minus strand of SJYQ01000492.1, from coordinate 48,669 downwards.
ATAAAATGTCTTTGAGACAAATCATCTTAGATCAATGGCTATTAGATACAGCGGTGGCAGTTCTGCAGGATTGGGGTGCAATGGGGGAGTGAGAAAGAAAAAATATTTCTTTGTAGAAATTATTATTAAAGACAATCTTAGGGCCTCTGTCTAATAGAACATACTACAGTGATGGAAATATTCTATTTCTGCTCTAACATGAAAGTCACTAGCCACCATGATATGATAGATATTTGCCACTAGCACTTGAAATGCAGGTAGTACAAGAAGATAATTTTAAGTTCTAATTCAATTTAAATTAACTTAAATTAAAATAATTCCATGTGGTTAGTGGCTACTGTATTGTACAGCATGGGTCTGGATGTACATGTCTAGAATGCCTGGTTCAAAAGATACCAGGCCTATGTACATCATTATACAAGGCTTCCCTCATAGCTCATAAAGAACCTGCCTGCCATGTAGGAGACCCAGGTTTGATCCCTGAGTTGGGAAGATTCTCTGGAGAAGGAAATGGCAACCTACTCCAGTATTCTTGCCTGGAGAATCCCATGGACAGCGGAGCCTGGCAGGCTATAGTCCATGGAGTCACAAGAGTTGGACACAACTTAGCGACTAAACCACCACCAACCACCAAATATAATTTTGAACTGGTTTTATTGATTTATATGAATAAAATAATTTAGTTTTTATAGTTCAAATTTTAGTTTTCAGTCCTCCTTCAGCGATTGAATTGTCAAAATTTTAAATTTGGGTAGCCAGATAAGTAATGATGGTAACTTGGTTCCTTATTAATTTTCCTCATTATTGGTGAAGTTTATCACCTTACAACATTAAACATTTGGGTTTCTAGTTTGAATTGTTTTGTTAATGTACTTTGGTCATTTTTATATTGAACTTTTCTTTTTTCTCTCTTCTTCATTCTTTCTCTACCTGTTCTTCCATTCTTTCCTTCCTTTTTTCTCTTTTCCTCCTTCCTTCCTCCCTTTCTCCCTCTGACTCACACTGCCTCCTTCCCTTCCTTACTTAATCATTTGTAGAAGTAATTTACAAATTCTAAATTTTAATCTTTTGCATATTATATGAATCATGAACATCTTCTCCCAATCTGTGTGCTGAATTTTCATTTTGCTTATAGTGTCTTGCTTGATTAGAAGCTTAATTTTTTTTAATGTAGTATAATGTGTGTGCTAGTTGCTCAGTCGTGTCCAACTCCGCAGTCCTGTGAACCATAGTCTGCCAGGCTTCTCTGTTCATGGAATTTTCTCAGCAAGGATACTGGAGTGGGTTGCCATGCTCTCCCCCAGGGGATCTTCCTGATCTAGGGATTGAACCCATGTCTCCTATATCTCCTACATTGCAGGTGGATTCTCTACAGCTGAGCTACCAGGGAAGCCCATAAAAGTATGATATTCAGTTTAGTCTCTCAGTCATGTCCAACTCTTTGCAACCCCATGAATTGCAGCACGCCAGGCCGCCCTGACCATCACCATCTCCTGGAGTTCACCCAAATTCATGTCCATTAAGTCAGTGATGCCATCCAGCCATCTCATCCTCTGCCGTCCCCTTCTCCTCCTGCCCCCAATCCCTCGCAGCATCAGGGTCTTTTCCAATGAGTCAACTCTTCTCATGAGGTGGCCAAAGTATTGGAGCTTCAGCTTCAGCATCAGTTCTTCCAATGAACACCCAGGACTGATCTTCAGAATGGACTGGTTGGATCTCCTTGCAATCCAAGGAACTCTCAAGAGTCTTCAACATCACAGTTCAAAAACATCAATTCTTCAGCACTCAGCTTTCTTCACAGTCCAACTCTCACATCCATACGTGACCACTGGAAAAACCAAAGCCTTGAGTAGACGGACCTTAGTCGGCAAAGTAATGTCTCTGCTTTTGAATATGCCATCTAGGTTGGTCATAACTTTTCTTCCAAGGAGTAAGCATCTTTTAATTTCATGGCTGCAGTTACCATCTAGAGTGATTCTGGAGCCCACCCAAAAAATAAAGTCAGAGACTGTTTCCACTGTTTCCCCATCTATTTCCCATGAAGTGATGGAACCAGATGCCATGATCTTTGCTTTCTGAATGTTGAGCTTTAAGCCAACTTTTTCACTCTCCTCTTTCACTTTCATCAAGAGACTTTTTAGTTCCTCTTCACTTTCTGCAATAAGGGTGGTGCCATCTGCATATCTGAGGTTACTGATATTTCTCCCGTCAGTCTTGATTCCAGCTTGTGCTTCTTACAGCCCACCATTTCTCATGATGTACTCTGTGTAGAAGTTAAATAAGCAGGGTGACAATATGCAGCCTTGACGTACTCCTTTTCCTATTTGGAACCAGTCTGTTGTTCCATGTCCAGTTCTAATCGTTGCTTCCTGACCTGCATATAGGTTTCTCAAGAGGCAGGTCAAGTGGTCTAGTATTCCCATCTCTTTCAGAATTTTCCACAGTTTATTGTGATCCACATGGTCAAAGGCTTTGGCATATCCAATAAAGCAGAAATTGATGTTTTTCTGGAACTCTCTTGCTTTTTTGATGATCCAGGGGATGTTGGCAATTTGATCTCTGGCTCCTCTGCCTTTAATAATTCCAGCTTGAAAATCTGGAAGTTCACAGTTCATGTATTGCTGAAGCCTGCCTTGGAGAATTTTGAGCATTACTTTACTAGTGTGTGAGATGAGTGCAACTGTGTAGTAGTTTGAGCATTGTTTGGCATTGCCTTTCTTGGTGATTGGGATAAAAACTGACTTTTCCACTCCTGTGGCAACTAGTGAGTTTTCCAATGATGTGATCACTAATCTAGAGCCAGACATCCTGGAAAGTGAAGTCAAGTGGGCCTTAGAAAGCATCACTATGAACAAAGCTAGTGGAGGTGATGGAATTCCAGTTGAGCTCTTTCAAATCCTGAAAGATGATGCTGTGAAAGTGCTGCACTCAATATACCAGCAAATTTGGAAAACTCAGCAGTGGCCACAGGACTGGAAAAGGTCAGTTTTCATTCCAATCCCAAAGAAAGGCAATGCCAAAGAATGCTCAAACTACCTCACAATTGCACTCATCTCACATGCTAGTAAAGTAATGCTCAAAATTCTCTAAGCCAGGCTTCAGCAATACATGAACCATGAACTTCCTGATGTTCAAGCTGGTTTTAGAAAAGGCAGAGGAACCAGAGATCAAATTGCCAACATCTGCTGGATCATCGAAAAAGCAAGAGAGTTCCAGAAAAACATCTATTTCTGTTTTATTGACTATGCCAAAGCCTTTGACTGTGTGGATCACAATAAATTGTGGAGAATTCTGAAAGAGATGGGAATACTAGACCACCTAACCTGCCTCTTGAGAAATCTATATGCAGTTCAGGAAGCAACAGTTAGAACTGGACATGGAACAACAGACTGGTTCCAAATAGGAAAAGGAGTATGTCAAGGCTGTATATTGTCATCCTGCTTATTTAACTTCTACACAGAGTACATCATGAGAAACGCTGGACTGGAAGAAACACAAGCTGGAATCAAGATTGCCAGGAGAAATATCAATAACCTCAGATATGCAGATGACACCACCCTTATGGCAGAAAGTGAAGAGGAACTCAAAAGCCTCTTGATGAAAGTGAAAGAGGAGAGTGAAAAAGTTGGCTTAAAGCTCAACATTCAGAAATCGAAGATCATGGCATCTGGTCCCATCACTTCATGGGAAATAGATGGGGAAACAGTGGAAACAGTGTCAGACTTTATTTTTTGGGCTCCAAAATCACTGCAGATGGTGATTGCAGCCATGAAATTAAAAGATGCTTACTCCTTGGAAGAAAAGTTATGACCAACCTAGATAGCATATTCAAAAGCAGAGACATTACTTTGCCGACTAAGGTCCGTCTACTCAAGGCTATGGTTTTCCTGTGGTCATATATGGATGTGACAGTTGGACTGTGAAGAAGGCTGAGTGGCAAAGAATTGATGCTTTTGAACTGTGGTGTTGGAGAAGACTCTTGAGAGTCCCTTGGACTGCAAGGAGATCCAACCAGTCCATTCTGAAGGAGATCAACCCTGGGATTTCTTTGGAAGGAATGATGCTGAAGCTGAAGCTCCAGTACTTTGGCTGCCTCATGAGAAGAGTTGACTCATTGGAAAAGACTCTGATGCTGGGAGGGATTGTGGGCAGGAGGAGAAGGGGACGACTGAGGATGAGATGGCTGGATGGCATCACGGACTCGATAGACATGAGTCTGAGTGAACTCTTGGAGATGGTGTTGGACAGGAGGCCTGGCTTGCTGTGATTCATGGGGTCGCAAAGAGTCGGACACGACTGAGTGGCTGAACTGAGTGCAGCACTTTCAGAGCATCATCTTTCAGGATTTGAAAGAGCTCAACTGGAATTCCATCACGTCCACTAGCTTTGTTCGTAGTGATGCTTTCTAAGGCCCACTTGACTTCACATTGCAGGATGTCTGGCTCTAGGTGAGTGATCACACCATCGTGATTTTCTGGGTAGTGAAGATCTTTTTTGTACAGTTCTTCTGTGTATTCTTGCCACCTCTTCTTAATATCTTTTATCTCTGTTAGGTCCATACCATTTCTGTCCTTTATTGAGCCCATCTTTGCATGAAATGTTCCCTTGATATCTCTAATTGTCTTGAAGAGATCTCTAATCTTTCCTATTCTGTTTTTTTCCTGTATTTCCTTGCACTGATCGCTGAGGAAGACTTTCTTATCTCTCCTTGTTATTCTTTGGAACTCTACATTCAGATGCTTATATCTTTCCTTTTCTCTTTTGCTTTTCACTTCTCTTTTTTTCACACATCCAAACTAAGAGAAACCCAAGTAAGACTGTAGGTTTTGCGAGAGGGCATCAAAGGGCAGACACACTGAAACCATAATCACAGAAAACTAGCCAATCTGATCACATGGACCACAGCCTTGTCTAACTCAGTGAAACCAAGCCATGCCCTGTGGGGCCACCCAAGACGGACAGTCATGGTGGAGAGATCTGACAGAATGTGGTACACTAGAGAAGGAAATGGCAAACCACTCCAGTATTCTTGCCTTGAGAATCCCATGAACAGTATGAAATAATGATAGGATACTAAAAGAGGAACTCCCCAGGTCGGTAAGTGCCCAATATGCTACTGGAGATGAGTGGAGAAATAACTCCAGAAAGAAAGAAGCGACGGAGCCAAAGCAAAAAACAATACCCAGGTGTAGATGTGACTGGTGATAGAAGAAAGCTCCGATGCTATAAAGAGTAATATTGCATAGGAACCTGGGTTAGGTCCATGAATCAAGGCAAATTGGAAGTGGTCAAACAGGAGATGGCAAGAATGACTGTCGACATTCTAGGTATGAGCAAACTAAAATGGACTGGAATTGGTGAATTTAACTCAGATGACCATTATATCTACTACTGTGGGCAGGAATGCCTTAGAAGAAATGGAGTAGCCATCACAGTCAACAAAAAAGTCCAAAATGCACTACTTGGATGCAATCAAAAACAACAGAATGATCTCTGTTCGTTTCCAAGGCAAACTATTCAATATCATGGTAATCCAAGCCTATGCCCCAACCAGTAACACTGAAGAAGCTGAAGTTGAATGGTTCTATGAAGACCTACAAGACCTTTTAGAACTAACACCCAAACAAGATGTCCTTTTCATTATAGGGGACTGGAATGCAAAAGTAGGAAATCAAGAAATACCTGGAGTAACAGGCAAATTTAGCCTTGGAGTACAGAATGAAGCAGGGCAGAGACTAATACAGTTTTGCCAAGAGAACGCACTGGTCATAGCAAACACCTTCTTCCAACAACACAAGAGAAGACTTGTGTTGGACATCACCAAAATCAGATTGATTATATTCTTTGCAGCCAAAGATGGAGAAGCTCTATACAGTCAGCAAAAACAAGACTGGGAGCTGAGTGTGGCTCAGATCATGAACTCCTTATTGCCAAATTCAGTCTTAAACTGAAGAAAGTAGGGAAAACTGCTAGACCATTCAGGTATGACCTAAATCAAATCCCTTATGATTATACAGTGGAAGTGAGAAAGAGATTAAAGGGACTACATCTGATAGACACAGTGCCTGGTGAACTATGGATGGAGGTTCATGACATTTTACAGGAGACAGGGATCAAGACCATCCCCATGGAAAAAAATGCAAAAAATCAAAATGGCACAAATAGCTGTGAAAAGAAGAGAACTGAAAAGCAAAAGTATGATATATCTAGCACTTATTTACTGCTTGTGCAGTTTTGCTTTATTGAAGAAATTTGTCTGTTAAATGAAAATTTTCTCATTATTTAAATTATTTTTTTGTGTATTTAAAGTTTAAAAAGTCATCTTTTATAGCCTCTGTTAGTTTGCCCTATTATTACAAATTTGGGGGAAATATAATACTTATTTTATCTTTTGTACAATTTTATTCCATCTTTCCATGTATACTGTGTTTAAGAGCATTTAATTATCTCTGTCATTTTAGAGCTAATATCTTTGAATATCTCTTAAAATTTCTATTTACAAAGATGCTTGTTGATATTACATGGATGTATGCTAAGTTGCTTCAGTGGTGTCCAACACTTTGTGACACCATGGACTAAACCCTGCCAGGCTCCTCTGTCTATGAGATTCTCCAAGCAAGAATAGTGGAGTGGGTACCAGTCCATTCTCCAGGGGATCTTTCCGACCCAGGGGTTAAACCCAGGTCTCCTGAATTACAGGCAGATGATTTACTGTCTGAGCCACCAGGGAAGCCAATGAGACTAGCTAGTATTAAACTGGTACCTGGACAGAGCGTCTAGACAGTTAGACACTGCATGCATGCTCATGCATGTCTGACTCTTTGTGACCCCATGGACTATAGCCCACCAGGTTCCCCTGTCCATGGGATTGTCCAGGCAAGAATACTGGGGTGGGTTGCCACTTTCTCCTCCAAGGAATCTTCTCAACCCAGGGATTGAACCCATGTCTCCTGTTTGGCAGACAGATTCTTTACCACTGAGCCACCGGTGAAGCCCAATTATTTACTCACCTCCATTTAGTTGAAGGGGCTCCACCACTTCCTCTGAGAACCTCATAGCTGACTGGTATCTGGATCATGACCCCTTACGTGTGTTTGGACATAAAGTCTTGAGTTCAACTGTGAACTTCTATTGTTCTATTCATCCCAATCTGGCACCTTCCCTTGGTGTAATCATGGCTCAGGCTCCATGACCCCTTAGTTATGTTCACAGAAGTTGCATAATGTCTTTTTTGCCTTTTACTAAGATGCTCCTATGCTTTCATTTGGGGCAAGGTTTTTGAAGCAAGATAATATGATGTTTATTTTTTTATGCTTTGGAAAGATAACTCCATAACTATGTGAAGAATAAGTGATGGACCAGGGCTGTACTTGAGGGCAAGTAGTCAAGAAGCTGATGAGAGAGGAAGAGTGTCTGCTGACAAGAGGCAGCAGTAAGGATGAAAGTTTGTGAAATATGCAGTAGAGGCACTGAAGAGACAGAATCACTCAACTTACTGACTTATCAGATGTGAAACTCTAGATTTATTCACTTAGGTAATTATTCAAACAGTAGAAACAGTGTCAGACTTTATTTTTTTGGGCTCCAAAATCACTGTAGATCATGACTGCAGTCATGAAATTAAAAGACGCTTACTCCTTGGAAGAAAAGTTATGACCAACCTAGATAACATATTCAAAAGCAGAGACATTACTTTCCCGACTAAGGTCCGTCTCATCAAGGCTATGGTTTTCCTGTGGTCATATATGGATGAGAGAGTTGGACTGTGAAGAAGGCTGAGTGCCAGAGAATTGATGCTTTTGAACTGTGGTGTTGGAGAAGACTCTTGAGGGTCCCTTGGACTGCAAGGAGATCCAACCAGTCCATTCTGAAGGAGATCAGCCCTGGGATTTCTTTGGAAGGAATGATGCTAAAGCTGAAGCTCCAGCTTTGGCCCCCTCATGCGAAGAGTTGACTCATTGGAAAAGACTCTGATGCTGGGAGAGATTGGGGGCAGGAGGAGAAAGGGACGACCCAGGATGAGATGGCTGGATGGCATCACGGACTCAATGGACATGAGTCTGAGTGAACTCAGGGAAATGGTGTTGGACAGAGAGGCCCGGTGTGCTGCAATTCATGGGGTCGCAAAGAGTCGGACATGACTGAGCGACTGAACTGAACTGAATTATTCAAAAGAACTGGACATGGGATAACAGGCTGGTTCCAAATAGGAAAAGGAGTATATCAAGGCTGCATGTCGTCATCCTGCTTATTAAACTTATGCAGAGTACATCATGCAAAATGCCAGGCTGGATGAAGCACAAGCTGGAATCAAGATTTCCGGGAGAAATATCAATAACCTCAGATATGCAGATTGACACCACCCTTATGGCAGAAAGTGAAGAACTAAAGAGACTCTTGATGAAAGTGAAAGACGAGAGTGGAAAAAGTTGGCTTATAACTCAGCATTCAGAAAACGAAGATCATGGCATCCAGTCTCATCACTTCATGGGAAATAGATGGGGAAAGAGTCAATTTTGGGGGGCTCCAAAATCACTGCAGATGGTGATTGCAGCCACTAAATTCTAAATTAAAGGACATTTATTCCTTGGAAGAAAAGCTATGATCAACCTAGACAGCATATTAAAAAACAGAGATATTACTTTGCCAACAAAGGTCTGTCTAGTCAAGGCTATGGTTTTTCCAGTGGTCATGTATGGATGTGAGAGTTGGACTGTGAAGAAAGCTGAGCACCAAAGAATTGATGCTTTTGAACTGTGGTGTTGGAGAAGACTCTTGAGAGTCCCTTGGACTCCAAGGAGATCCAACCAGTCCATCCTAAAGATCAGTCCTGGGTGTTCACTGGAAGGACTGATAGTGAAGCTGAAACTCCAATACTTTGGCCACCTGATGCGAAGAGCTGACTCATTGGAAAAGACCCTGATGCTGGGAGGGATTGGGGGCAGGAGGAAAAGGGGACGACAGAGGATGAGATGGCTGGATGGCATCACCGACTTGATGCACATGAGTTTGGGTGGACTCTGGGAGTTTGTGATGGACAGGGAGGCCTGGTGTGCTGTGGTTCATGGGGTCACAAAGAGTTGGACACAACTGAGCTACTGAACTGAACTGAAATTTCGGGCGTACACAAAGTGAATCAGACATATTGTTAATCAACTATACTCCAGAAAAATTAAAGCAACAACAACAAAACAGCGACAAAAATCCACATGGGGTGAGTTAAACATAGGGCCAACAGAGGAGGCTTCTCCCTGAAAAATCTCTGGTCTTCCACACCAAGAGCAGTAGTGATGCTGTTGAGGATCCCAGCCCAGAAAAAAACAACTGAGAAACTTGGACAAATGTAAGTCCTGATCTCCATCTGCATATTCTTTTGCCTTTGGACTCTCCCCTTACACTTATTTATTATTCTTTAAGTATTTATATGTAATTTTCTATCTAGGACCAGTTGTATGTATGTTGCTTTAAGGATCTGGTATTTAGGACCCACACCTCCTCCTTATAGCAGATCATCTGAGAGATTTAGAAAAAGAGAATGAATCTGAAGAAGAAAATGTCTTAGTTAACAGTCTCAGAGATCTCAAGTGATGGATATGTTCGACAGGAGCAAAGAGGAGTCTTCTTTTATAGTCATGCCTTTGACCAGAATCCAGAGAGAAGAAAGAGAAGCAGAGACTTCCTGCTGCACAGCTGAAAATAACAGCAGCTCCTGGAGGCAAACTACCCCACATTCTTTTGGTCCTACTTTCATTTCTCCATATCAGACACATTTTCGAAAACATTGTTAGCTTGTGCTAGTTTTTAACATTTGCTTGCCTTTGAATGTCTATAGCTAGAAACAGAAGAATGAAGAGATGGAGTTGTATTTCTTATTATACAGTCCAGAGTTTACTTTGATGTGAATTTGTGCAGGCAACAGAAACAAACAGGGACATGATGGTAACCCAATATGTATTGTCCTCTGATCCAGCTCCTTTGTCCTTTTCTGGAGTGAAGAACAGGGACAGCTGGTTTTAGCACAAACTTGGCAATTCCCCCAGAAGAGGCTCAATTAGCAAAGGTGATTTTCTCTGCTGGACTACTGTTCCCCAAAGAGCAGTGGCAGCATTTCAGCTGATTTAGGTTATGACGGATGGGGATTGTCAGGTTCTAACTGTCAGTTCCTTGGATCAATAATATTGAGCTTTCCTTTGGGGTGTCCAAAACAGTGGGTGTGGCATAGATCTTCCATCCTTTTCTATGAGGAAGAAATATCACATGCAACATTCCAGATCTCCCTTGCTTCATTTTCTCATGGTCCTCAGAAATCTGGGAATTCAAACATCCTGTGCAGTGCAGAAAGCTGCCACAATGAATAGGAGCTGATTCCTTTCTTAAGATGATGGTGTATCTTTCTAACAAGATAGTGAAAATAAAAATCTTACAAACAGAAAAATAAACCTAGGTGTAGGCTATAATCTAGATAAAAGTCAAAGCTTATGTTATCTATGCATTTTTAAATAGGAAAAGTGAATGATCAGGAGGGCTGTATACTTCTGAAACACCCTGAATAAGTCAGATTATAATTCTTTCTGGAGACACACTGGTTGGTTGTTTATTTACTGGAGCTTCATCTGCTTTGCTTCCATACTGTAGCCTACTCATTCAGTTTCCCTGAGCCCAATGACCTTTTAGTGGAAACACTTGCAGCTCCTTGCCCAACAGTTTCCCTGACCACAGGAACATTCTCATACCACGGACAGGGCAGATTGGAAATGCTGAGTAATGATGATGGACAGCAGTTGGAAGATGAAAGGCCTCACTTTCTCAGCCCCCTGATGGGATAGCCCTGAGTAATACTCTGTGCAGTTTTCCAGCTGACCCCAGGAGGATTGAGTCCCAGTTACACATGTGGTTATCTATCCATGCATACCCTGTGTGGGCATCAGTATCTTTCCTGCCTCCTTTCTGCACTCCCTGCTAGTGCTTCTTGCGGTAACTTCTGAAATAAACTACTTGTGTTCAAATCCTTGTTTTAAAGTGTACTGGTGGGAGAGCCAACCAGTGAAAAACAAGAATATTTTTATTTTGCTAGTCTTTTTTTTTTACTGATTATAAAAATCACACTTGCCTACTGAAAGTAACTTAGAAAATATAAGCTACCAAAAAAAAAAAATACAAAAACTGTCAGAATGTAAATACAGTAGATACTATTATATTTTTTAAAATTTTGATGTATTTCAATCCATATAAAAATGTAAAGTATTAGAGTTGTATTAACCATTCAAGTTTGTATACTGACACTACCATCACCAAGATGCATAATTTAGTAATAGACATTTCACCTTTAGCCACTTTAATTTTATTATCGGTAAACAATATTTGCACACACAACCAGATTGTTATAAAGGTTAAATGCAATAAAATGTCCAAGTGTCTGGTGCAAAGTCAGTAGCTAATATTCACCATTATAGTTGTTCTCCTTTTCAGAGATTTTCAGGGAAATAGATGGTCTACATTTTCTTCTCCCAACATATTTGGGGATCTCTCTTCATATCCAAACTTTCCAATAACTAAAAATATATAGATCAATGTTACCCAAAGTGTAGTCGAAAAAGCCACTGAGCATCAGAATTACCCGAGGAGTTTAATAGAAAGGGAAATTCCTACAGTCTACCAAGTCAATTTCTGAAACAAGGCCCAACATTTCAACAAAGCACCTCATGTGATTCTTGTTCCTGTTAAAGCATAAGAAGAAAATATTTGGGTTAAACTAATGAAAAGGACTTGGGAGACATAAGACAGTGCTGTGGGCTTTCCCCTTTTTAGGAGTCAAACATACTGGTGGACAGACCTGGATTGAGACTTTGCCTACTCTGAAAGATCATTGCTGTTTCAAGTCTGGGCTTTGAAGCTAGGAAGACTTGAACTCAAGTCCTGGCTTTGCCCCTTACTTACCATTGGATCTGGAACTGGTTACTTGGTTACTGTGAGCCTCAGTGTCTTCCTATGTAAACTATGGGTAATAATGTTAACTACTTCAGAGGGCTTGCGTGCCGTGCATGTTCAGTCACTTCAGTCGTGTCCAACTCTGTGCAATGCTGCGGACTGTAGTTCCTCTGTCCATGGGATTCTCCAGGCAAGAATACTGGAATGGGTTGCCATGCCCTCCTCCAGGGAATCTTCCCAACCTAGAGATCAAACCTGAGTCTCTTATGTCTCCTGAACTGGCAGGCCGGTTCTTCACCACTAGCGCCACTCGGGAAGCCCAGAGGCACTTGGGGATGATTAAAGGCAGTAATGATGTAGGTAAATCATAACACCTCACCTAGAGAAAGTGACCAGTGAGTGGTTGCCATCTTCACAACTATTATCTGCTCCTGGGAAAGCACAGGCAGTATACACTGAAAAAGCATTTCCTAAAAAAACGTCCAGCAGTTAAGCTGTGGAAGCATCAGTTCCTCACTGGGACAATATAACTAGAAGATAAATCTTCGACTTCAAATTGGGGTGCCACAGAATTTGCTATCAAGTTGTCAATTTTTTTTTCCAGGACAAATTCTAAAACCAATTGAATGCCTAGATATCAGCTGAAAACTGGGATCTGCTCAGGTAAATCAGGAGACTACATGGTCGCCCTGCTTATAATTTAACATTAATACTGCAAAAAGGCAGTCTTTGGAATGGAAAATCCCAATATTGCACAGTCTGTCATTTTCTGCTAGTATCTAAAAAAAAAATATCATCTCAATTTCCTCCAGTTGTTCAATAAATCAGTGCTAACCCTATGCTTTCTAATTCTGGATTAAATAAATTATTTCTTTGTTTAGCAGACTGTATTTGCCAAGAGGTGCTACTTTTTAGGTTACACTTCAATGCATGACAAATAATGTAACAGATACAATTGAAAAAATCATTTGTCAGCAGTTCATAATTTAATTTCTGTGACTGGAGAACCATTATAAAAATTTAGGAGAGCTAGATTATTTGGGTTGTCATCCTGACGCCATCACCAGCTGGCTGTGTGATCACAGGGAAATCACTAAACTCTGCTGTGTTGTACAGTTCCATCAGCTGGAAAATGAGAAAAATGCCACTTGCCCTAAGTCCTTCCAAGATTGGTAATAAGATCAAATGAGATGTCAGAGTAAGTGCTTTGAAAAAGTATGACAAAAGAACACTTATTTTTAGTAAAGGATGGAGACTCACTTCTTCAAGAGAAAACACCCATATCTCCTTTTAAGCCACCAAATAGAATTGAAAGAGGCAATGTATAATTATAATAGAGCTCAAAAGATCTGGTCTCGTGGGCCTCATCCTCTCTGCTCTGCCATTGTTGCGGCAGATGATTAATCATCAGATTCTTGACTTCTCTCTTTGCTGACTGGCCACCCTAGGGTTGTAGCTATGTTTCAAATCCATCTTTGGGCTTTGCAGCGATGCAGGGCAAAAAGCCTTCCCTAGTGTTAGGGCATGCCAAAGCTGAACCTGGAACCCCCATTAGCCTAATTGACAGCATGACTTTCCCCTGGGGAGAAGAGTGATCATCTAGCTATTTATCTTGTCTGTAGGTTTATCACCACTGCGCTCAGACAGAGATGCTTAAGTATAAAAATGAGGTAAGGCACATTTTTGCCAGACTTTGTGCCATTAAAGCCAGGTTGGGGGTCAGAAGCATGAAAGGGGAGCATCTGGGATCGCAGTCCTCTCTGTTGCCGCTTAATGTCTCAAGTGGCCTTGGTGTAAGGGGCTGCTCACGAGGGCACTAAGGGACATCTCTTTGTAATTGGGAGCAAGCTGGAGCTGCGTGGCCACTGCTACCCACGGAGCTGCTGCCTGCAAGCGGCTAGACTGCTGGTTTTCTGCGAGGCAGGAGAGGCCCATTAGAAGCATGGAGGGGCGGTTTAATTCTGCAACAAGATGTGTACAAATGTATGCCTCCTATTGAAACCCATGCAACAGCTTCCAAAGTTAATTAAAAGCTAATTTTCTAATGAGGTGGCAACACTGGCAACAACATGCTATCAGTATGAGAGCTGCAGCCAGCAGCCGGTGAGGGAACAGGCGGCCTCCCTCTTACAGGATGGAGCATCCTACCTGTACCCATTAATTAGCCTCTAGCTGAATTGCTTTAATACCAGACACCAGTATAGACGGTCATAAAAATCATGAATTGCTTTGGCATTGCCAAGACATCACTGATACTTATTTTACAGTAGGACTCTTTCCAGCAATAACGTCACAAGCAGTGAAACCCGTTCCTGGAAGTATTAAAGCCGGGGGCAGTGTGAGAGCAACTCTGTTATATGATGTGGGCATTTGAATCCCTTGGGCAATCTCTGTATGTGAAACAGACTTGAAATTAGCTTTAATAAATAGAGAGAAAGTACCTTAAATTAACTGCACTTATGTTGATTTTGCCTCTTGTTTTGATTTCCAACACATACCCAGGCAGGAGGACTCGTGGTCATTATCCTAATGATATGGGTCTCCTGGACACAGTCAGAATGTGCCAGACACCTGTGGCCATTCCTTGGCGTTCATCACAGGGAATGTATAATGATGTCATGCAAATAGATGCTGAGAACAACCAAAGAAAATGCTACGGAAGCTCTAGGATACCAGCTTGTTGGTTAAATTCTATCAATAAATAATTGAAGACATACTTAGGGACTCTAAGATAGTCTAAGAAATTGAATAAACCTGTATTATATATCCAGTCAATGCTAAGCAGCAGGTATAAAAATTTGCTTCGAATGTACTGCTTCTGCAGGAAGCTTCTTGCTGCCAAAGGAGAGTAATTTTTTAAAATTCATCTGCTTGTAAAATAGTATAGAGATGGATCTTTTCAGTTAACTAGTCTTTATGTACACACTGGCTTTCCTGGTGGCTCAGTCAGTAAAGAGTCTGCCTGCAATGCAGGAGACCTGGGTTTGATCCTTGGGTTGGGAAGATCTCCTGGAGAAGGGAATGGCAACTGACTCCAGTATTCTTGCCTGGACAATTTCATGGACAGAGGAGCCTGGTGGGCTGCAGTCCGTGGGGTCACAGAGTCGGGCACAACTGAGTGACTAACTTTATATACACACTCCTTTCTCTTACTTCTGGATGCCTTTTTATTCTCTTTCATAGTCTCTTTTGTAGCTTCTGTCTCTCTCATTAATTTCTTATTCTTGTTTCTCTTTTCCTTCACTTTTGTTTTCTCATATTCTTAGCAGATGGTATGTCCTTAGTACTTATTTTTAAACTTCAGAATGACATCATGACAATGCAAGTCCAATATCGCATACTTTGAGTCTTTAAGTAAATATTCATTAAGCAACTATTATGTGCCAGGTAGTGTTCTGAACCAGTGCTGAGGAACCACAATTAACAAAATCAGTGACACTTTTTCTGTTGAGGAGCTGACATTCTCACCTATTTCTCACCCAACAAAAAGCAAACAATCAATGACGTAGATGCTAATCGCATTTAGCACATGAAAATACTGTAGCTTAGAGATATGAAATACCTTGATTAATGTGGTATACCAAAGCCTTGTATTTTTCTACCACATACATTGCCTTAGTTGAATAAATTTTTAAAAAATAGCTCTGGGAGAAAATTAAGGTGGTAAACAAATCTTATGAGAACAGTCTTCAAAACATTCAGAGTAAAGACATCTGTAAACTGGTGGTGTCAGACCCTAAAATAAATATTTTAAAAATTAAATTATTTAAAACAGAAAACTTACAACTGACACCACAGAAAGACAAAGACTAATACAAACAATTATATATCAAAAAATGAACAACCTAGAAAAACCCACCAGATCCTAGAAATATACGATTTCCTATGACTTAATCAGGAAGAAATAGAAAACATGAACAGATCAGTAATGAAACTGAAGCAGTAACTTTAAAAACTTCCAACAAGCAAGTCCAGGACAGGCAGTCTCACAGGTGAATTCTACCAAATATTTAGAGTAGAGATAATACCTATCCTTCTCAAACTATACTAAACCATTGCAGAGGGAGGAAGATTTCCTAATTCATTCTACAAGGCCAGCATCACTCGGATATCCAATCCAGACAAAAACACTTGAAAAAAAATTATAGTCCAATAACACTGATGAGCATAGATTCAAGAATTCCTAAGAAAACATGGAAAACCAACTCCAACAATACATTAAAAGGATAATCCACCATAATCAAGTGGTATTTATACCAAGGATGCAAGAATGTTTCAATATCTGCAAATCAACCAATGTGATACATCACATTAAAAATTAAAGAATAAAATTTATATCAATAGATTTGAAAGAGGTTTTGACAAAATTCATCTATTTGTGATTTTTAAAAAAAGTGTCAGCTAAATGGATATAGAGGGAATATACTTCAACACAATAATGGTCATATATGACAGACCCACAGTTAACATTGTATTCAATGCTGAAAACAGAAACAAGTCAAGGATGCCCACTCTTGCCACTTTTATTTAATGTGTTATCTATAACACATTGATGTTGTCCTAGCAACAACAATCAGACAGAAAATAGAGAAAGAAATAAAAATATCAACTACAAATTGGCACTTGCCATTTACCTCTATAAGGATCAAGTCATAAGTTTCTGTGACTGCTGACCTTCAACACAGGCTGAGAGGAGGAGAGGGTGGAGATCACTGTGCCTTGGAAAGAGCTTAGAGAATAGCATTCAGATAGATATTTTCAGGAGGAGATTTCATGAGCCCAATTCTTAAATCTCCTCATATCTAGAAAAGTACTAAAATCTTTAATGGTGATGTCTATTTCTTGAGATTAGCAGTAACTGTCATAAGACAAGCAGCAGACTTCTAGAAAAATGTATGTGCTTAATTTCATGTATTTCCCCTTTATCAAAATCACATGTGCACTGACCTACCCCCTTACCTTTTTGGAGAAGTTTCTAAGAGCTATCTGAAATGCTATCTCTTAGGCTATAGTCCCAATTTTGTCCCAAATAAAACTTGACTCACAACTAACACATTGTGTGTTTTTTTAGTTGACAAAAGAATTCCAAATTGAAAAAGAAGAAAACCTGTCAATGTTTGCAGATCACATGGTACATTATATAGAAAAACTTAATGAGGCAATAAGACTATTAGAACTCATCAATGAATACAGAAAAAGTTGTAGAATACAAAATTTGTATCTGTAAATCTGTTGCATTTCTATACACAAATAGTGAGACTATAAGAAAGAGAAATTAAGAAAATAATTCTATTTATAGCTGTGTCAAAAGAACAAAATACAGAGGAATAAATCTGAGGAGGAAGAAACTTGTACTTGGAAAACTATGAGACACTTATGTAAGGAACTGAAGATGACACAAACAATATGAAGATATGTCCTGCTTGTGATTGGGAAACATTGACATTATTATGACCATACTCCCCAAGGCAGTCTGCAGATTCAAGAAATCTCTATCAAAATATAAATGGCATTTTTCACAGAACTTGAGCAAATAACTGTAAAATTTGTATGGAAGCACAAAAGCCCCTCAACTGCCAAAACGATCTTGAGTAAGAAGGATAAAACTGGATGTACCATGCACACAGACTTCAAATTATACTATCGAGCTACAATAATCTAAACAATATGGCCCTAGGACAAAAGCAGACACAATAGTCAATGGAACAGAATAGAGGGCCCAGAGCTAAATCCAAAATTATGTAGCCAATTAACTGACAAGAAAGGAGGCAAATATACACCATGAGGGAAAGATAGTCTCCCCAACAAAAGATTTGGGGAAAACTGGACAGCTACATGCTGTCAAAATCAACTAGACTACTTTCTCACACTACATAAAAAAGTAAATTAAAATGGATTAAAGACTCAAACATAAGACAGGAAATCTTAAAACTCCTAGGAAAAAAACACAAGCAGCATGCTGTTTGACGTTGGCCTTAGCAATCTTTGCTTTTTCGCTCTGTCTCCTCAGGCAAGGGAAACAAAAACAAAAATAAATAGGACTACATCAAACAAAGAATCTTTCGAACAGCAAAGGAAAGAAACAGCAAAACCTAAAGGCCATCTGTGCTTAGCTGGCCAGTCACATCGGGCTCTTTGTGACCCCGTGGGCTGCAGACCACCATGCTCCTCTGTACATGGCGATTCTCCTGGCAGGAATACTTGAGTGCGTTGCCAAGCCCTCTTCCAGGGGATTTCCCCAACCCAGGGATCAAACCCAGGTCTCCCACATTGCAGGTGGATTCTTTACCAGCTGAGCCACCAGGGAAGCCCAAAGGTCATCTACTGAAGCCCAAAGGTCATATATGCAAATGATATACCTGATACAGGGTTAAAATCCAATTGTACAAAGAATGTATACAAGTCAGTTTCAAACAGACAAACTGATTAAAAATTGGGTAGAGGAACTGAATACACTTTTTTTTTTCCTCAGAGAAGACATACAGGTGGCCAACAGGTACATGAAAAGATCCTCAATATCACAATCAGCAGTTCAGTTCAGTCACTCAGTTGTGTCCATCTCTTTGCAAGCCCGTGAATTGCAGCATGCCAGGCCTCCCTGTCCATCACCAACTCCCAGAGTTCACTCAAACTCACGTCCATCAAGTCCGTGATGCCATCCAGCCATCTCATCCTGGGTCGTCCCCTTCTCCTCCTGCCCCCAATCCCTCCAAGCATCAGAGTCTTTGCCAGTGAGTCAACTCTTCACATGAGGTGGCCAAAGTACTGGAGTTTCAGCTTTAGCATCATTCCTTCCAAAGAACACCCAGGGCTAATCTCCTTTAGAATGGACTGGTTGGATCTCCTTGCAGTCCAAGGACTCTCAGGAGTCTTCTCAACACCACAGTTCAAAAGCATCAATTCTTCAGTGCTCAGCTTTCTTCACAGTCCAACTCTCACATCCATACATGACCACAGGAGAAACCATAGCCTTGATTAGATGGACCTTGGTTGGCAAAGTAATGTCTCTGCTTTTCAATATGCTGTCTAAGCTGGTCATAACTTTTCTTCCAAGGAGTAAGTGTCTTTTAATTTCATGGCTGCAGTCACCATCTGCAGTGATTTTGCACCATCACAATCATCAGGGAAATGCAAATCAAAGCCACCATGAGACATCAACTCACACCTATCAAAATGGCTATCGTCGAAAAGCAAGTGTTAGTGAGGATGTAAAGCAAAGGTGACCCTAGTGCGCTGGTGATGGGCACACAAATTTGATGCAGCCACTATGGAAAACAATACAGAGGCTCCTTAAAAAATTAAAAATAGAACTACCGTATAATGTGGCAATTCTACTCCTATGCATTTATTTGAAAAAACAAAGACACTAATTCAAAAAGATATATGCACACATATATTCATGGCAGCACTATTTACAATAGCCAAGATATGGAAACAACAAAGTGTTAGTCATGTAGTCATGTCTGACCCTTTGTGGTCCCACGGACTGTAGCCCACCAGGCTCCTCTGTCAATGGAATTCTCCAGGCAAGAAGACTGGAGTGGGTTGCCATATCCTTCTCCAAAGTACCCATCAATAGATAAATGGATAAAGAAGATATGATATATATATATAGATACAATGTAGTATTGCTCAGACATAAAAAATAATGAAATTTTGCCATCTGTGAAAACATGCATGGATCTAGAGTGTATTATGCTAAATAATGTAAGTCAGCCAGAGAAAAATGGATACTGAATGATTTCACTGATATATGGTATCTGAAAAATAAATGAGCAAACATAACAAAACAGAAACACTCATCATTACAGAGCACATATCAGGTGGTTGCCAGAGGGGAAGGGACTGAAGGAGATGAAATAGGCTAGGTAGATTAAGAGAGACAAACTTCCAGCTATGAAATAAATAAGTCAGGAGTATGAAATATATGATGTGGGGAACATAACCAAAATAATATAACATTTTACAGGGCAACTAGACTTAGCATGGTTATCATTTATAATGCATAGAATAGAAATATTGAATCACTATTTATATAACAGGAATTAACATAGCATTGAAGGTCTAAAAGTACAAACTTCCAATTATAACACATACTAAGAGGTGTAATATACAATGTGGTTGATATAATTAACACTGCTACATGTTTTAAATATAAAAATAGAGAGAAAATCCTGAGTTTTCATTACTAAAAACTTTTTCCTTAATTTCATATCTGTATAAGATGATGGGTGTTTAAACTTACTGTGATAATTATTTCATGATGTATGTAAGTTAAATTATTATGCTGTACACAAAATTACACAGTGCTGTATGTTAATTAGAAGGAAAAAAGTGAAAAAGTTAAATTATTTATATTAAATTTTCATTGCCTGAATACAATTATGATAATCCTAATAAAGACAAAAATGAGAAAGTCTTTACAGATTTGAATCTGTAGGTGCATTACTCAAGGAGGGTGGGTGCCTTGAGCTTTCATCAGGTCCCCAAAACTTGTTCATTCTACTGGTCTAGAACCATCACTTTAGAGGTTACATGTACCTCTAATGGGTGCTTTCTGGTGGATTTCAATGTAAAAAGGTGTATTAAAGAAGAACAAATTGAGAATAATATTTGTTCTTCTTTAATACATCTTGAAAGCTCTCTTTAGAGGCATATGCAACTTCTAAAGTGATGGTTCTAGACCAATTGAATGATCAAGCTTCAGTGCTACTTTCTCTGTTCTTCCCACCCTCTTTTATACCAAAGCATCCACAGGTCTTTCTCTAGGTCTGTGTCTCCATCGCTGTCCTGCAAATAGGACCAACCTTACTCTTTGATGTGCTAGAAGGCTGTCTAAAGTGAATATTGTCAGTATGAAATATTATCGCCAGAGAAACTAAAGATATTTTATATCATTCACTGGTTGGATTTGTTAAGCCATAAGTTTTTTCTTTTGATGTTTACTAAACAGTTTAACTGGAGAAGGTGATGGCACCCCACTCCAGTACTCTTGCCTGGAAAATCCCATGGACAGAGGAGCCTGGTAGGCTGCGGTCCATGGGGTTGCGAAGACTCGGACACGACTGAGCGACTTCCCTTTCACTTTTCACTTTCATGCATTGGAGAAGGAAATAGTAACCCACTCCAGTGTTCTTGCCTGGAGAATCCCAGGGATGGGGGAGCCTGGTGGGCTGCCATCTATGGGGTCACACAGAGTCGGACATGACTGAAGTAACTTAGCAGCAGCAAACAGTTTAACCATCTTCACTTGAAAAAATGCTGCTATCATCTTTCTTCTTAAAACACTGTAAATATAAACAGGTTTTGACAATAAAAGCAAAGCAAACAAAAATACAAAAAATGTAAAGAAAAAATTTGCTACCACAGATAAAGAACAGATACCAAAAAAGTAGCAGAGACTTTAAAGAATGCCATCAAGAAGTTTAAGTTTCTAAGTTCCTAAATGAACTGAAGTGAGAGCAAATTGATAAAGACAAATACAAAAAAGTTTCACTTATATTCCAAATAGGAGCAAGGAAGTTCCGCATTGCCTGCTGCTCGGGTCCTACTGCATCAGTACCGACAGATGACAAGTAGAAAACAGACCTGGTAAAGGCTGACCATTTCTTTCTGCCCTGGTTGTCGAAGGAAGATGATCCTCAGATAGGAAAGCTGGGACAAATGCTTGTAAGAGGAAATCAAAGCCTTCGATCCATAAGAAGAATTTTTGTCTCTACGTTTGTCTGCTTTCATGCACCACTTATTTAGAACTTTAAGGAAATATAGTGTGAATTTGTCAGTCTAGTTTGGATAACCTTATGATCATGGGGCTTCTCTGGTGGCTCAGATGGTAAATAATCCGCCTGCAGTGTAGGAGACCTGGGTTCAATCCCTGGGTCTGGAAAAATTCCCCAGAGAAGGGAATAGCTACCCACTCTAGTATTCTTGCTTGGAGAATTCCATGGACAGAGGAGCCTGGTGGGCTGCAGTCCATGGGGTCATAAAGAGCTGGACATTACTGAGGGGCTAACCACACACAGTGGACTCCTGAAGACTCCCCAGGCGGCACAGTGGTAAAGGATCCACCCGCCTATGCAGGAGCCACAAGAGACTCAGGTTCCATCCCTGTGTGGGGAGGATCCCTTGAAGTAGGAAATGGCAATCTACTCCAGTATTCTTGCTGAGACAATTCCATTAATAAAGGAGACTGGCAGGCTACAGTTCATGGGGGTCACAAAGAGCTGGACACGACTGAGCAACTGAGCACATGCACACACACACACACGCACACACACACACACATGCACGGAATCATGAAGATGTGAAATTTTGAGAGACTTGAGGTGGACAAACTTAGCTCCGCTCTTTCAAAGCAGGTCAGAGAACTTGACTCCAGTCAAGAGTCCAGGATGTGCTGATTAAAAATGTATTTTGTGAGCACTTAAAGTGAAGGCAACATTGTACAATAAGAACTTATATCTGGTTTATTTTCATTTATAAAATATTATGGAAATATTATGGAAATGCAGTAATCATACCATAATGTGTTTGATAAGTTCCCTATCTGGGAACACTTGTTTTTTTCCTAAGCGAAGTACAGCATGACCTTACAGATGTTAAATATGAAAACTGGTAGACTCAATAGAAGCGGCATTGTTTATACAAATATGTCTTACTGACAGCAAAGATATTTAGAAGCTGAATAAGCACGGTTTAAAGACTGGCTCTAAAATCAGACATTTTTATTTTGAAAACTTAGATTCATTGCTTCCAGATCATGACCTTGAAAAATCACTTTTCTAAGCCTCAGTTTCAATGCAAAATAGGGATAACAACATGGTTTACCTCCTGGGGTCCTGTAAGGATCAAAGAAAATGATACACACGAAGTGCCTACCAGTGGACTTCACTGGCACGGTGCTCAGTAAATGATAGCTTTTATTTTTACTATTATAACTAGCTAATAAAATGTTGTAGTCTTGGTAGTTGTAAGCCAAAGCAATGCTTAAGGAAAAGGGGCCAATACATTAACATGACAAATTTTAAAACTGTNGTGAGTCTGAGTGAACTCCGGGAGTTGGTGATGGGCAGGGAGGCCTGGCGTGCTGCGATTCATGGGGTTGCAAAGAGTCGGACACGACTGAGGGACTGAACTGAACTGAATGTCATGTAAGGGGTTTCCCTGGTGTTCAATAGCTAAGACTCTGCACTCCCATTGCGGGGGTCCTGGGTTCAATCACTGGTCAGGGAATTAGATTCCACATGCTGCAAGTAAAGTTCCAGCCTGGCACAACACAGCCCCAGGATTCTGTATGCCTTAACTCAACTAAGAGCTGGTACAGCCAAATAAATAAGTAAAAATAAATATTCTAAAATGATTTTGAAAAAATCATTTGAACAGTCTGAGCTTTAGTTCTTTCATTTATATAATAGCTCCCTTGAAAAGTTGCTATGAAGATCAAATAGATTAATATATGTGAACATGTTTTATAAACAGTTAAAAAAGTACTTAGCTATGAGTGGTTATCACTATCAGCACAGAACTAAGATTAAAACCCAGGTGGTCTCCTGGCTGTCAGTTGTGTGTGTTTTTTTTTAACTTTAAGTTAATATGCTGCAAATTTTCTTCTTTTGAGATCTTGACTCTTGATAGATTATGGAACAGTGATTTTAGCAGCCGCAGAACTTTTTCTGATACTTGTCATTCTGAAGAAATTGTTGAAATTCCACTTTGTGCAGAGAAAAACACTAAAGTTTTTCTTAAATATTGGAATAAGATACTTTTGGAAAACTGGGTTGGGACGAGCAAAACTGGGTTGGGAGAAGCAAAAATAAATCTTAATGTTGTTTTCACAACATTCCCTTATTTCACCTCTCCCCGCTGAAGACAACCATTCTCTTCAATTAATTGTGCAGTTTTGGTATTACATGTCTTCTTCCCAAGTTTATTGGTATCATTTTGTGTGCATGTATTTTCAGCCACATGGGGATATGCCTAGTCCAGTGTCTCTTGGGGATTTTTAAACAAGCCTTGATCTGGGGAATTTCCATGTAATATCAGCTTCATCTGTGTGAAAGCCCTCAGGCTGGAAGAGAAAGGACTAGAAAAGGGTGCTGAGCTGAGTGACAGATAGCTGAGTGTTTTGTGGGTTATTTTAAGTACATATTTCCAGGAAGAGAATGCTAAGCTCCGTGTGAACTTGATTTTCTCACGTGTGAACATGAGAATAGCAATAAAGGCAGAATATTTCCCAGCACCCCTTTGAGAAATAATAAATAAATGTGATAAGAAACTGTTTCAGAAAATAAAACAGACTTTGAAATAAAAAAGCAGCCAGCCAGAAATCCACATGTTGCTGGAAACTGTTTCACATTTTAACCATTCCTGTCAGGCTAATGGGTGATAATCACTAACTTCTCCATCCTCACATTCTTATAATTGCACATTCATGTACATTCAATAGGTGCTATGGATATTTTAAAGAAAGAAGAGCTAACTCCATGTGTTTGTAAATATATTTAGACTCTTATCCCAAATGATTAGTTCATATAAAGTTTAACTAATATACCTATAATTATTTTATATATATATATATATATTCTAAGCCTGTGATATTTGCTGAATTAACTCGAACTTTTGAAATAGAGAGAGGAGGTCTGTATATATTAAAGCCTCGCTTTGGGATCTTATTATAATTTTTGGTTTGGTGGATTATAATTGTAGTATACCTCCACAAGCCACAATTTAATGAACCTAGAGCTTCATTTCTAGCACCAAAGAGAATTGGAAAACCTGGAGCTCGATAATGCTGTTTTGTTTCATTAAATGTTCTCACTGCCTGTGTGGAAATAAATGTGTGTCGCTCCTGACAGATGATAAAAGGCAGCAGACATCATTAGTGTCCATCACATGACTCCTGACACCTACTGGCCAGAAGGCTTCTGTTTGCTCATGATCAGAGGTAAAACCTTTCTACAGATTGATTTGAAATTACTTCTTAACTTCAGTGGTTCAGATCTGGCCATGAAGCCAAGAGTGGCTTCCTATTCCAACCTTAAAAACCTTCTTCTGAGGTTTTAAATCATTTCAGCTCTGTATTGCAGGATGTTTCAAGGGGGCAACCATGCTCACAAAGGAAAAGGGCTCCGTGGAATGCTTTATTAGAATTTCAAAAAAGTGCCATCTCTTGAACTGCTCATTACTAGGAACAACCTGATGCCAAGCAATTTATGATTATTAAAACATATAATTTGCATTTAAATTAAATGAATTAATAAATAGCAGAGATTACAAAAATGTGTTATATTTTCCTATTGCTTGCTGCTTTAATTTTTACACGTTAAAATGAACAAAATTTATAGGTTTCCACTTACTTTTTACAGAGAAATTATTGAAAAAAATGAATTGGAGAAACTACTTAGTCTCTATTATTTCCATCTTTTTCATGAGAATATGTTTGCATATTTGTGTTTCTTTTAAAACATGGCTTCTTTTAGAGAAATTATCAAGATATTTTAAGAAATAGCTTTTAGAAGATATTTCTCGGGTTTATCTAAGACATCTTTTTGAAAAGATGTATAGGGAACCCAAATATTTTGCTTAGAATTTCTTATATAAAAAAGTTTTCTTATGTTGATAAATGAGAGTTGCAATAACTAAACAGTTAATAGAGAAACTATTGTGTGTATGAAAAGTATACCAGGTACTAGGATGAATATCGAAATTATAAGATCTCCCCCCTCAAATTAGAGAGTCCATTTAGGGGTATACAATTAGAAGATACAAAAATATTTTAAAAATCAAAATATAATAAGGTCTATAGAAGCCAAATCAAAGGTGGCTTTGTACATTTAACCTAGAAAATGAGCAATTTCGAGATTTATTTAAAAACCATGGGAATTGAGATAATGATATCCCCCTGAAGTGAAATCTCTCAAGTTTTCCACCCAATGATATCAAAATGTGAGTGCAAATACAATCACAAATGGCTCAAGTATTGAGCCTTACTAGGAAGTAGAAAATACCAAAATCAAAGTTACCTGTAAACAGAAACATAAATACCACATTCCAACAGGCATCTTACAACTACTCTAAGAGATTGCCCTAGTGATACAGTGGTTAAGAATCTGCCTTGCAATACAGGGGATGAAGGTTGATCCCTGGTCAGGGAACTAAGATTTCACATACTGTGGAGTAACTAAATCTCAACTACTAAATTACTGAGCCTGCACATTACAAGTAGAGTCTGTGCACCACAATGAAAGATCTCACATGCTACAACAAAGACCCAATGCAGTCAAATAAATAAATATTTTTTAAAAGACTACTGTAAACCTGTGGGTTCCAAAATTAGGAAGCTTCAGTTCAGTCACTCAGTCATGTCTGACTCTTTGCAACCCCATGGACTGCAGCACTTCAGGCTTCCCTGTCCATCACCAACTCCGGGAGCTTGCTCAAACTCATGTCCATTGAGTCAGTGATGCCATACAACTATCTCATCCTCTGTCGTTCCCTTCTCCTGTTTTCGATCTTTCCCAGCATCAGGATCTTTTCCAATGAGTCAGTCCTTCCCATTAGGTGGCCAAAGTATTGGAGTTTCAGCTTCAGCATCAGTCCTTCCAATGAATATTCAGGACTGATTTCCTTCAGGATTGCTTAAGACATACCATTAAAAAGTGGAGCAAATCAACAAGTCATGGACCCGAGAGAAGGGAAATAATACTAAGTGCCAACATTTGAGGTCTTTGGCACTTCGCAGTACCAGCTATAGGAGAAAGGTTTGAAAATGAGTAATACTGAAAAAGTTAGCAGCATCAAAAGAGCATAGCTTCCTATAAAGAATCATAAAAGTAGAGAAAAGATTATGCTCTTGAGGAAGTAGCAGAAATGAGAAAGGTAAAAGAAAAACTGAGGATCTTTCAGAAAGGAAAAAGAAATAAGGCATGCCAATCCTCCCTATCTCCCCTACCACTGAGAGCATTCATTAAAGAAACTGTCTTCAGCAGGTTGTTGTAAAGAGATAATCCTGGACTACAGACTCAATTCCTAAAATGACTAGAAATAGAGAAAAAAATCAAGCCAACTACATAAAAAGCTAATGGAAGAATAAAACAGAAAATTCAAATCAAAACACTTCAGCTGAAGAATTGTTCCGTACCAAACAACAACAACAAAAAACCACAAATCAGAAGAATGCTAACACAATTTTTAACTGAACTAAAAATCCTCAAGTAAACATTTGGAAATTAGATGTGGATATGTAGGTAGAGATGCAGATGTAAATGTAGTTACAGATATAAGCTAGAAATAGAAAATTTAAAGCTTAAGACCACAGTGACAAAATGTGGAATAATGCATAGGAGCTGACTGATCTCAGCAAATAAACTGGAAAAAAAAGCCCAACTCACAAACAGAGAATACATTGAAAGGTACCTAAGGCATATAATAGATTGTAGCAAAATTTACTGAGACTCAAGAAAAACAGGGAAACCAAGAAGATAAAAGTGAAATAAAGTAGTAAGTACAAGGGTCAAGGAAAATCTGGTGAAATGGAAGACGTGAAAAGAGAATTCAAAATATATATAGTTAAAGTTTCTAAAGAAGGAAAACAAAACATTCTATAACTGACATGAGAGTATAATTGAAGAAAACTTTTTAGAACAAAGAAAATATTATTTTTACATATTTAAAGGGCCCACTGTGTGCCTAGGAAACTGAAAAGAAAAAGAGAGAGAGAGAGAGACATATCCTAGAAAAACAATTAGAATTCAGGGTATACTGGCAATAAGATCAAGTTACTTGCCCATAGAGGGGGAATTGGGAAAGACTGGCATTAAGCTTTTCAAGGGCAGCAACAACAAAAACAAAGCAATGTTGGGGCAACATTTTGAAGAAATTGAAGGAAAAAAATTGCAAGTATTTTATAATAACCATGTTGCCTCAAGTGTAAAGACAATAGAAAAAAAAAATACTTAAAAGGTTCATGGATCCAGGGAATACTTTATAGATGAGCCCTTCCTTAGCTGGCTGAGCTTCATTCAACTAGGAAATAACCTGGAAAATTTTGGCAAAAGAACTGATGATAAGCATTTCATATATTTTTAATTCTAGAGTTAAATTTAAGAGTAAAATACCAAAAAGGGTAGAAGAATACGCTCTAGAAAAGTAGAGAGAAAACAACTAGAGATGGATGAAGGGAAAGACAAAGGAGAAAGCAGTCTAAGATTATTGACTGCTTTATAGGTAATAGACGAAGGTCAAGGGTATCATGTAAGCTTTCCACTGAGTAACAGATTATTTGTGAAAATGTATATTAAGTGTATTAAAAATGTACGAATATAAGTGAAATCTCTAAATAAAAATACCAATGTTCAAAAATACCAAAATTTTTAGAAGACACATCAAATACAGAAACATATATATGTCAATACATTTGATGACTGTAAAATAAAATTATAAAATTACTTGCAGAGTTGATAATATTGAAAAATGTGAATGGGTTTCACTTAGCTATTTCCAAAAAAACTTTCAAATCGGCTCATAAAACAAATCTGAACTCTGCGATTGTTAATTCTATGTAAAGGGCACACCTAACATACAGTGATTCAGAAATTACAGCTATAGAAAGAATATATCAAGAAAGCTAAGTCTGCAAGAATTGTGACATTTTTATAAAAAAAAAACAACTGCAGAACTCAGATATAAAAGCATCAAAGACATTCTACAATGCTAAAAGCCAGAACTCATAATCAAGATTTAGTAACTTTGAATATCCATAAACCAAATAACAAGACACCAGATAACAGAGCAACCGTGCTCAAAAAGCAAAATCAACAGAAAAAATACAAAGTCACCCTAGTCTAACTGATGGATCAACGAGTGGTCACACTCCTTGATGACCTCCTCCAATAATAACAATGGCAGGAGGAGGTCCTACTGGCATAGACTTCCATACAGGGTAGAGAATATGGCTAAGCATCCTCCAATGCACAGGACAGGGCTCCACAACAGAATTATCTGGCCCAAAATGTCAACAGTGCCAACAATGAGAAACCCTGTTTTAGGGAATGGGGTGTAGTATTTATTTACTCAAAAATATTTACTGTGGCAAAAACCATGGGTCTAGAGGCATTCTTGGCATTTGAGATACAGCAATAAAACTCAGAATCCTCACTGAACCACCTCAGAATCCAGTTGGAGAATTATATAAATGAATAATTGTCATGGAATAAATTCTCTGAAAGACAAAGAATCATCACCTCACCTAGCCTTGAGTTAGAAGGGATGGGGCCAGGAAAATCGGGGAACAGAGAGGTCTTCAAGGATAGATAGGTAGGCATTTTCCAAGATTAAATATAAGGAAATAGTTTTAGGCAGAGGAAAGAAAGAAGGTGACAGTGAGTACAAAGGGACGTTAACAAATGACCTTCTCACTCCATCTACCTCATGTCTCTGCGTTCCAGCCACTCTTGGCTGCCACAGGCCAAGCGCTAGTATGTCTTTATCCTCTTTCATTGGTTTTCTCTCACTTTAGAATACACTTTTCACTCTGTTTGATGAAACCATCACCATCTCCATCTCTCAAGATCATGTCACGAAAGCAAGAGTATTGCTTTTGTTTGTTTCTTTTTGCTTTGTAATGTTTATGGATATGTTGAAAGCACAAAAACAATTCTGGCATGTAGCAAACGTTCATTTTTTTTCAAATGAACAAGTGAATAAACCCCAAATCGTTACCAAGTCTAAGCTCACACCGCTTGCCACGTGTTAGGCCAATAATGGAGACTCGAGTTGTTGGGGCAAGGAATAACAACTTTATCTGGAAAGCCAGCAAACCAAGAAGACGGTGGGCTCATGCCTCAAAGAACCACATTGCCTGAGTTAGAATTTAGGCTTCTTTTATACTAAAAGGGGAAGGAGTAAAGTACAGTATTTCCTGATTTTTTCATCAGCCTCCAGAAGAGATGTATTAATTTCTTCTGTCTAGTCATTCACAGGTGGGTCTGGTCAGTATGTTTCTTGTTGAGCTATAATCTTTCCACTCAGTCCTGTCTGACTCTTTGTGACCCCATGGACTGTAGCCCACCAGGCTCTTCTGTCCATGGAGTTCTCAAGGCAAGAATATTGGAGTGGATTGCCATTTCCTTCTCCAGGGGATCTTCCCAACCCAGGGACTGAACCTGCCTCTCTTGTATCTCCTGCACTGCAGGCAGACTCTTTACCATCTCAGCCACCAAGGAAGCCATGAGCTAAACAAAGGTTAATTTAGCTTAACACTCATTACCTGGGAGGCAGGATTCCCAGAGATGAGTCATTATGTATAACTTAACCTTATAGGCAATATCTCTAGTTATTAACTGGTAATAGGATACAAAAGGTTCTTCCCTATTACAATATCAGTTCTTTTCTGAAATACTCTTTAATTCTTGCTAAATATTCTTCCAACACAAACACATTTACAACACAGAGACATGTTCCATGCTCAGTTGCTTTGGTCACATCCGACTCTTTGCAACCCCAGTCCCCCAGGCTCTGCCAGGGGATTTTCCAGCCCAGGGATCCAACCCGCATCTCCTGTGTCTCCCACATTGCAGGCAGATTCTTTACTACTGATCCACCAGGGAAGCCCAAGACATATATACATTCAAAAAAAAGAGAACTGTATCACAATCACTCGTAATCCTTTATAACTTTTTTGACCTCCCTCCATGTCAGTTAAATATAAATACATGCTATTTTAGTGAATCCATCACATTTTATTTTATAGAAGTAACAAGATATTTAAAAAGACTCCTGTACTGGACATTTACATAGCTTTAATTGTTTGTTTCTTTTTTTTTTTTAACATTATGAAGAATGTTTAAAGTATACATCAAATTTAACAAGTTTTAAAGTACACTGCAAAAGTCCCTTCCAGAAAGTGTGTGAGATTACTATTCCCCGAAGCAGTGTATGAAAGAGACTGTTTCTTCACATCTTTAATTAACACTGGGTACTGGCTTGTGTGTTAGATTTTAATTTAATGTGTTATAAACCAACAGTATTTCCTTTATGGCTTCTGACTCATGAATCAATGCCCAGAAATAATTTCCCTACTAAGAGCTTCTAAAAGTATCTATAATTTCTTCTAATACTTTTTATCATTTCATTTTCATACAGAAATCAAATTAAATCAGAAATTAATTTTAAGTCATGGTTTAGGCATCTTTTAATTTCCAGNTGATTTCACAAATATTTTTCTAAAAGAGCATGCTACATAAATCTTAATATTTTCTTAGTTTTCTAGTCAATCATATAATATGCAAATATAATACTTTTCCCCACATTTACTACTTATTCCTGCTGTTTTTAAAATCTGACTAACTGGCTGTTACTTTCAGAATAACTTAAAATAGTGTAAAAACATAAAGCTTTCATGATTTTAATAATATGAAGCATGATAACATACTTCTCATTTCAGTACTGAAAATAACAAAGATTGCAATGGATTGAATCATATCACATATGTAAAATCTATACCTTTATAATGGTAATAAAAAAAACAATAGGAGCAACAATGGTACATCTTCATTGGCCACAGTTAAGAGTACTAAGTCATTACTCTTAAATTTGGATTTCTTTAAGCTGTTTAAGCTAACCAAATAATTGGTAGAAATTGTTTTTAATAATTTCACTTAACATATGCTAAAGGAATGATGGAAAATCACCAGTTTGAAATGCCTAATGAGATTAATAACCTAGGAAACAATTATGAATGGATTAAAAAGCTTTAGGTAAAACTTTGATGTAAAACCTTATTTTGGAGGGAATCAGGTTATTAGCACTGAATCCAGTGACAAATTTTGGCATTGCCGTGAGACAAGCAGATATCATGTGTCTCATTAGGAATTATGAAGTACCCTTGCTTTAAAAACAAATGACAACAACAAAATTGTCTGGATCTAATCTAACTTAAAACTTAACTTCTATTTTATAGAAAATAAGAAAAATAGAGGGAAAAATGAATAATAAAATGAAAAGGGCCAAATCTAGAAAGTTGAACATTCAAAAAGCCCAATAACTTGGTTTTTTCAACAATCAATGGCATGAAAGAAAGAGAGGTTTGTTTCTGAATACAGTTGACTCCTGAGCAATGTGGGTTTGAACTGCAGGCGCCCACTTACATGTGGCTATTTTTCAATAGTAAATACTACTACATGATCTATGGTTGGCTGAATCTTCAGATGTGGAGGAACCAGGAATATGGAGGGCTGACTATAAGTTAGAGGCAGATTAGTCCCATATGGTTCAAGGGTCAGCTTTAAAAGAATTTAAGAGACATGCAAACAAAGGTAGTACAGATCTTGATTCAAAACCTATCTTAAATAGATATCTTAGAGACAATTAGGGACATTTGACTCTTGCCTTGGTATTAAGAGATATGAGGAACTAATTATTTAATTAGATTAGCTTCTTAGTAACTAAAGAAAAAAAATACCTAACAGAAAACAAAAACAAAATACCAAAGTACTTTCAGGAATGCACACTGAGATATTTGCAGGTAAAAGTGTCAGCATATTTGTAATTTGCTTTAAAATACCTCAGGTTGCAGAAGAAAATGGGTGGAGTATATAAAAAGAGTGGCAAAACATTGGTAGTTGTTGAAACTAGGTGATGGGTGGCTTGAGGTTCACTGGACTCTTCTCTCTAGCTTTGTGTAATACTTGTATTTAGTGACAGATAAAGAAAGCATGTAAGAAGAAAGACAATCAGAAAAAAAAGAGAAGGATCAGTGATATTTCTAAGTAAAATGGTAGATGTGTAGAGGCAGTTAATATAGTACGCACCAAGTTAAGTATGACAAAGTACATGTGAGGTTCATACAAACAGAGAAGGAATATTCAAGATTGCCGAGAATTTAGAACTGAGGCAGAGAGGGGAGACGGTAAAGAGTAAGTGAACAAGAGAATGCAAATAAGATGCCGAGAAGCGCACTATCTTGATCACAGATGTGTAGGAGCTAGTGCAATAAGTAAGTTTTTAATGTCTGGGTGATTTCTCTTTGGTCCACCAACTTCTTGCACCTGTGGTTTTATGTACAGCATACTAACATGGGCCAACACTACGACCTCCATCATAGGTCATTATACCAAGAGTTATATTCAGTCATGTTTTATTTATAAAACTTTCTTTTAAAAAACTGCTATAATTTAAGAGAGTTTTAAAAATGCCTTTACCTTCACTTTATAAATAGGAAAATAGGAAAAAAAAAAAGACCTCTGAATTTTGTGTTATCCTAGGATGTACAGAGAAGACAAGCCAATGAAGACCTGCCTTGTCACATTCAACAGAGCAACTGCAGAAGCAATTTGTTACAAGCAGATGGATAGCTGAACACTGAAAAGGATGATAAACTAGAACAAAATTAGATATTGAAATCAATTTCTTTTAGGCTTACCATGAAACTTCACATTTACACAAACAATTGTATTTGAAGAAGTCAGAAAAAAAATGCCGTACTAAGATGGGTGCCCATGAAAACAGAACTTTACACATGCTATAGCCTTTATAGCCACCATTTACTTGGTGGGTCCAAATATTTATAGTTCATTGTTATGACTGCCAAAACTGGCAACCACAAGGATTGTTGTCTCAATTAGGACAGTAAACAGATTGTCTCTTTTTTTAATGAAAAAATCTAAAATGTAATACTTCACAGTTTAACATGTTTATTCATCTAAACGAGCTAAAAAATAATGGTGCGACATCTGTTCGAGAGGCATTGGTACCTCAAATTTTGGCTGCCTCCCCACCAATTTGGTTGTTGTTTTAAAAAATGAAGAATAGGAGGGGGTACTGTCATCAAAAAATCTTCTGGCAAGTGAAGTATCTTATTTTTCTTGAAATACGGATCTCATGTCTGTTGCTAGGGATAAAAAAATTTTGTTTAACAAGGAGGCACAGTGCTGAATATGACAGCAGTTTAATTGTTTTAAATACATTTACTGACCCACTATAGATATTTCTACACTGGTATAGTTCTTTAAGCAACTCTCCCAGTTCCCTCTATATTTACCTGTATAGCTAAAACCTGTACAAAACAGCAAAGTGTTTCTGTAGGCACTGGATTCATCTGCTACAATATTTTCTGTAGGTTGTACTGATTTTAGATATGGTGTCAGTGGAACAAAATCTAGCAAACATCCTAACCAGACTGCACTGGAGCACTCTAATAAAAGAAGGCCGTGCCGCTAAGGGAGAAGTGGTACGAATCTCCCCAGAGAAGCCTCAGGTAAGTGTACAGAAGCCTAATTGTCGGTAACAAGAAAATAAAAGCTTAACGTAGATAGCCTCTGGCTCAACAACCTTATTTATGGATGAAATACATTAACGTTTAAAATCTGTTTAATTTCTAGAAGTTTATTTCTGAAGCTTATCTACAGTATAACTTGTTCTACTCAATTATCATGACTATATAATTTCAGAATCTGGAAAAATAAAGCATCTTCATTTTCACATAAACATAAGCATTACAATGAAAATTTAGTTTTATTTTCAGTAAGAGTGAAGATTTAGACTAAGTTAAATTTAAAACAATGAGTATGATTTTGAATGATGATTAAGATCAGAATAATGTATTTGACTTCCTGGAAAAGAGCAATATTTCTGTTTTATAATAGATCTCATGCCAGTTGTCTTGATCTTCAAGAAAACCAGGATTAAATGTATATGTGCCCCAATACAAGCAAAGATCATAAATGCTAAGTGCTGAGTTGAAAAATATTGTGATTTTAAGTTTTATTTATTAAATGCAAATAATTTTGACCATCTATCACATGCAAAGACTGTGCCAGGCTCTGAGAAGACGAAAAGAGATTAATTTTAACATGCATTTATTAAATATATGCAGATCACTACACTACTGAAATTACAGAAAAATAAGAATATATTCTCAGGACTTTGTAATCATCAGTTGAAATGGAAATATTTCTATTTTATGAAAAATTGAAAAAGATTAGAAAATCTTCAAGTATTTTGTCACCTTAAAACAACAAATCTCATACTAGTACTAAAACAGGCTTTTAGTACATTTATTTCAAAAGAAATTCTAGATGAGGTAATATTTTTACATCTCCTCTCAGATGAATTTACATTTTCTTTATTTTGCATGCAAGGTAAGATGCAGTAACCATTTTCACTTCATTCACAACATTTCCTAGGTTGTACATTAAGTCCAGCTGCATTAATTGAAATTATTTTTTCCCGCAGAAACAGCATGTTAACAGATTCTAACATTCTGAAAAGTAATTATATTTTTGTTTTGTCTTCTGAATTACTCTGAGCGATGAATTCTTGCAGGGGAAAAACCCACTCCTAAAATTTGTCTGGTGCCAGTCTCAGACTTACAGCAAATACCCCTCACTATTCAAAAGTGTAGTGCCCTGAAACCGCAGGCCGGATAACACCTCTCTGACCTCAAAGATTCAAACGAGACTTCAACCTGGGATTTCTCTATAAAAAACCACTGCTTTCTAACTAAGGCAAGTTTGAAAAATGTGGACTTCACAAAAAAAGTGTATTGTAAACATACACTGTCTCACTTTACCTGCTATTTATTAAAATCAGAATTTAGCTCTTAGAACTCACCATAAGTCAGTCAGTCATACAAACAGACCAGCCATAGATTCAGATTATTGGTAAAACTATGTAATGAAACTTGCCTATAATCATACTGTGTTTAGCCTAATATTCATTATTATCAAAAACATTTTCTCCCAAAGAATACCTCAAAGGTAGAACAGGATAATAAATTATTTTTTCAGAGTAATGAATTTTCAAACATTTCTCAGAGTATAATCATGTATTTTAAATACTATAGATTCTGTTATATCTCACTTGGATAGGTATCTAATAAACAAGTGTTACATATCCTTGCATTTAAATTACCACTGAAATTAGAAATAATCTTTATTTAATACGACTGCATTTAGCACCAGATGGGAGGGAAAATAACTAAATGAAAATTGTTCACGTAAATGTGATAGGAGTAAGGGAAAACAGTATTTCTTGACATGTGGCATGTCACTCAGGAAAGTAAAAGACCCATCATATCCAAAATGCCAGCTTGGATATTCCCTTGCCACCCACTTCACAAACAGACATACCACATGGCATTAAATGCTGCAACCTTTCCTAAAAATGCCACTTGGATTGGTCCACTGTGGTGAGTGTATAGGAACTCTTGGTCTGTCTAAGTTTGTGATTTCAAGAGGAAGAATCCAGTAAATAGCATTGGCTAAATTCTGCCCTCAACTGTTTGACAAAAAGTATCTATGAGGATACTGGATCTTTTGGCTGTTTGCATGCTAATGAAGTAAATTAAACTACTTGAAAAAATTCTACAGAACAAAATGCTATACAGCCACATTCAACTATCTGCAAAAGTCTCAAAGATATTTATCAAAACTTTGTTCTCTTGGTGAGTATGTGAGTATGGAAACAATCTTAACATTTTATTCAGTCTTTATAAATATACTATAAAACGCCTTAGGAACATGTTGCAAACTATTCATTTTCTATACATATTTATATAAGGTAGTAACTAACGACTCTGCTGTGGACACATATTTTTCCATTTTCTAAGCTTAATCTATTTGTGTGCTGTAAAAATATTTTAAAAATCCACTACCAGTAAAAAAATATTGAATACATTAGTCATTATAACCCAACAAATGTAAAATACCTTGAAAAATCATATAAACAGAAAACTCCATATGCAGGTAATATAAGACACATATTTTCTTCTATTACTTGCTTTTCACAAGAGAGTCTTAATTGATTTAATTCCCAAGAGGCAAAGTACAGTTTTGTAAAACAAGTCTGTATTGTTCAGATATGAGACAACCCAAGAAACTGCTTCTGAGTAGGTAGGACTTCTGCTATTACTGTTGTATGAAAAAGACTGCACAGTTAGATGACAGATTGTTACTCCCTAACAAGAGGGGCAAGCTGATACAGCAAGCAGCCAGAACAACATAATTAAAAAAGGATTCCAAGTTTATATTAGTAGAGTAATAAGTTAATTAAAATCAAGATCAACTGAACTTTCTATTTACACCAGTTCAGACAGCCCAAGAGGAAAGGAACTCTATTTTAGAGACATATGTGACTCTTTGAGCTTCTGTCATCCAGGTGCCATTTCTGATGGGGCACATGTGCACTGAACAGTTGGCAAAGAAGGAACAAGATGACTGTAGATGTATGTGCAGATATCTCTCTAATGATATAAAATACGTCTGGAAAGAAAGCAGGGCTTCGTTGTAAAATGAAAAATTTCCCATGACTTTTCATTCCTTCTTAGGCGCTCAATGTGACTAGAAAATGCTTCTGGAAATGAGGATATATACTTCCATTCATGATGTATACGGAACAAAACAGATTTGGTAATCTGCAAGTGATGGAGTTATACACGTAAATTGCCTAAGACATCCGAAGAATTTAGGATCTGTTTCCCATTTTATCAAAATGCACCATGAATAGGTTGCCTGTCAAAGTAGAAAGATTTATAAGAGTGTCTGGCGGCACACAGATTATACTACATTGCTAGGTAAGGTTGTTTTCTTGATATCCTACGCAACTACTTAAAAAGATATTTCTGCAAACTGAAAATACCAGCAGAAAAAAATTCAAGATCTTGCTGTCTCAGTACTTCAGAAAGTATTAGTCCCTAGAGGTGCTTTTATAAAATTATTTCCTTTTCATGCATTGATTGCTGCTCAACTAATCTTCATCTGGTTCCAGATCAGGGTCAACATCTGTAGACAGTCTGAGATAAAAGAAAGCATAGAAAGCCAGCAGGAGGGCCAGTATAGCTGCAAGCACAAGGCCAACTTCCTGAGGAAGGAAAAAAAAAAAGTAGATTTGAAATTCATGAAATGCGATTGGTTAATGTTACCAGTTTCACGACATTAAAAAAAAAAAGTTTAGAATGATCACATTCTTTTTGTTTAATACTTTCTGTCATTAAGCAAAGAAACTTACTTTGTGGTTGAGGACACCTATTATAATGGCAGGTACAACGGTGGGTGGGCTTCCCTGGTGGCCTGGAAAATTCCACGGACAGAGGAGCCTGGTGGGCTACAGGCCATGGGGTCGCAAAAGAGTCAGATATGACTTAGTGATTAAACAACATCAGTGGGTATAACAGAAGTATATTTATACCTGTCATTACTTTTATTTAGCTCGTGTCTTTCTAATAGTAACATTAACATTTATAATTTTAATATATTTTCATAGCTTAGATATCAAATTGTTAGATGCAAGCAATGTAGTTTCTACCTACACAGTTTATCTTTCTCTGTATTTCTTGCTTCAACACATTTATTATTAGTTATAGCAACTGGACACAGATTCTAAAATGATCACTCCTTTTCTAAAGGGAAGAAACAACTATAACAAGTTTCTAGATTATGTCTCTGCACTAGTGCCACCTGGGACACCCATAAACATTCTTATTAAATATTACTTTATTAAAACTCTTATTTTTAACTTCTAAATTCTATAGTTTACAACATGGCAGAACCAAACTCAATACTCTTGGATCATGAAGCATGATATGATATGATAGAATTATCACAACTATGAAAGATGGTCCTGGGTACTTCTCTTAGTGATCTGATGTAGATTATATTGATTATGTTGAAATAATAGCCAGGAAGTTTACCACATACACAACAGCAAAATCATATTATTTTTTAGAAAATCTATAAACTTTTTGTATTGATATAGAGACATACCATGAAGGAATTTTCTCAATGTTAGCGTACCACTTGGCTAAACAGAAAAAAGAACAAATAGTGCCAGTACAGTATCTTAAAGGGCTTAAATATTCCCTTCTAATTTTCACTTTCATATCACACCCCTTCCTGATACTATTTTATGGAGAAGCCATTTATTTGCACTTAATACAAATGTAGCTTTTCATAAGCCACTTAATAAACTTTAAAGACAAT
This sequence comes from Redunca redunca, assembly GCA_006410935.1. Taxonomy (NCBI): domain Eukaryota; kingdom Metazoa; phylum Chordata; class Mammalia; order Artiodactyla; family Bovidae; genus Redunca; species Redunca redunca. Next base: position 9,769 of record SJYQ01000492.1, on the reverse strand, counting down.
AAAATAATTTGGTTTGTAATGAACATGTTATTTTTACCTGAATTTTGAAATTACAAGTAGATATTTTATATAGATTTTTAGCTTTATAATTACATTTTTTGGATCTGAAAACTATAAAAATAAATATTAATGAAAATCATGGGGTTGAAAGATTTAGTGTCAACTATTTTGTAAGATTTGATTTCTAAATCTACTTTAATGAAATCAAAACAAAACAAAAATTACTCTATCAATATAGTGTCAAATTAAAGTGAATTTTTCTCTGTTGCAGTTGGAATACTTTGGCATCTCAAAAGGGCACGGCAGCATCAGACAGGTTTCATTTATTTTCTTGTATCCACAGCTGTGCTCCCAGACCCATCTGGTTACACAGCTACTAATTTTAAGAGGATGTAATAAACAAGTGACACACAACTGCAAACTCCATCTGTTCTGTATAGTGGACAACAGAACTGTTCAACAGCAGTCACCATTCACATTAGCTTAACACAAGAATAAAGTTCTCTTGATTGGAGGCCATGATTCTCATTCTCACTAATAATCACCTCTAATTGCTGCTTTTCAACTCCTTCTTATCCTTTCAAGCAACATTGTTTCACCTTCATTGCACATTTTTAGAATATTCAGAGGCATAAAAAAGAGGTTTAAGGGTAGAAAGTAGAGAACATTCATAGAATACAACTTCAGAAGATCTATTAATTCAATTAAGTTTATTCACTATACTACGTTATGCAGGTGAGGCTCAAGAAGTATTAGATGAGGAGGTACAGCAAACCACTTTTGTCAAAATGTCGCTTTTCTGTTAAAGAGATTATTACTGTGGGGACTGCAATGTTTGGAAGGTTAAAACTGTGGTAAAATTGGAAAACACTGCCTTCAGAATGCTGGTTATGCTAATCATAACTTATATCCCTAAGACATTTATGACTCTCCTTGCCCTTGGCCATTTTTAGCTTTAGATCAGAAATAACAAAAATAATAATTCCAGGTGGCTCATGTTAGCAAGATCTGGTTGACATTTGAATATGTCATTTATATAACAGATAAATCAAATTTTGATCCTTATTATTTTATTATTATTATTTTCTCAAATAAACTTAATAAACTACTTAATAAGTATAGATTTTTTTTCCTTGTAAATACTAGGAAACAGGTATTTACATTCTAAATTTCTTTTTTTTTACTAATTTGCAATTCTTGAAAAAAGTTTTCAAATTGAACAGCAACCAAACAGCAAATATTAGTCATGCAAATATTTTGTAGGTGGTACACTTTACTGGGTCATAAATTATTTTGTTTACATTGGTAAGAGACAGGAACCAAAAATAGCTTCACAACAGAAATTAATTCACATTTTGAAGCAGCCATATTCATGTCTTATTCTGAATCATTACTGTTACTTGAATTTTTCTGTTGCTAAACATTCATTTATTAAAGCGCACTGGAAGCCGCCGAAGGTAAGGTACCCTACTGTGCAATTTTTATATCTCATATCCATGATTCCTCAATCAATTGATTTTAGACGCTACTGAAATCTGGAAGTGGTTTCTTATAAAAATTTCTCCAAAATAATTATGTCTTTTCTTTCCTTTCACAGGTTCTACAATATGGTAATACAATTTCTAAATAAATAATGAAAGATTGAGTCAGATTTATATAATTCATAAGTAAGGTATACATTAAAATTATAGACTGCTTTGAAAACTTTACCACAATAACATCCACAATACTATCTTCACGACAAAACTGAGAACGTTTTGTAATATGTAGTATAGTCACAGAAGGCAGACTTAGTTGAAGTAGGGGATCTTTAGGCCAATGACAAGCATCCAAGGAAAGTCTTATTTATGCAAACCAGTAATAGCTAGTTCAAACACATATTTATGTTAAGTGCTTTAATTGTATCATTGTATTAACTCTCCCAACTATTCTGTGAGGTAAATGGCATAAAATCCATTTTACAAATGTGCTATCTTACTCTGCATCATTATATTAGTAGAGGAAAGAAGCAAGTGATTCTAGGCCTCTTTATTTTGTGTTCAATTTTATCATTGCTGTTATTTTTTTATCCCATGCAGTTGTTCATATTTTCTATATATTTACATTATTTGAAAGCGTAACTATGATTCCCTCTAAAAACTAAGTAGTCAAGTGATAAAAGATAACATTACGGCCATCCTGTATTAAATAGGTAAGAGTCAAACATGTCTGATGTTCGTTAGTCCTTAGTTGCTTCTCTGACATTATTGGTATGGATAAAATCACTCACCAGGGAAATTAAATAGCATTAAATGGCAATCCTGAAAGAAACTTCGTTATTTAAAATACTATGCTAAAATGACAAGGCAATCAAAGTTTGACAGGGCAAACTAATTAGTACGCTAGATTTGAAATGTAAAACACCTCCATGGTTCTGATTCTAAAAAGTTTCCTATCATTTTAATGGGCATTTCACATAAATTTTCAAGCAAAGTAAACGATGTTTAAGGCTAAGGTTTTTGTTTTTCACAAGTTTACAAGTCAAAATGGCATGCTAGTTTATTAAAAAGGAGCTACGTTTTTGAGGTCAAAAACTTTTCTGTACGTGCTTTAAATCATAAATGAAATCTAAGAACAATTTCTCATAAGAGATAAATTTTACATTTTTTTGAAAAAATACATTAAATGACTACACTGTTAAGTAGACTTATACTAGAAATATGATTACTTCCTCTGAGTAAAACCATGGCAAAAATTATAAGAGCAAATGAAAAAGGAAGTGTATGGGAAAGTGGTATACATCAATAAATGCACGGCTGCACTGTTTTTCAAATTCTAATTTATAGTTTCTCATTATATTGTGCCTCAAGTAGAGTGTGCTACCCCGATATTTTTCTGATAAAACAAAAGCAAAGTACTGTATTGTGAAAGATAAAAGTAAATGACACATTGCTTTCCTGGAAAATGACAAGACAATGCTCTCACTACAAAAGACAATCATCAGGTAACTAACTGCAAAATAAGGAAATAAGCACTGGTTTTAGAAAGTTCATGTCATAGAAATAATTTTAAAGATGAATGAAATTTCATGTGAAATTAGAAGAAAACTTCAAAAGATTAATCATCTCTCTTTTAAACAAAAAGGTAATTCATTATTTATTTTTTTCTTCATTAAAAACCGACACACAGAACTAGCTGAGGAGACTATTGTGAAAACATACCACAGCACTCGGCAATGCTTGATCAAAATCAGCAGTCAGGAGGAAAAAGAAGGCAGTGTTTTGTGATCATAATAGCAAATTCTGGAAGACAACCAAATATATCATCTGGCAGTCCAACAGCTGTTGCAGCTTGGTAGTAATACCTTGGCATTTGCTATAAGCTATAACTTAGAAAAATTGATTTTTCATCTGCCAGATAAAAACCAAAATCTCCTTTTAACATTTTAATATTTAAATAAAATATATATACTAGCCACTTTAATTTTACACATTTGACAGTGGAGCCACTGAAATAATTTTTCTATTTATAGTTTAAGTTCACTCTCAATACTTGGCAGAGTTGACATGAGTAATAATGTAAATGTAATTTTGTTGAACTTCATTGTGATAGCACACTGGATTATCTGTTAACATCATTCTCAATAGCTTTTATCCTTCTTAAGCAGTAAAAACACTGGTTTTTTAAAAGAACATCGTCTGGGAACATCATTAGAATTTCATCACCGAGAGTACTGACAACTAAACTAATACATGAGCAAAATTGCGTATATTAGTGATCTAAGCATATGCAATTATAATTAAAATATAAACAACCATAAAGTGAAATTTTTTGCAAATGAGAAAAGTTTTTGATCCAGGCCACATATATCACTGAACTGAAACAGAAGCTACAGAAAAAGTAAGCTGCAACTTTAAGTCTAACTGGTTCTTTTAAGTGATATTGGGTCTTAATCTAAGACCTGATAAAATCTTAGAATGGAAAGGATGTTTCCAATTAAGTAAATTCTTTTCAAAAGCCTCTAATTCTGGCATTTGACTTAAGATTTTGAAATGTCATAAAACATTTAGAATTCAACATTTATGCAATCCATTTTAGAAAATGAAGCAGCAGGCAATATATCAAATTTTAAAGTTATCAAATATAGGTACCTTTATGCCAATTGCTGTTTTCTTTGCTTCTGCTTTTAATTTAGTTGCTCGTAAAATAGGTTTGGTTTTTTTGTAATCCTGTTTACCTAAAAAGAAATAATTTCAGACAATGAGCTATAATTCAAGTGTAATAGCCATCTGAAATGTCAAAGAACTTTTAAATAGAGTAAACCTGGAACACAAAGTTGCAAAGTAATTCCCAGTTACAGACACCATAAACTGGTCACCCTAAAAGGTCAACTTTTCTTTCTCCTACTTTTTCAGGAAGAAGACTTGACAGACATATTCAGTTTCCTGTGAAGTGAATATCAACAAAGATTTAAAAGAAAAATTTCTCTAGAGAATAAGATGTTTAAAGCAAAGAGCATCTGGAGCATTTGGAGACAAATGTGGAAATAAATGAATATACATAAGATCCCATTAAATAGGTAAGGTTAACTGTCTTCACCCTGGAGAGAGGCATGGCAACCCACCCCAGAGTTCTTGGCTGGAGAATGCCCATGGGCAGAGGAGCCTGGAGGCTACAGTTCATGGAGTCACAAAGAGTTGGAGACAACTGAAGTGACAGCATGCAGAGAAACAATTTTGTATTGGTAACTGAAGAGTAACAGTTTGTTAGAAATTTTATTATGGATATATCAAATATTCAATAATCAATTTGAGAAATATTCTCAAGCTTTCTCTAGGTAAGATATTGAAAACTGATCTGTAAATAATTAACTTTCAACTCATTAGAAAAAAATATTTAACTTCTGTTTGTTATCAGTGGAGGAAAGAATAAATATGGCTTGATAAATGATGCAGGGTAGCTATATTGAGCAGAGAAGGCAATGGCAACCCACTCCAGTGTTCTTGCCTGGAGAATCCCAGGGACAGGGGAGCCTGGTGGGCTGCCGTCTATGGGGTCGCACAGAGTCGGACACGACTGAAGCGACTTAGCAGCAGCAGCAGCAGCAACAGCTATGTTGAAATATTAGTTTCAATCTTCTTTTCCAAATTTAACAACCAGAAATGAACAAAATTGAGTTAGAGTCACAAAATTTGCTTTTTTCTGTGTACCATCTGGTGACCCCACTAATGAGTAACAAAAGAGCTATTACACAGCCTGTGAGGAAAATAGATTTAACAACAATAACAACAACAAAAACTCTGACTAGAATAATATACATTTTTTTGTTAACCAAACTCTTAGCTAAGAATTGAGTCAAATGAGTGTCAAATATAAGCATATGTCATTCTGAGTGGGAATTAACATGTGACCAAATAATCTCTTTGAGTATTTTATATTCTCTTATTTGGCCACACTGAAATAAACCTGAAAGCAGCTTATCTACAGTATATCATCAAAGGGTAATGTGCAATATATTTCTTAGCGTGTTTGCTAATGATTCAAAAGTCTCTTTAAAATTCTATTAGATTTTTAGAATTAGAAATGGCAGGGAGAAGTGAGACAAATAGATTGGAATAATGAAAAAATGCCATATTTGTGTTTGTTAGACACATCAAAGTATTTGTTTGGCTGAAGAATTATGTTTTTATTAAAGAATGTATGCTATTTCCTTCACTGTATGGTATAGCAGTCATTCTGGATCTATGAGCATGCAGAAGTCTAATAAATATTATTTGATGGTAGAGCTTAATGGTCCAGAAATGAGCCAATTGTAAGAATGTATATCAAATGATCTAAATTTAAATTACACAATGAATAAAATACAGAAAAATATTACTCTGACCCATTTTAAATTAGCAACATTTAATTTTGCTGAAAAAAATCCTTGACAAGTGTTCACTCTGATTTCACATTCTCACTGGTCAAACTATTCATGTCATTAATCCTGCTGAGATATAAACAGTTCAGAACAGTGAAACTGGTGACACATCAAATGTCTCCACTCAGGATTACAAAGCAAATTTCTAATGAGAATCTAAAGAGAAATTTCATTATTATGTATATGAAGCCAAGGAGTCATTTCTTAGATTATCTTATATATGCCCTATAATAAACTCTGGGTGCAAGAGGGACAAAATAAATAAACAAAAAAGAATTATCTTAACCCATTTGCTTTTCATAGACATACAGTATTTTGGATGATGTGTCTGTCATAAAATAGATACAAAAATGCCTAAAAGAGTCAATGTCAAAGTGGGATTTTATCATTCTACTTCACTTGCCATTGGCTAAATAATGCATTCTATTTCAATTCAACTCCTATAATCTCTTAAAGAATAATATTTATAGATATATATTAAAGTTGATATAAACATTTGAAGCTATATTAATAATAGTTTTAAAAATGATTGCACACCTCATACTTCAAAAGGTGCATCTGTCATTAATGTAGCATTCTCTTTGCCGACTATGATATCCAAAAGTATAACTGCAAAATGTGGTTTCGTTCTACTAAGGGAAAACATTTACAGGAACATCTGCTAAGTTCTTTGTAACTAAAACCAGATCTTTCCTTTATACCCAATGAGAATTTTAACATTTTAATTTTTTATGGTTTCAAAAAATACCTATGCCCACATGATCATAAAAATATAAAAAAGAAGCTCTTGACTTTACTTACTTACTTACACCTAGGAAAAAACACTCTTATATAATCTAGATTTTATATGTAGGCAAGTTCTGAAATCCAACTGGATCTGATTCTATCAGTAACACAATAATCAAAGTAGCAATTTAGCAATTGCTTATTATATTTTATATGAGAGAAATTCGAGCCCTTGAAGCTAATACAGGGACTCAATCATCTCATTTTTTTCTTCTCAGTTTCACTAATCATCTCATTTCTGTATTTGAATTTCCCATGATATAGTTTAAGCAACAAAAGTTTTCTCCCCCAACAAAAGCATCTCCTTAATTTCTGATGGACTGATTTATGCCTCTCTCCAATATATAAGCCTATTATTTCATTTTATTTTTAAATTATCATACAGTAAAGTCAACAATTTTTTCTTTTGGTGTACAGTTATATCAATTTTAATGCTTATATACAGATTCATGTAATTACTACTACAGTCTGGATATAGAAAATTTATATTGGGTTGGCCAAAACCTCCATTTGTATTTTTCTAAAACATCTTACAGAAAACTCTCTGGCACTATCCTTCTACACTCAATCTCCCTCCGACCCATAATTCCTGGGCAACCACTAATCTATTGTCTATTCCTCTAACTTTGTCTTTTCAATAATGTGGCAATAATGTGACAAGGGCTTTTTTTATTCAGCATAAGTTCAGTTCAGTTCCTCAGGCATGTCCGATTCTTTGCGACCCCATGGACTGCAGCACGCCAGGCTTCCCTGTCCATCACTTACTCCTGGAGCTTACTCAAACTCATGTCCACCTAGTCGGTGATGCCATCAACCATCTCATCCTCTGTCATCCTCTTCTCCTCCTGCCTTCACCCTTCCCAGCATTAGGGTCTTCCTAATGAGTCAGTTCTTTGCATCACGTGGCCAAAGTTTTGGAGTTTCAGATTCAGCATCAGTCCTTCCAATGAATAGTAAGGACTGATTTCCTTTAAAATTGACTGGTTTTATCTCCTTGCAGCCCAACATACTCTCAAGAGTCTTCTGAAAACCAGAGTTCAAAAGCATCAGTTTTTCAGTGCTCAGCATTCTTTATGGTCCAACTTGCACATTCATGCATGACTAGTGGAAAAGCTATGGCTTTGACTAGACAGATCTTTGTTTGCAAAGTCAAGCCTCTGCTTTTTAATATGCTGTCTAGGTTGGTCATAGTTTTTCTTCCAAGGAGCAAGCATCTTTTAATTTCATGGCTGCAGTGATTCTGGAGCCAAAGAAAATGGTTTTTCACTGTTTCCACTGTTTCCCCATCCATTTCCCATGAAGTGATGGGACCAGATGTCATGATCCTCTAAATGTGGAGCTTTAAGCCAGCTTTTTCACTCTCCTCTTTCACTTTCATCAAAAGGCTCTTTAGTTCTTCTTCACTTTCTGCCATAAGGGTGGTGTCATCTGCATATCTGAGGTTATTGATGTTTTTCCCAGCAAACTTGATTCCAGCTTGTGCTTCATCCAGCCCAGCGTTTCTCATGATGTACTCTGCATAGAAGTTAAATAAGCAGGGTGACAATATACAGTCTTGACATACTCCTTTCCTGATTTGGAACCAGTCTATTGTTCCATGTCCAGTTCTAACTGTTACTTCCTGACCTGCATACAGATTTCTCAGCAGGCAGGTCAGGTGGTCTGGTATTCCCATCTTTTTCAGAATTTTCCAGTTTATTGTGATGCACACTGTCAAAGGCTTTGGCATAGTCATTAAGAAGAAATAGATGTTTTTTTCTGGAATTCTCTTGCTTTTTTGATGATCCAGCAGATGTTGCCAATCTGATCTCTGGTTCCTCTGCCTTTTCTAAAACCAGCTTGAACATCAGGGAGTTCACAGTTCACGTATTGCTGAAGCCTGGCTTGGAGAATTTTGAGCATTAGTTTGCTAGCATGTGAGACGAGTGCAATTGTACAGTAGTTTGAGCATTCTTTGGCATTGTCTTTCTTTGGGATTGGAATGAAAACTGACCTTTTCCAGTCCTGAGTTTTCCAAATTTGCTGGCATATTGAGCACAGCACTTTCACAGCATCATCTTTCAGGATTTGAAATAGCTCAACTGGAATTCCATCATCTCCACCAGCTTTGTTTGTAGAGATGCTTCCTAAGGCCCACTTGACTTCACATTCCAGGATGTCTGGCTCTAGGTGAGTGTTCATATTTACCTTTTTAAAAAATTGCCAAGTCATCTTCCGGTGTAGTTGCATAGAGTTCTGATAGTTTTTCATCACCACTAGCCCTTGGTATTATTTTATCTAGGTTATCTAATTTTTCAGTGTATAATTGTCCACGCTGCTGCTGCTGCTAAGTCGCTTCAGTCGTGTCCGACTCTGTGAAACCCCATAGAGGGCAGCTCACCAGGCTCCCCTGTCCCTGCGATTCTCCAGGCAAGAACACTGGAGTGGGTTGCCATTTCCTTCTCCAATGTATGAAAGTGAAAGTAAAGTCACTCAGTCATGTCCGACTCTTCATGACCCCATGGACTGTAGCCTATCAGGCTCCTCCATCCATGGGAGTTTCTAGGCAAGAGTACTGGAGTGAATGGCCACTGCCTTCTCCATAATTATCCATAGTATTCCCTTTTTAAAGTGAAAGTCAGTCAGTCGTGTCTGACTATTTGCGACCCCACAGACTATATAGACCATGGTATTTTCCAGGCTAGAATACTGGAATGGGTAGCCCTTCCCTTCTCTAGCTCTCCAAGCTTGTTGGGGAGCTTCCCAACCCAGGAACTGAACTGTGCTGCTGCTAAGTGGCTTCAGTCATGTCCGACTCTGCGATCCCATAGATGGCAGCCCTCTAGGCTCCCCCGTCCCTGGNAGCAGCCTACTAGGCTCCCCCGTCCCTGGGATTCTCCAGGCAAGAACACTGGAGTGGGTTGCCATTTCCTTCTCCAATTTATGGAAGTGAAAAGTGAAAGTGAAGTTGCTCAGTCGTGTCTGACTCTTAGCGACTCCATGGACTGCAGCCTACCAGGCTCCTCAGTCCATGGGATTTTCCAGGCAAGAGTACTGGAGTAGAGTGCCATTGCCTTCTCTGAATTGAACTGTGGTCTCCTGCAT
>SJYQ01000491.1:237276-316662 GCA_006410935.1 Redunca redunca | reverse complement strand
TCCCAGAACAGCGTTTAAGTACAGGAGGTCCCCAGAGTGAAGTCTCAGACCTTGGGGGTTTCAGAGAGGGGGTCCTAGAGGTCACAGGGAAGGGGCCTGGTGTTCAGGACAGGGTCTAGTCCAGTATGGTATAGGATGAGGTCTTGGGAAGGGTCTGAGGTTCTGGATTTAAGGGCCTCAGATGTCTGTTGCTAGGGCCTGGGTCTTCCTTGCTAGAACCCTGGATGCCCATATCAAGAGTGTGGGATGCCTCTTCCTAAGGTTTTAGGTATGGTTTGCCAGGTGTCCCCCGCACCCTGGGTATCGTGAAGCCTCGAAAGTTCGTGTCCCGAGTGACACGGTGCGGCAAGCTCATGGGGATGACGTCTGCGAAGCGCTGCACTTCGTGGATCACCGCGTCTGTGTAAGGCATCGCCGCTCGGTCCTCCACCGTCGGCAGCCGCTCACGTCCCACCACGCGGTCGATTTCCTCCTGGACGCGGACTGGGGTGGGGGGAGGGGAGAGTGGCTTTTGAGGGGACCAGCAGACTCGACTGTGCCGAGAAGAGATGTGTGCGTGCGCGTGGAAGCAGTCCAGTCACTGCTTTCCAATCGAGGTCGGGGTCGGGGGTTGGGGGCTGCTGCAGGGGTGCATGTGAAGGTTAGATGGAGGTTCAGAGGGAGGGGCTGGGTTCAGAGATGCAGTGAGGGCGAAAGTTTCGTTCCCGCCTGGGCTTCCAGGGGCGAGGTTGTGCGGACAGGGTACAGGCCTGCTTGGAGTCCAGGCCCCACATGGGATTGCCTTCGGGACTTCGAGGACTAGGGCCGCTGGAGGATGGATGGAGTGAGCGGGGTGTGCAGGACAGCTGAGAAATCAGGGGTGGGGAGGGCGGCAAAGATCCAGTCGGTCTTCGCACAGCGTCCAGGCGGCCAGGAAGGTTCAGGGGAAGACCCAGAAGCAGGGTTTGGGGAGGCGGGGTCGTAGGCTGTGCAGTGGGAGGGGAGGGGTTCTTGGGCAGCCCCGGGCTCTGGGCAGCTGTGCGAGTTCTGTGTGCAGGGTCAGAGATGGGTCCCAAAGCAAGACGTTGCGGACGGGGTCTCCGTCCGGACAGAATATGTGGATCGGGGCAGCCACGTGAGTGGCGTCAGCCTCCGGTGAGCTTGCGGGTTTGGCTTTGGGACCCAGGCGTGAGCTGGGGGCTCTCGCTACCAGGCACAGTGAGCGGGCGCTCAAGGTCTGTGGACGGGGCTCCCAGCGCTCGCACCTTGCACTTTTGGATACTTCATGAGCAGTCGGAAGGCGTGGCGCAGCGTGGTACCCACGGTCTCCGTGCCGCCGAAGAGCAGATTATGTGTGGTCATCAGCAGAGTATCCATGAAGAAGTGGCTCAGCGGGTCCTGCTTTTCCTGTAGGGGTTAGGGCCAGGGATGTGAGCCAAGGCGGAGGGAGATCTTTGGGCGCCGAGACTCTGCGACCCACTCCCCGCAGACCTGCACAGCTGCGACTGGGTGCCAGTTCAGCGCCTCCTCTGTTCAATTTCCTTTCCTTGGGGGATCTGGGGAGCGCGGAGGGCAGGGTAGGGAAAATCTCAGCCATGCCGCCGATTAAACAACCCCTGAAGGATTTCTTAATGAGCCTGTTAATTGGCGGAGGCCCCGAGTGGCCCCAGAAGAGCCAGGTGATCCAGCTTCACTTCCTGGATGTGGGGAGTTCAGACCCAAACACACTCATCTCGAGATCCTTGTTGGTTTGAAGCAGGATGGAAGGTCAGATCAGAGATGGGACTTCCAGGTAGGGCTTACTTACCTGTGCCATCTTGGTAAGGAAGCAATCAATGAAGTCCCGGGGAGAGTTTGGGTCAAGGGAAGCCTGGTGTTCACGGACGCTGCGGGCGATGAGGTCCTTCATGCGTCCGTAGTTCTTAAAAAGTCGTCGGTGTGGCCCGGGCACCCAGTCCAGGAGGTTCGGAAAGATATTGTACATCTAAGGATAGAGCAGAATTGGAGGGATTGGGAGGAGCAGGCAGCAGCAGAGAAGGTAAGGTGAAGGGGTGTGTGTGTGTGTGTGTGTGTGTGTGTGTGTGTGTGTGTGTGTGTAGGGTGGGGCGGAGCCTGTGTGTCAGCAGAGCCCCTGCGGAGTGGGCGGGGCCGCATACCTCGGGGGCGGGGTCATAGGGAGAGGGCGGGGCCAATAGCAATTCCTTCCCTACCCACTTCTGAACTGGCTGGACCCCCCAACCCTGTCGCCGGTGGGACTCGGTCTCCTGACCTCTCCCCAAGGGCTGCTCATGATTTGGAAGTTTTCATTGATGAGGTGGATAATGGTGAGCAGACGGTCGTCGTCGTAGTCGAAGCGGGAGCCGAAGATCACTGAGCAGATAATGTTGGACACGGAGCGGCTCACCACAAACGTGGGGTCGAAGGGTTTGCCTGAAGGTGAAGGGCAAATGGGTCAAGGGGCATGGCTCAGGAGACACAGTGTACGACAAACCAGGCCCCAGGCAGCAACCGCACTACATCCAACCCAACCATATCAGTGTGACTCACAGCACTGAACACCTGCTCCTGGCCACCTAACACAGCACAACAGCACCCACAAAATATCTGGCCACACAACAGACAGCACAGAACACACGTTACCCTACAGCACAGCGACAGCAATACTAAACAGCGCACAGGGTATTCTTGGTGACACAACACATAGCCTACACAATACAACTTTACACCCAGTGCCTGACAACACTACAACCTCACTTAGCAATGACACACAGCAACACAACACCTGACACCCAATGATCTGATGACCCACCAGATCACAGAAAGCAACACCAATACAGCGCATTCCCACACTGGCCATTACACAATAGCACAGCCCAGAAAACTGAATCTGGAGTTAACTAGACATAGTCTGGATTTTGGCTTGGCCTCTTAGTCTACATGTGACCTGCTGCTGCTGCTGCTAAGTCGCTTCAGTCGTGTCCGACTCTTTGCAGCCCCATAGACAGCAGCCCACCAGGCTCCCCTGTCCCTGGGATTCACCAGGCAAGAACACTGAAGTGGGTTGCCATTTCCTTCTCCAATGCATGAAAGTGAAAAGTGAAAGTGAAGTCACTCAGTCATGTCATGACTCTTAGCGACCCCATGGACTGCAGCCTACCAGGCTCCCCCATACACGGGATTTTCCAGGCAAGAGTACTGGAGTGGGGTGCGATTGCCTTCTCCAACATGTGACCTAGGAGAACCAAATTCCCTTCTCTGAGCCTCAGTTTTCCCATCTATAAAATGGGCTTGATGATAGTCTTCTCCTCATGGGGCTCTTATAGTCAGTGAATGTGTGGCTGGCAATGCTTAGTTAAGGGCCGTCATGCCATCACAAGCCAAAGAAAGGTGGTATGGTAGACTGAGTGATGCCCCCAGCCACGCTCCCCACCCCCCACCAAGATGTCCATGTCCCAATTCCAAAAGCCTGTGCATATGTGATTAAGTTAAGGATCTTGTGATGGGAGATTATTCTGGGTTTAATGTAATCACGTGGGTCCTTATAAGAAAGCAAAGGGTCTGAACTAGAAAAGGTGATGTGATGGGAATTCCCTGGTGGTCCAGTGGTTGGTTCTCTGTGCTTCTGCTGCCAAGGGCTCAGGTTCAATTCCTGGTTGGGGAACTAAGATCAAGCTGCACAGTGTGGCCAACCCCCAACCCCCCAAAAAGTGATGGAAAGAGGGAGAGAGAGAGGAAAAGGCATTGGTGGATGCTATGCTGCTGGCTTTGAAGATGAAGGAAGGGGCTACAAGCTGAAAAATGCAGGCAGCTTCTAGAGGCTAAAAAAGGTGAGGAATTGGATTGTCCTCTAGAACCTCCAAAAGAAGCCAGCTCTGCTGACCCAGTTTAAACTTTGGACCTCCAGAACTGGAGAATAAATTTGTATTGTTTTAAGACACTAAATTTGTGGCAGTTTGTTGCAGCAGCAATGGGAAAATAATTCAGGCAGTTCTTTTACTTACATCACGTCATTTAATCCGTGAGGTATTACCTGCCACTTCTCCCCCCAAAGTCAGCAAGATTTGGAGATCAGGGTAGAGGGCCATTTACCTTTTTCTGCCTCAATTTCTTCGGTAAAATGGGGTTTATGATAGTACTTACTTCTGAGGTTTGGATGATTTCTGTTTTCTAAAGGAGAACTGAAACTTTTAAATTTACTTTGGCCATGCTGTGCAGCATGCCAGGTCTTAGTTCCTGAACAAGGGCTGGAAACTGCACCCCCTGAAGTGGAGGTACGGAGCCTGAACCACTGGACCACCAGGGACGTACCTGGGTGATTTTTCAAGGTGAAATACACAGAGTTTTGGAATAGTGCTGGCATATGGTAGGCATCACCTTAAATGTTGATTATTAACTGTTTTTCATGGTCGACAGCTTTGACCTGGGTTTATATCCCATCTCTGGCACTTCCCAGGCACATAACTAACCTTTCTAGGCCTCAGCTTCATCACTTGTAATAACTCCCTAGGTTTTCTGGGAGGGTGCAACTTGTCAGCACATGCAAAGAGTTTACCATAGTACCTGGAATCTGTAAGCACTGGATAAATGGGTATTAATGTTTGGCATGAGGACTTTGGTATCTAAGACTTAGGTTTAAATCTTGGCTCTTCTACTTTCTAGCTTTATCATTTCAAGTTGGTTGCTCAATCTCTCTGTGCCTCAGTCTTCTCATCTGCAAAATGGATCGTTCCAAGGCTTAAGGGGCTTGTGACTGAAAATGTGCTTAACACAGGCCCCCACACACGGTGAGTTTTCAAGAGCAGCAGCAGCAGCATATTGCCCGCCACTATGACAGGAGCATCGCTCGAAAGACCACACAGAGACAGTGCAACAAAGGGACCAGGACATACTCTGCCACCCTGTGCATGCACGCTAAGTCGTTTCAGTCGTGTCTAATTCTACGACCCTATGGACCGTAGCCTGCCAGGCTCCTCTGTCCATGGATTCTCCAGGCAAGAATACTAGAGTGGGTGGCCAGAGGATCTTCCCCAGGGGATCTTCCCAACCCAGGGATCGAAACCACATCTCTGACATCTGCATTGGTAGGCAGGTTCTTTACTGCTAGTGCCACCTGGGACGCCCACTGTCACCATACCTCAAGGAAACACAGCATCATAAACTGATCCACCTCCAGGGGGCACCTCTCTTATCGCTGGTAAAGTGAGAAGCCTCTAGGAGTTCTGAGTTCACACCCATGCTATGGTATGGGGCTGCCCTGACCCCCTAAGTAGGTTGGAGGTGAATGAGGGGTATGGGCTGCATGTGGGGAACTAGACCTTGAGTTTTCCGAAGCTCCTCCAGCAGGAAGTGGCCTTCTTCCAGGATCCGCTCCTCAATGGTCCTCTTCCCCATGCCGAAGTTGCGCAGAATTTGAACAGAATACTTTCTAAGGGCCTTCCACCGGTCTCCATTGGAGAAGGCAATGCCTAGGTAGAAGGGCAGGGGCCAGCTCCACCAATGACCTATTCCCAAGACTGCTGCCATCTGAATCCCCTTTCCCAATGTTTGATAAGAGAAAGACCCCGAGTTTGGAATCTCTCCCCAGCCTTGCCAGTAAGTCCTTCCAGACCCTCTGGGCTGGGTCAGGTACCTCCTTTGAGCTTCCATAGGGCCCTGGGCTTTTCTCCCCACAGTCCTGCTTACCCTGTCTCTGTTTCTGCTATCACAGACCTGCCCACTCCGGGCTGTCACTGTCTGACAAGGAACCTGCCCCTTCAGTGAACCGTGAAGGCGGGGTGGGGGCCTGTCTTGGCCATCACTGTGCTCCTAGGAGCACAACAGGAGCTGCAATAAGATATGTGGTCTCACATGTGTGCATCTCCGAGTCCTCTAGTCCTCCAGGCCTCAGAGAACTGGATGCTAAAGAGGAAGAAAGTATCGTGTTTTGCCTTCATCGTGCGCATCATCTCATCGACCTCTCGTAGCAGCCTTCTCGTGATTATAGACGGAGGGTCGGAGAAGGGAGTGCCCAAAGGTGCAGGCTAGGCGGAAGAACCCTGCTGTTACCCTCTGTACTGAATAACCAGATGCTGGCTATTTCTAGTAACAGATGATGTATATATCCAGATGCTTCCTGTGTAAAAGTAGCAGGGACATTTCTCTACCTCCTTGCATCTGGACAGGTGAGGTCGTAAGATCAAGCCAGGAGACACGAAGGTAGCAAGTGTACTCAGTATCCAATGGTGTTCTTTCTTTCTCTCTCTCTCTCTCTCTTTTTTTTTTTAATTAGAACTTTCCAACTTCAGATCCTGGGGCAGCCGGGACCCACCTAGTTTAAGGGCAAGGGGGAGCCATAGTGATTCTTTAGCGGGAGATGAATAGTCCAGGAGACAGGTCTCCAGGACCCCCTTTTCATTTAGAGCAACTTTCTTCTTTCCCTCCCACCTCCGTCCCCCTCCCTCTTTTCCTCTTTCCTTCCTTTTGTTTTTGTTCTTTCTTTCTCATATATTGGGCCATGCCACACGGCTTCCTTTGAGGAAGAGATTTATGTTACAAAAAATCCACAAGACTAGGTGACTTCCAGACCTACAGAGGACAAGCTACTGAGCTAGGAGAGGTTTGGAGTGAGTGATGTGAGTTGCTGGGTGGGTGGGGATGAAGTTGGGTGTGAGTTGGGATGGGGATGAAAGTGGGGATGAGGGGAGATAACGGGGTAGATGAGAAGTTGGGTCTGAGATTAGTGTGGGGATGGAATTGGGTAGAGTGAGAGTGATTGGTGGATTGGGGTTGAGATTGAGCTTGGTGCTGGGTCGATATGTGGTAGTATTGGTTTTGTTGACAGTAGAGGGATATAGGTCAAAAGTGAGACCTAGGGACTGTGAACTTCAGTGGGCGACTGAGATAGAAAATGGGGCTGGGGAGGAAAATGATGATGGAATTGAGTTTGACTAAAGGATCAGGATCGGTTAATACTAGATTTTACTATGGAGATTGGGAGAGGTTTGTAGTGGGAATGGAGGTTGCAGTGAGGTGCAGTCAGTGTTGAGAGAGAGATGGAGTTGAGATTGAAATGGGCAACATGGAAACAGGGTTGGTGGGGACTGCGGAGAAGTGGACAATACAGACTGGGGCCAGATAATTTAGCCACTTGACTGAGATGGAAATTTGATGATGTGGTTAGGGTAGAGAGAAGCATTGCGATGAGAGTTGGAGTTGGATTGGGTTGGAGTTGGGTGGAGATGGGGATAGGTATAGAAGTACAATTCAAGACAACTGAGGGAGGGATCTCCCTGGAAGTCCAGTGGTTGAGACTCTGCTTCAAATGCAGAGAGTATGAGTTCCATCCTTGGTCAGGGAGCTGAGATCCCACATGCCGCATGGCACAGCCAGAGAAAGAAGAAGAAAAAAAGATGGTGGTGGGATTTGGGGGTGGTGAAGGTGGGACAGACTTCACCCTACTTGGCTCCACTCCACCTGGTGTCATCAGTGAGATCAGAAGTCCTGAGTGTCACCAAAACTGGGAGCCCATTCTTCTGCCCTATTCCCTCCCTCGGTGTGGAATGGGTGGGGAGTGGAGGAGGCAGGAGCAGGCTCACCGTTGCCCTTGGTGAAGTTGAAGAAGACAGGGTAGTCACCGCGGCCACCGAACTCCTCCGCCTGGTCCACCAGCGCCTCCTTCACGGCTTGGTACCCGCTGAGGACCACCACACGTCTGGGCCCCAGATACACCGTGTACACTGCGCCAAATTCCTTGCTCAACTGAGGGCAAGAAGACAGAGGTCACAGGGGGCTCTGGGGCCAGGGACCCCTCTCCCTTCACCCAAGCCTAGTTCTTTGACCTTGGTGAGGGAGGTCAGCATATCTTGGGAGCGAAGCTGCAGCAGATTTCCCAGGAATGGGAGGGCCCTGGGGCCTGGGGGCAGCCGGCTCTTGCCCTTCGAGCCGGTGGTCAGGAGTAGACAGACTAGAGCCAGGATCAGGAGCAAGATGGCTGTACTTATGCTGTCCATGGTGCAGGCAGTTGCGGGCACCTGGGTTGGGAGTTGGGTGGGGAGAAGGCAGCGAGAGGAGGGGAGGGAGTGAGATCCTTTCACTCCTCATCTCCCTCTGGAACTTGCCTCCCGCAGACCCCAGAAATGGGAGCAGATAGAGATAAAAAAGGAAGTAGAGAGAGGGAGACACTGGGAAAAGGCCAGGGGATGGTGGAAGAGATGGAAGGAGAGGGGAAGGGAGGGAGAGAGAGAAAAAAGGGCATGAAGTAGTCAAAATACAGAGAGACAGAAATCAAGACCAATGGAGCGGGACAGAAGAGAGATAGAGACAGAGAGACAAAGAGAGACAGAGTTACATGCAGAGATAATGAGGAGACAAAAAACAGAGGGAGCTATCCGGATCTGTACATGTCTGCCTTCTGTGTATCTATTATCTGTCTATCAGGAGGCAGACACGCCTGAACAACAACAATAATCTATTATCTGTCTATCTGTTGTCTGTCTTCAGTCTGTTCTCTATCTATTGATGTCTATCTATCTAACTATCTGCCTGCTGCTGCTGCTGCTGCTGCTAAGTCGCTTCAGTCGTGTCAGACTCTGTGCGACCCCATAGACGGCAGCCCCCAAGGTTCCCCTGTCCCTGGGATTCTCTAGGCAAGAACACTGGAGCGGGTTGCCATTTCCTTCTCCAGTGCATGAAAGTGAAAAGTGAAAATGAAGTCGCTCAGTTGTGTCCTGACTGTTAGCGACCCCATGGACTGCAGCCTACCAGGCTCCTCCGTCCATGGGATTTGCCAGGCAAGAGTACTGGAGTGGGTTGCCATTGCCTTTTCCCAACTATCTGCCTACCATCTATCAATTTTCATCTATCATCTTTCACATAGTGATATATAAAGACAGAGACACACAGGGACTGAGACAGACAAATCAAGACAGAGAAATAGCCAGACAGAGAGAAATCACAGAAAGAGAGGCAGACAGAGAGAGACTAGAGAAGCGAGATAGAACTAGAGAAGACACAGAGCTAGAGAAAGAGACGAGAGAGGTGGAGGGAGAGAGGCAGACACTCAGATGGACAGACAGACAGACAGACGGGCAGGGGACATTCGACGGAGACAGGCAGAGACAGAGAGACCAAGACAGACGAGACAGCGGAAGGGCAGCAGAAGCAGAAACAGGCCTAAAGGTGTCCTGAACCCAGGAGTCACATTTCAGAGAGAGATGCCACCTGGCCAGGTAAAGTGCATCACAAATAGCGCGCAGTGCCAGGCCCTGGCTCGGAACTCTGAAACACTTTGGTAAATTCAAAACAGGGTCCCAGAGAGAGCCCCTGAGAGGGAGACCCAGAGACCTCTCAGAGGAGCTGACAAGGCAGACCCTGGCCAGTCTCAGGACAGGGAGATGGAGCCAGTGACCCTCTCTCCTGAGAGTCACCCCCTCTTCTGTGACCAGCCCTCTACCTGCTGAGCTGCTCAGGGGTGTCCTGGAGGGACCAGTCCAGCTGGCAGCGGCTGCTCCAGATGTGTGCCCAGGAACTGAGGGGTGGGAGCTGCCCTTAAATCATCTCCGTCCACCGCTGCTTACCACCCTTTTCCCTAGTTCATCCAGTGACTTTTAATCCCTCCCACTTTCCTGCCTTCCTTGCCCGGGCCGGGGCTCACAGCCAGCTGGAATGAGGCCTCGAATGAGTGCCTTGGGAGCCCTGCCTTCTCCTCCCCTGGGCTGACCTTACCTCGTCTCACTGTGGCCAGTGCTGGCCATCTGTCCTGGATTGGGGGTGAAGTCTTCTCTGTTTTTTGTTGTTGTTGCCACTGGGGATCCTGGATCTAGTTCTGGGTCTGGTTTAGAGTTGTAGGGCTTTGGCCAAATGAAGGGGTAAGGATGAGGTCGGGGTCTCTGTCCGGCGGTGGGGAAAGATTCTCATTCTCTGGGGCCCTGTTTTCACAACTCTTCACACCCTTCTCTGTCTCCTGCAGTCTGTCTCTGAAAGTCTGTACGTGTCTCTGCTTTGGCCTGTGCATCTTCTTGTCTCTTTTTTATGTCTCTGTTGCTCCCCGTCTCTCTTCCTCTGTGTGTCTGTCTTTCACCACCTCTTCTGCCCCCTGATTTTCTTTGTGGCCTTTCTCTTTTCTCCCTGCTTCTCTCTCTCCACAGTCTTTCTCAGTCGCTCTCTCCTCCTGACTGTCTGTCTGTCTCTAACATCTCCAAGGAGGTGGAGTGCAGTGGACAGGACTGAAGCCAGACTGAGGATCAAGGAAAAGATTTGGGAGAAGGGCAGGGCAGGCAGGAACCTCACTAAGACAGGGCCTCAGATGCGAAGGATACCCCTGCTACTGCCCAGCTCCACTTCTGCCTCTTTCCTAAGCCCCCCACCTGCTCTGATTCTACCCTTGTCTCTTTACACCCAGAAACTGACCACACTCAACTCCTAGCTAGGTCAGAAGGGCAGGTCGCAAAAACCTGAAGGGGGGCTAGGACTCTAGCTCCTTGGAGGGTAAGATGTGGGAGAGAGCCCCAGAGGTCAAGAGTCTGCAAGGCCAAGTGGAGGTTTTGTTCTGCCCCCAACCCCTTCCCCCAGCAACCCCGGCAACCAGGTCCGTTGGTAGACACCATGGTGATTGTTTTTCCCATGGAGGGTGGGGGAGGAAGTGCTTGGAGGCCCTGGGGGAATTTGACACCCCAGATCTCAGGCCCCTGTTGAGATGGAGGTGGGGCCTGTGCTACTGTTTCAGTCCCAGAAAGGCTGGTTAGGGAAGGTCCTGGAAGAGGGGTGAAGGCTTGATTATGAGATCACCGATCTCTAGTTTCCCTTGGCATGAACCCCTACTTCTGGGGGAGAGGAGTAGTACTTGACCTATGGGAATCCCACAAGTGACTTTTCTCTGACCCCAGAACTGGTTTGAGAGGGGCCTCTTGGGACTTGCCTTAGTGGGGAACTTGGGACTCCTGAGAAGGGGAGTTTTAAGGGGCTTTGAGTTCTTCTTATGGTCTGACTTGCTGCCCTGCGGCACAGGGAATGTAGGGTAGGGAGGGATGTATTGTGAGTTTCCTTAGCCTCGGCACTGTTGACATTTTGGCTAGTAATTGTCTTGGGGTGGAAGCTGTCCTGTGAGTGGCAGGAAGTTTAGCAGTATCTCTGGTTTCTACCTCCTAGATGTCAATAGTAACCCCTCTCCCAGGTGTAAAAATAAAAAATGACCCCGGGGAGAAGGCAATGGCAGCCCACTCCAGTATTCTTGCCTGGAAAAATGTACTCTTTGACATTTCAGTGTAGAGCAAAATAAAAAGAAAAATTAAAAAAAAAAAAAAATGACCCCGGATATTATTTAATGTCCACTTGGGGGCAAAGTCCAACCCAGTTGGGAAGTGAAGGTATAATGGGAGAAACTGAAAGACACCCAAGGGCAGCTGAACTTTCCTGATCTCCAACTGGCCTCTCCTTGACTTCCAACACTTACATTTAAATTTTTAAAAATTAATTTATTTTATTTTTGGCTGCTCTGGGTCTTTGTTTCTGCACCTGGGTTATCTCTAGTTGTGGCAAGCAGGGGTTACTCTCTTTGGGTTCAGTTCCTGCGGTTGGGAAGAATCCCTGGAGAAGGAAATGGCAACCCACTCCAGTATTCTTGCCTGGAGAATCCCATGGACAGAGGGGCCTGGCGGGCTACAGTCCATGGGGTCGCAAACAGCTGGACATGACTGAAGCAACTTGGCATGGCATGGGGTTACTCTCTAGCTGCGGTTCTCAGGCTTTTCGTTGTTGTGGTTTCTCTTGTTTTGGAGAGTAGGCACGACCAGGGCTCAGTAGTTGTGGTGAATGGGGCTTAGTTACTCCATGTCATATGGAATCTTCCCAGAGCAGGGATCAAACTCTTATCCCCAGCATTGGCAGGCAGATTCTTAACCACTGAAACTGGGGAAGTCCCAACACTTATATTATTCTCTGCCCTCTCCAACCTCCAGACCCTTTCCTCCCTCTGTTGATGGTCTCATTCCTTATCCCATAGAAAAAGCAGCATGCTCACCCGCCTACCAGAATCTGAGCCACATAGGTAGCCTTGCTTTCCTGACAGAGAAAGGGCAACATTTCCTTCTTCTTCTTCTTTTTTTTTTTTTGTGGGATCTTAGTTTCCTGACCAGTGATGGAACCCGTGGCCCCTGCAGTGAAAGCGCAGATTCCTAACCACTGGACCACCGGAATTCCCAAGTGCAGCTTTTCCTGAAGATGACAGGGCATCCCACCCCTGTCACTAGCTGGATGGTTTTCTTCTTTCTCTTTATTGCATTGTGTTTTGTGTGGATGTGGGCAGATGGATTTTTCCCTAGTTTACAATCGTTTGAGGTAAAATTTACACGTAACGAAATATAAAATTGGGACTAATAGATACAAACTACTACATATAAAATAGATAAATAATAAGGTCCTATTGTACAGCATAGGGAACTATGTTCAATACCTTGTAATAACCTATAATGGAAAAGAATATGAAAAGAATATATATATATATATATACTTATATTTATATAGGGGCTTCCCTGATGGCTCAGTGGTAAAGAATCCACCTGCCAATGCAGGAGACACGAGTTTGATCCCTGGTCTGGAAAGATCCCACATGCCTTGGAGCTACTAAGTCTGTGCACCACAAATATTGAGACCGTGCTCTAGAGCCCAGGACCCGCAACTATTGAACCCATGCACCACCAGTACTGAGCCTGTGAGCCTAGAGTCTGCCCCTCAACAAGAGAAGCCCACGCATCACAACGAAGAGTAGCCCTGTTCACCCGAAGTAGAGACAAGCCCTCAGAGCACGAAGACCCAGCACAGCAAATAAATAAATAAATGAAGTTATTTAAAGAAAGAACTGAAGATTGAAGGCAAAAGAAGAAGAGGGCAGCAGAAGGTGAAATGGTTAGATAGCATCACCGACTCAAAGGACATGAATTCGAGCAAACTGCGGGAGATAGTGGACGGCGAAGCCTGGTGGGCTGCCTCCCATGTGGTTGCAGAGTAGGACATGACTCAGCAGCTGAACAACAACAACAACATTCTACAAAAGAATGCTTGCATATATATATATCTGAATCACTTTGCTGTACACCAGAAACCAACACAGGGACTTCCCTGGTGGTCCAGTGGTGAAGAAGCCGCCTTCCAGTGCAGGGGATGTGGGTTCACTCCCTGATTAGGGAACTAAGACCCCACATGCTGTGGAGCAGCTAAGCTGGAGTGCCGCAGCCACTGAGCCTGCGAGCTCCTGAGCCTGTGCTCCTCAGCTAGAGAAGACCCTGCACGCTGTATCTAGAAAAAGCCGGCGTGCTTGTTGAAGACCCAGTGCAGCCAAAATTAAAACAAAACAAAACTAATGCAGCATTGTAAATCAACTATAGCTCAATGTAAAAAAAATATACAGATCTTGCATGAACATTTACTAAGTTTTGACCACACGTGCTGGTGTAGGGCTTCGCTGGTGGCTCATCTGTAAAGAGTCAATCTTTTTAAAAAGGGAAATATTTTAAAACAACAGTACAATTTGATTCTGAAAGATTCTGTATGGGAAAAATTAGGGTCTTACACTCTAGATTATTTTATTTCCAAAGAATTAATTTACTTATTTTTGGCTAGGCTGGGCCTTCATTGCTACAAGCAGGCTTTCTCGAGTTGCAGCAAGTCGGCGGCTACTGTTCATTGCAGTTCGCGGGCTTCTCATCCGATGGCTTCTCTTGTTGCTGAGCGCCGGCTCTGGAGCAGAGGCCTCATTAGTTGTGGCAAACGGATCTAGTTATCCCTCTGCAGGAAGGTTCTTCCCGTACCAGAGACTGAGCACTGGCAGGTGAATTCTCAGCCACTGGACCACCAGTGAAGTCCTCTAGATGGCTTTCTGTTACTCAGTTATAGCCTTTTGCTTCCCTTTCAGTGGGACACAGAAAGAGCATGGATTTTGCAGTCAGCAGATTCAGATTAAAATCCTGATTCTAAAGCTTGAAAGTTGTGTGACATTGACTGAGTTCCCGAAGGTCTCTGTACCTCGCTTTCTTTAGGAGTGAAATGGAGGTAATGGGCTTTATACTGGGCTTTATATAACGGGCTTTACATTCCAGCCCATAATGAAGTGCCTGACCCAGGACTCAAGATGTGTTAAACAAATGACTGAAAATTGTCAGGAATGTTCCTGGTACATGGCCTGCATTTAATGATAAATCTTGTACACACTTATGTATGCCTGCTAATTTTTGATTGGATGTCAGTCTTCATAAATTTTACCTTGTGGGTGATATCCATTTTTGTGTTCCTATAAATATTCTTGAGTTTTATTCTGTGATGAAGTTAAGTTACCTAGATATCTTTTGTGAACATTAACAAAAATGTAATTTCAAACTTAACCAAAAGCTTCAAGAATAGTACAAGGAACTTTTATCTACAATTTCCTCGGATTTACCAACTGTTAACATTTTTTCACTCTTTATCAAAAGCTCTCTTTTTCTCTATTTCTCTATGAATTGACAGTAAATTGTAGCCCAGGTGCCCTTATATCTCTAAAGTGTTCAGTGTGTATTTCTTAAGAACAAACACAATTTTTATTACATTTATAGTAGTAGAATCAAAATAGAAAATTTAATATTGTTGCAATATTATTTAATCTTCTGGTAATATTTCAATTTTACTAGTTGTCCTAATGATGTTCATTATAATAATTTTTTTCTGGTTTGGAAGACCAGATGAGAGTCTCTTTTAGTTGAAGTCTGTTCCTCAACCTTTATTTTTTTAAATTAATTAATTAATTTTTGCTGTGCTGACAGACCCTTGTCAGTGCAGGAGAGAAGTCCCAACTTCTGGACCACCAGGGAATTCCCCTTCAACCTTTATTTGTTTTTGCAGCCATTGGCAAATTTGGCAAATCCTAGCCACTCATTTTTTAAACCGAATGTTTCTGTACTTCACTTTCTTTATGAGTGGAATGGAGGTAATACTTTACATTCCAGCCCATAATGAAGTGCCTGACCCAGAACTCAAGATTTGTTAAACAAATGACTGAATCACATCAGGAATGTTCCTGGTACATGGCCTGCATTTCATAATAAATCTACGCATCTATGTATGCCAAGTAATTTTTTTAAAAAATTAATTTATTTTTAATTGGAGAATAATTGCTTTACAATATTGTGTTGGTTTCTGCCATACAACATGAATCAGCCATAGGTATACACATGTCCTGTCCCTCTGTAACCACCCTCCCACCTCCCAGGCCATCCTGCCCCTCTAGGTTGTCACAGAGCACTGGGTTGAGCTCCCTAAGTCATACAGCAAATTCCCACTAGTGATCTGTTTTATGTACGGTGATGTCTGTGTTTCCGTGCTTCTCCCTCCATTGGTCCCGCCCGCCCCTTCCCCCACTGTGTCCACAAGTCCATTCTCTATGTCTGCATCTCCAGGGCTCCCTGCAAGTTGATGCATGGGTACCATCTTTCTAGATTCCATATATACATGTTAATATATGATATTTGTCTTTCTGACTTCATATAATAGGTTCATCCACCTCATCAGAACCAACTCAAAAGCATTCCTTTTTTATAGCCAAGTAATATTCCACTCTGTATATGTACCACAACTTCTTTACCCATTTGTCTGTTGATGGACATCTAGGTTGCTTCCATGTCCTATCTCTTGTAAATAGTGCCACAATGAACATTGTGGTTCATGTCTTTTCATCTGTGGTTTTCTCAGGGTGCATGCCCAGTAAGTGGGATTGCTGGGTCATATGGTAGCTTTATTCTTAATTTTCTAAGGACTCTCTGTACTGTCTTCAGTTGATACTGGCTGTATCAGTTTGCGTTTCCATCAACAGTGCAAGAAGATTTCCTTTTCTCTATATTATCTCCAACGTTTATTGTTTGTAGACTTTTGATGATGCCTATCCTGACCAGTATGAAATGATAGCTCATTGTAGTTTTGATTTTCATTTCTCTAATAATGAGTGATGTTGGTCATCTTCTCATGCATTTGTAACCATCTGTATGCCTTTGGAGAAATGTATGTTTAGGTCTTCTGCCCACTTTTTTGTTGGGTTGTTTGTTTTTTGGGTATTGAGTTGCATGAGCTGCTTGTAAATGTTGGAGATTAATCCTTTGTCAGTTTCACTTGCTATTATTTTCTCCCATTCTGAGGGTTCTCCTTTCACCTTGTTTATAGTTTCCTTTGCTGTGAGAGAGCCTTTAAGTTTAATAAGGTCTCATTTGTTTATTTTTGTTTTTTTTCCATTACTCTAGGAGGTGGGTCATAGAGGGTCTTGGAGTGATTTATGTCCAAGAGTGTTCTGCCTTTGTTCTCATCTGAGAATTTTATGGTTTCTGCCTGGAAATTTTTGATTGGATGTCAGTCATTGTAAATTTTACTTTCTCAGTACTGGATATTTTTGTGTTCCTATAAATATTCTTGAGTTTTATTCTGTCATGAAGTTAAGTTACTTTGGAATCTTTTGTGAACATTTCAAAAGTATATAATTCCAAACTTAACAAAAAGCTGCAAGTATAATACAAGAAACTTTTATGCACATTTTCCGCTGACTCATCAGTTGATAACATTTTGCCACCCTTTATCAGAGTCTCTCTTTATCTTTATTTCCTTGAATTAGATAAATTGTTTGAGAATTAATTGTAGCCTTGGTGTCCTTATACCTCTAAAATGTTCAATGAGTATTTCCAAAGAAGGACACTTTTTATTACCTTGAGAGTAATATTATCAAAATAGAAAAATTTAGTATTGATATTATTTAGTCTTCTGGTAATATTTCCATTTTGGTAGTTGTCCAAATAATGTTCATTATAATAATTTTTTTCTGGTTTGGAAGACCAGGTGAGAGTCTCTTTTAATTGAAGTCTGTTTCTCAATTTTTTTTTTTTAATATAAGTTTTATTTTTTCCTGTGCTGACAGACCCTTGTCAGTACAGGGGAGGAGTCCTAAATGATGGACCACCAAGGAATTCCTCCTCAACCTTTGATTTGTTTTTGAAGCCACTGGCAGATTTGGCAAATCCCTAGCCATCCATTCTGTATACTGGATATCTTTGTACATCACTTTCTTTATAAGTGGAATGGAGGTAATACTTTACATTCCAACCCATAAAGAAGTGCCTGACCCAGAACTCAAGATTTGTTAAACAAATGACTGAATCACATCAGGAATGTTCCTGGTACATTGCCTGCATTTCATGATAAATCTACACACCTATGTATGCCAGGTGATTTGTTTTTAAATTTATTTTTAATTGGGGGATAATTACAATATTGTATTGGTTTCTGCCATACATCAACATGAATCAGCCATAGGTATATATATGTGCCCCCCACTTGAACCTCCCTCCCACCTCCCACCACCTCGCACTCCTCCTGGTTGTCACAGAATACTGGTTTGCGCTCCCTGAGTCTTATAGCCAGTTCCCACTGGCTACCTGTTTTACCCATGGTGATGTCTGTGTTTCCACGCTACTCTCTCCATTGGTCCCACCCTCTGCTTTCCCCTCTGTGTCCTCAAGTCTGTACTCTATGTCTGCATTTCCATTGCTGCCTTGCAGATAGGTTTATCAGTACCATCTTTCTAGATTCCATACCTATGCATTAATATACAATGTTTGTCTTTCTCTTTCTGACATACTTCACTTTGTATAATAGGCTCTAGTTTTGTCCACCTCATTAGAATCTCATTCCTTTTTATAGCTGAGTAGTGTTCCACCATGAATAAGTACCACAACTTCTTTATCCATTCATCTGTTGATGGACATCTAGGCTGCTTCCATGTCCTAGATCTTGTAAATAGTGCTGCACTGAACATTGGGGTCCGTTATGGTTTCCTCAGGGTAGATGCCCAGTAGTGGGATTGCTGGATCATATAGTAGTTTTATTCTTAGTTTTTTAAGGACTCTCTATACTGTTCTCTATAGTTGTGTATCAGTTTGCATTCCCACCAACAGTGCAAGAGGATTCTCCACAACCTCTCCAGCATTTATTGTTTGTAGACTTTTTGATGATGGCCATTCTGAAAGAGATGGGAATACCAGACCACCTGATGTGCCTCTTGAGAAACCTATATGCAGGTCAGGAAGCAACAGTTAGAACTGGACATGGAACAACAGACTGGTTCCAGTTAGGAAAAGGAGTATGTCAAGGCTGTATATTGTCACCCTGCTTATTTAACTTATATGCAGAGTATATCATGAGAAATGCTGGGCTGGAAGAAGCACAAGCTGGAATCAAGATTGCCTGGAGAAATATCAATAACCTCATATATGCAGATGACACCACCCTTATGGCAGAAAGTGAAGAGGAACTAAAAAGCCTCTTGGTGAAAGTGAAAGAGGAGAGTGAAAAAGTTGGCTTAAAGCTCAACATTCAGAAAACGAAGATCATGGCATCTGGTCCCATCACTTCATGGGAAATAGATGGGGAAACAGTGGAAACAGTGTCAGACTTTATTTTTGGGGCTCTAAAATCACTGCAGATGGTGATTGCAGCCTTGAAATTAAAAGACTCTTACTCCTAGTTATGACCAACCTAGATAGCATATTAAAAAGCAGAGATATTACTTTGCCAACAAAGGTCTGTCTAGTCAAGGCTATGGTTTTTCCAGTGGTCATGTATGGATGTGAGAGTTGGACTGTGAAGAAAGCTGAGCACCAAAGAACTGATGCTTTTGAACTGTGGTGTTGGAGAAGACTCTTGAGAGTCCCTTGGACTGCAAGGAGATCCAACCAGTCCATCCTAAAGGAGATCAGTCCTGGGTGTTTATTGGAAGGAATGATGCTAAAGCTGAAACTCCAGTACTTTGGCCACCTCATGTGAAGAGTTGACTCATTTGAAAAGACCCTCATGCTGGGAGGGATTGGGGGCAGAAAGACAAGGAGATGACAGAGGATGAGATGGCTTGATGGCATCACTGACTTGCTGGACATGAGTTTGGATAAACTCGAAGAGTTGGTGATGGACAGGGAGGCCTGGCATGCTGCAATTCATGGGGCCACAAAGAATCGGACACAACTGAGCGACTGAACTGAACTGATTCTGACTGGCATGAGATGATAGCTCATTGTAGTTTTGATTTGCATCTCTGTAATAATGAGGGATGTTGAGCATCTTCTCATGTGTTTGTCAATCGTCTGAATATCTCTGGAGAAATGTGTGTTTAGGTCTTCTGCCCACGTTTTGGTTGGGTTGTTTGTGTGTCAGGTATTGAATGCATGAGCTGCTTGTAAATGTTGGAGATTAACCCTTTGTCAGTTGTTTCATTTGCTATGATTTTTTTTTTTTTTTTTTTTACCATTCTGAGGGTTGTCTTTTCTCCTTGTAAGTTTCCTTTGCTGTGTAAACACAGCATTTCTCCAAATGTGACCTAAGTGGTGAAAAGGGCTAGGGAGTTCTGAGATCTCTCTCTCTCTTTTTTAAGATATTTATTTATTTGGATGCACTGAGCATTTGTTGCAGCATGGGGTCTTCAGTCTTCATTGAGGCATGCAGGCTCTTTAGTTGGGGCAGGTGGGATCGAATTCTCTGATCAGAGATTGAACCTGGGTTCTCTGCGTTAGGAGCATGGAGTCTTAGCCACTAGACCACCAGAAAATTCCCTGAAGTATATCCTTTATCAGTACACTAATCCCACCCATGAGGGGTCCACCCTCATGACCAGATCACCTCCAAAGATCCCACCTACCAATATCATCACCTTTGGCAACATGTGAATTTGCGGGGGGGGGGGGNGGTGGGGGGGACACGTTCAGATGTGTCCTTATATTAGTTAGGCTTCCGTTCAAATATCACCAGTTCAGAGAATCCTTTCCTGAAAAATTTGTCTAAATTACCAGCCTCTTACCCCACTGGCTTATCCAGCTTAATTTTTTTCTTTATAGTAATTATTACTCTCTGAAATATAATTTGTTTGTGTTTCTAGAATCAGCTTTCCCCGCTAGCATATCAGCTTATTGAGAATGAAGGATTTGGTCAGTTTCATTCAAAACCGTGTCCTCAGTGCCTGGGAGAATGCCTGAGGTCAAGTAGAATATTAATAAATACTTGTTGAATCATTGACAGAATGGGTGAATTGAATGGGATCAGAGGATGGTCTGCTTAAAAGTCTAGAGTCTTAAGACTGGAATTTGAAGGCATCTCAAATTCGGTTGACTGAATTAAAGAGAAAACACACTGTCTGATTCCATTTACATGATGTTCAAGAACAGACTATGTGAATCTAAGCTGGTAGAAGTCACAGTAGTCATCACTGAAGCCCGAGCCTCTAGAACCCATGTTCCGCAACGACAGAAGACACCACAGTGAGAAGCCCCCACATCACAACTAGACACTCGCCCCTGTTCACCGCAATTAGAGAAAGCCCACACACAGCAGTGAAAACTCAACACAGCCCCAAATAAATAAACACAACTTTAAAAAGACAAGACAGTAAAGGGTGGTCAATATATATGACACCAAAGAGTCATGGCTTAGGGTAACGAATAAGGGATGATGTGAAAGAGTTTTAGAAGTCCTTTTTATTGCCTGGTTGAAAGCTTTCATCCTTCATGCAGTGGAAGGATACAGAAGGTCAGAAATGGCAGGTCTTTGAAGTATCTTTTAAGAAATAAATTTTGAATTTCCCTGGTGGTGCAGTGGATAAGAATCTGCCTGCCAGTACAGGGGGCATGAGTTCAATCCCTGGTCTCGGAAGGTGCCAGGTGCCCCAGAGCCCGTGTACCCACGACTACTAAGCCTGCACTGCTGTGTGTGCACTACTGTGTGTAGAGCCTGTGCTCTGCAACAAGAGAAGCCACCGCAACAAGAAGCCCGGGCACTGCAATGAAGAGCAGCCCCTGCTCAGCCCAACTAGAGAAAAGAGCCCATGCACCAACGAAGACCCAGCACAGCCAAACATAAACAAATTAAGTAAAACAAAAAGAAATTATACATTTTGAAATAGTTCCAGAGGCGCAGAAAAGTTGCAAATGTTACAGTTTTATTCACCCTTCATCTGAATTCTCTTAATGAGAACATCTTGTGTAAGCACAGTACAATGTTCAAAACTAAAAATAGTAAAAGAAAAAAAACAACCAAAAAGAACTAAAATAGCGTTGGTGCAACACTCTTAGCTAAACCACAAACATTATTTATTTATGTTTCACAGCTCTTCCACTATGTTCTTTTTCTATTCTATTCCAGGATGCCATCCAATATCTCACATTGCATTTATTTTTTGTGTTTTCTAAATCTCCTCTCGTTTGTAATAATTACTCAGTCTTTTATGATCTTGAGACTTAAAAAAAAAGTACTTGTCAGTTACTTGTAGAATGTGCCTCAGTCTGATATTTAAATAATTTTTTTTCTGATTTTTCTTATGATTATATTGGGATTGTGCATTTTTGGCAAGAATAGTATAGAAATGACGTGCCTTTCTTAGTTCATCCTATGAGGGGATACACGATGCTGCCCTCTGATATGTCTTATTACTGATAATGTCAACTTTGATCACTTGGTTAAGGTTTCTTTATGTAAAGTTACTATATTTCTCTTTGTAATTAATAAATATCTGAAGGAATATATTGAAGACTATGCAAAATTCTGTTTCTCTTCGAACTTTTGCCCATGAATGTTGGCATCCATCAGTGGATCTCACATACAATTATTACTGTGGTGTTTGTTCTAAAAATGATTTTCTATTTTCCTCATTCCTTCTACATTTATTTATTAATATTTAAATTTATTTATTTGGCCGCAACAAGTCTTCATTGCATGCAGAATTTTTAGTTGTGAAATGCAGGCTCTAGTTCCCTGAATGGGGACTGAACCTGGGCCCCCTGCATTGGGAGCCACTGGACCACCAGAGAAATCCCCCTTCTACATTTATTAACTGGCATTCTTCCATAAAGTAGAACTGTCTCTTCTTCCCAGTTTTTTATTTAGCCAATAGTTTATATCACTATGGTCTCTTATCCAAGAGACCATTTATTTTATTTCATGGATTATAATCCAATATTTTATTTATTTTGTTGCTCAAACTGCTTCAGCTTTGTCATTGTGAGCTCCTTCAGATTGGCTCCTGTTTCTTTTTGACATCCCCCATCTTTTTTCAACTACTTTTTTTCTGGCATCATGAATTGTTCTTATATTTTCCCTTCCCCAGCCCTGGAATAAACCACTTCTCTAAGAAGTCTTGCTTCCTTTTATTGGAGGGTGTTATTTAGAAACCAAGATCTGGATACTAGCTATGCTCATTGCTAGTGGGATATCCTTGCTTACTGGCCCTCCAGCAGATGAAGCTTGATTTCTCTCTCTCAAAACCAATTCATATTGATATCTCTGATTTCAATCTGACACACAGGTTCCATTCTAGCTTCCTCTATTTGTTTTTTTGTTGTTGTTGTTATTTTTTTTTTTCTTTTAGCTTCCTCTATTTGAAAATTCTTTCCTTGATAGCAAAAATTTGGCTCTCATTTTAACACTATATTTACTTATGTGTTCAACCCTCATATGTATATAAAATAGTCTCACAATTGCTAACCCATACCCAGTGAGAAATAAATTTAGATTGAGAGAACTTTATCCAAAGAATTGTTTCTTTAAATTAATTTTTATTGAAGTATAGTTTATTTGCAGTGGTCTGTTAGTTTCTGGTGTATGGCAGAGTGAATCAGTTATACATACACATATATCCATTCTTTTTTAGAATCTATTCCCACTGAATCATCGTGCTGTACACCTGAAATGAACACAACATTGTAAACTATACTTCAATTTAAAAAAATTGGGA
This sequence comes from Redunca redunca, assembly GCA_006410935.1. Lineage (NCBI taxonomy): Eukaryota > Metazoa > Chordata > Mammalia > Artiodactyla > Bovidae > Redunca > Redunca redunca. The sequence continues at coordinate 293,930 of SJYQ01000491.1, read as the reverse complement.
GGATTTGGTGATGGAACAAGCACTTAGTCGACTCATGCGACCCCCTGAACGGCAGCTGGCCAGGCTCCTCTGTCCGTAGGATCCCCCAGGCAATAATACTGGAGTGGGTTGCTATTTCTTCCTCCGGGGGAGCTTCCCGACCCAGGAGCTGAACTGTGTCTTCTGTATCTCCTGCATTTGCGATCAGATTCTTTATCACTGAGTCACCTGGGCAGTCCGTTAATACCATGTGAAACACATCAAAAAAAACCTGGGGCGGTGGTTGGGATGGGGGGGCCCTTGTAGCCTGCCCATCTAGCCCTGGGGCCGGAGGTTTCTGTCCCAGGTGGACAGAGTCTAGGGGCATCAACAGGGCAGTGGGCCGCTTGATGGCACAGAGACACTACTGACTGGCCTTTGTTGCCTGGCATCTCCGAGGGGACAGAGGCTGCAGCTGGAGACCTGGGTGGAGTTTATTTGGCATTGAGCTTCGAGATGGTCATTAAAAACATGATGTTCAAAACACATTTGAAGGAACAGGGGCAAGAATTTGGGTCCAGTTAATTTCTTGGTAAATGCAGCTGGAATTAATAGGGATAAACTCTTAGTAAGGAAAAATGCTGAGAATATGCTATCTCTGCTTCATACTAACCTCCTGGGCTCCATGCTGACCTGTAGAGCTGCCATGAAGACCATGATTAAGCAGCAGAACAGGTTCATTGTGAATGTAGGAGGTGTTACTGGTTTCAGAGGAAACTCTGGCCAGTTTATGCACAGTGCTAATAAAGAATTAGTCAGATTTTCACATGCTCTTGCTAAAGATGTAGCAAGAAAGAAAATTAAGGTGAATGTAGCTGCACCAGGACTTGTTCATGCGGATATGACAAAAAGACTTGAAAGGAAAACATTTAAAGAAAAATACTCCTCTTGGGAGGTTTGGAGGCCCCCTTCATGTGGCCCATGTAGTTGTGTTTCTTTTATATACTTACTTTTAAAATAATCCAGATATTTATTAGAGAATTATCTAGCTTACTTTCAACATACTAACATTAAAAGGAAAGAGAAATAGAGCAGAGAATACATCACCAAATTGGATTTTGAGCAACATCCAGACTTAGACAGTGCTGGGAAGACGCCACAGCACATCTGGAGTCCCAGTTGGGAAAGGGTCCTAGGCAGCACATGGGTGAGAATTCAAAGTGGCAGTTCCGGGTTCCATTTATAATCCCAGGATGGATGCAACTCATTATCACCATCAATCTGTGACCAAATTGCAGCTCTGGTTTGATTTTAATGCTGTTTGTTTTGTTGTGTAAAACTTGGACTGTAGTTAAGCCTAGGGCTTGGTAGGCCAGGCCCCCTCCAGGGGCTCAACCATCTCCAGATGTCTCCCCCATTTTACCCACGGTGCTGCAGGTCCTGCACTCACAGCAGGCAGTCACTCCCCGTCACTCCCCGTCAGGGCAGTTGTCCCGGCAGATGTAGAAGCAAGGTCAGAGGTCTGCTCTGCTTTGTCCTTGAGGCCTAAACAAGATTATTCATGTAATGTCCCTAACAGTCGGCCCCAGGATTGTTTAGGCTGAAGAGCATGGGAACAAGGCAAACTAACACAAGCAGTCTTACTCATTCTATAAGTAACAATGTAGGACATAATTGTAGGTTTCAGTGAAAACAGTCCATTCACAGTTACTGATGGAGTGTTCCAATAAGCAGAGTTCTCAAACTTGAGAAGTTGGTTCATACAGCAGTACTTCCATTGCCTCTGTCAGTAAATGGGTGCAGTTATCAAAGTCTAGATAATTTAACCACCTTTGCAAGAGTCTATGGTTTTATGCTTCTATTGGCCAACAGTAGGGCAGGTGAACGCTTGGGTGTTGGCCAGGCGATATTTTTGTCTTACCATTTGGAGATTCATTTGCTGCATTCTCAAAGAAGCAAACTTAAAAAGAGCAGTTCAGTTCAGTCACTCAGTCATGTCTGACTCTTTGCGACCCCATGGACTGCAGCACACCAGGCCTCCCTGTCCATCACCAACTCTCAAGGTTTACTCAAACTCACGTCCATTGAGTCTGTGATGCCATCCAACCATCTCATCCTCTGTTGCACCCTTCTCCTCCTGCCTTCAATCTTTCCCAGCATCTTGGTCTTTCCCAGTGAGTCAGTTCTTCTCATCAGGTGGCCAAAGTATTGGGGCTTCAGCGGCAGCATCAGTCCTTCCAATGAATACTCAGGACCGATTTCCTTTAGGATGGACTGGTTGGATCTCCTTGCAGTCGAAGGGACTCTCAAGAGTCTTCTCCAATACCACAGTTCAAAAGCATCAATTCTTTGGCCCTCAGCTTTCTTTATAGTCCAACACCCACATCTATCCATGTTCAGTTCAGTTCAGTCACTCAGTCATGTCCGACTCTTTGTGATCCCATGAATCGCAGCACGCCAGGCCTCCCTGTCCATCACCAACTCCCAGAGTACAGAATGTGGTCCACTGGAGAAGGGAATGGCAAACCACTTCAGTATTCTTGCCTTGAGAACCCCATGAACAGTATGAAAAGGCAAAATGATAGGATACTGAAAGAGGTACTCCCCAGGTCAATAGGTGCCAATATGCTACTGGAGGCCACTGGAGAAATAACTCCAGGAAGAATGAAGGGATGAAGCCAAAGCAAAAACAATACACAGCTGTGGATGTGACTGGTGATAGAAGCAAGGTCTGATGCTGTAAAGAACAATATTGCATAGGAACCTGGAATATCAGGTCCATGAATCAAGGCAAATTGGAAATGGTCAAATAGGAGATGGCAAGAGTGAACGTCGACATTCTTGGAATCAGCGAACTAAAATGGACTGGGATGGGTGAATTTAACTCAGATGACCATTATATCTACTACTGTGGGCAGGAATCCCTCAGAAGAAATGGAGTAGCTGTCATGGTCAACAAAAGAGTCCAAAATGCAGTACTTGGATGCAATCTCAAAATGACAAAATGATCTCTGTTCGTTTCCAAGGCAAACCATTCAACATCACAGTAATCCAAGTCTATGCCCCAACCAGTAATGCTGAAGAAGCTGAAGTTGAACAGTTCTATGAAGACCTACAAGACCTTTTAGAACTAACACCCAAAAAAGATATCCTTTTCATTATAGGGGAATGGAATCCAAAAGTAGGAAGTCAAGAAACACCTGGAGTAACAGGCAAATTTGGCCTTGGAATGTGGAACGAAGCAGGGCAAAGACTAATAGAGTTTTGCCAAGAAAATGCACTGGTCATAGCAAACACCCTCTTCCATCCATACGTGACTACTGGAAAAACCATAGCTTTGAGTAGATGGACCTTGTCGGCAAAGTAATGTCTCTGCTTTTTAATATGCTGTCTAGGTTGGTGATAACTTTTCTTCCAAGGAGCAAGTGTCTTTTAATTTCATGGATGCAGTCACCATCTGCAGTGATTTTGCAGCCCCCTAAAATAAAGTCTGTCACTGTTTCCACTGTTTCCCCATCTTTTTGCCATTAAGTGATGGGACCGGATGTCATGATCTTACTTTTCTGAATGTGGAGCTTTAAGCCAACTTTTTCACTCTCCTCTTTCACTTTCATCAAGAGGCTCTTTAGTTCTTCTTTTCTGCCATAAGTGTGGTGTCATCTGCATATCTGAGGTTAATGATATTTCTTCCGGCAATCTTGATTCCAGCTTGAGCTTCATCCATCCCGGCATTTCTCATGATGTACTCTGGAGAAGGAAATGGCAACCCACTCCGGTATTCTTGCCTGGAGAATCCCATGGACAGAGGAGCCTGGTGAACTACAGTCCATGGGGTGGCAAAACTTTATCAAAGTAACAAAAGATTTTACAAGCAAATATAAATCACTTAAAGGCAAAGAAATTCACAATCTATTATCAAAGCTGCCTTATAAGAAAACTTTGTTCTTTTAACAGAGAGAGAAAACCAAATTCCAGTCTGGTACCAGTTTACTGTTAAAAATATAATGTGTAAAATGTGTTTATCTAGTTAATCTTATAAAGTCTTTTCCATAAGTCTTGAAGAAGTAACAATATTCTTCTGAGTGCATGAGAGTGAAACCATAGATGGCATGTTTAAAATATAACTATACTGCAATTGACAAAGCAACCTGGCCATTGCTGTGACATGTAACACTTTAATATGGTAACTAGAATTATAATTGACAACATTTTATCAGGACATATTGGATCTTTATGATTTCCACATAATTTTTAGGATATCTATATTAGTAACATTAACCATACATATAACCTGAGATTTATCACTCTTCCAACAATACTTCCCAAGTAATTTAACATATCAAATGAACCCATGTAGTTTAATACCTCTCTTTGGGATGTCTCAGGGCCCTCTGAAGCATCCCAAAGTCAGCTAGAAGTCAAAAGAACTTCATTAGATTTTAATTTTAGGAAGTTTTGCCAAAAATATCAGCAGGGTTTATAACACTCAGTCCAACGGGATTATATCAATCATTGTGAAACAATAGTCATTTGCTTAGCCAAAGTTAACAAAAGATTTCAAAGGTAAACAGAACCAATCACTTCAGAGGTAAAGAAACTTAAAATCCATTATTGAAGGCAGTTCAACATCTCAAGAAAACTTGTATTATGTACAAAATTTTTCTTGGGGTCCACTTTCCATAAAACCTCTTTCTCTTTTTAAAAAATCACTTTGTTTATTTAGAAAGAGCCACCTGTAACTGATCTACTTTCTTTTTTCTTAATAAGATGCAATTCCTTTTCTCATAGCTTTTTTTTTTTTTAGTTAAAACACACATCTTATTTTCCTTAAGCAACTATGTACTGTACTTTATATCAGCATTCTGTAATACTTTGGCCACCTGATGCGAAGAGCTGACTCATTTGCAAAGACCCTGATGCTGGGAAAGATTGAAGGCAGGAGGAGAAGGGGACGACAGAGGATGAGATGGTTGGATGGCATCACCAACTCAATGGGCATGAGTTTGAGTAAACTCCGGGAGTTGGTGATCGACAAGGAGGCCTGGCGTGCTGCAGTCCACAGGATTGCAAAGAGTCGGACATGACTGAAAGACTGAACTGAGATTGGTGAACCAGTTTAATTTCTAAAAACATTTGCTTTCTTATAGAGAACATCTCAGGATGGCACCAAACATATTCATTAATAGTCCAAAATCTCTTTAGTTTCTCTGTAAGAGGAAGTTGCTGCTGCTGCTGCTGCTAAGTCACTTCAGTCGTGTTCAGTAATTAATGTTTCAAAATCTTATTTTATTTGGAAATGATGTAGCTATTCAGTAAACTTTTATCATTTAGTTTAGTAGAATCCTAGGAATTCAAGTTACCCCAATCTTCAGANAATATTTCCCAGTTCACGTGAACCTGAAATTCATTTAGGTTAATTTCTCTTGTAGTTATTTGATTGATAAGTGCTTGCTTTTTTTAAAACCAATTGACAAAAATACACACTGAGACAAGGTAAATTCAGACAGACAGAGATCAGATTTTAAAATGTCTCTTTGACTCTTTTCTCTCTCTCTCTTTTTTTTTCCCTTGGCTTGAAATTCTAATTTGCCCAAGGTTAAGGTCTCAGGCAAATTGGGCTCTGTATTTCAAGTAGCCTGTTGTACTAAATCGCTTCAGTCGAGTCCAGCTCTTTGCGAGTCAATGGACTGCCAGGCTCCTCTGTCCATGGGATCCTTTAGGCAAGAATACTAGAGTGGCGCTATGCTTGCCTCCAGGGAATCTTCCCAAGCCAGGAATTGAACCCACATCTCTTATCCTGCACTGGCAGACAGAGTCTCTACCACTAGCAGCATCTGGAAAGCCTAGGCAAAGGTTAACTTCAAGCTTTTTTCTAGGCAGACCTTTGTAAAAATATAGCTGTTTTAAATTGCGTATGCAAAAAGAACCGGTTTTATAGTTTCAAAGGAAGAAAAAAAAATTCATTTTAACCAGTTTTCTCCGGAGTCTGTCAATTACAATTTGGCACTTACCAAGAGTTTTGTCAAAGACTGGACAACAAAGGCATTTGCCATCTGCCTCTACGGAGATTGCTCTAACTCCCTGGTGGCTCAGACAGTAAAAGCGTCTGCCTACAATTCGGGAGAGCTGGGGTCAATCTTTGGGATGGGAAGATCTGGAGAAGGAAATGGCAACCCACTCTAGTATTCTTGCCTGGAAAAGCCCATGGACGGAGAAGCCTGGTGGGCTACAGTCCATTGGGTGGAAAAGAGTCAGACACCACTGAGTGACTTCACTTTCTACAAAGATTGAGCCCCATGCTGCTATAGCTGTTGACCTTCAACAACCCTGAGAGAGTTCAGGGTGGAGTGAGGCACTCTGTGCTGCAGGGAATCTGCTGGGACAGGTCTTTAGATGGTTGGATGTTTTTAAGAACAGATTTTATGATCTCAATCCTTGCATCTCCTCATATCTAAAGAAGCAATAAATCCCTTCATGGTGACATCAGATCCTGTTGACTAACAGAAAACTTTTTGGAAATGAATGCTTAATGGTATTGAATTCCGCCCTTCACCAAAACCATATGTATTGACCTTGTCCCACTGCCACTTTGGAGCAGTATCTCAGAGCTATCTGAAATGCTGCCTCCTGGGCTGCTGCTGCTGCTAAGTCACTTCAGTCTTGTCCGACTCTGTGCGACCCCAGAGATGGCAGCCCACCACGCTCCGCCGTCCCTGGGATTCTCCAGGCAAGAACACTGGAGTGGGTTGCCATTTCCTTCTCCAATACGTGAAAGTGAAAAGTGAAAGGGAAGTTGCTCAGTAAGTGTTCAACTCTTCGTGACCCCATGGACTACAGCCCACCAGGCTCCTCCGTCCATGGGATTTTCCAGGCAAGAGTACTGGAGTGGGTTGCCATTGCCTTCTCCGGTCCTCATTTTGCCCCAGTCACGTCATGGCAAATAGGTGGGGAGACAATGGAAACAGCGACAGACTTTATTTCCTTGAGCTCCAAAATCACTGCAGATGGTGACTGCAGCCATGAAATTAAAAGACGCTTGCCCCTTGGAAGAAAAGTTATCACCAACTTAGCATATTCAAAAGCAGAGACATTACTTTGCCAACAAGGTCCATCTACTCAAAGCTATGGTTTTTCCAGTAGTCATGTATGGATGGATATGGGTGCTGGGCTATAAAGAAAGCTGAGGGCCGAAGAACTGATGCTTTGAACTGTGGTGTTGGAGGAGACTCTTGAGAGTCCTTTGGACTGAGGAGATCCAACCAGTCCATCCTGAAGAAAATCAGTCCTGAGTATTCATTGGAAGGACTGATGCTGCAGCTGAAACTCCAATACTACCCTGATGCTGGGAAAGATTGAAGGCAGGAGGAGAAGGGTGCAACAGAGGATGAGATGGTTGGATGGCATCACGGACTCAATGGACGTGAGTTTGAGTAAACTCTGGGAGTTGCTGATGGACAGGGAGGCCTGGCGTGCTGCAGTCCATGGGGTCGCAAAGAGTCGGACACGGCTGAGCAACTGAACTGAACTGAAAACTTAACTTGCAACTCTCAAGTTGTACATCTCTTTTTAGTCAACATGTCTAAAGAATATCATGGCTATCCAGTGCCAAAAAGTCACCTTTTCTTTCTGTAGTCATAGTTTTATAGCTAAAAATATAGACCACAGTGAAAAGTGAAAGTGGTTAGTCATATCCGACTCTTTGCGACTCCATGAACTGTACAGTCCATGGAATTCTCCAGACCAGAATATTGGAGTGGGTAGCTGGTCCCTTCTCTAAGGTATCTTCCCAACCCAGGGATTGAACCTAGGTCTCCCACCTTGCAGGAGGATTCTTCACTAGCTGAGCCACCAGGGAAGCCCAAAATATAGACCAAATGGTGCTCAAATTGACTCAGAATACAGGCAGAAAAAAAAATGTTAGAGTGGGCGACAGAGTGGAAGAAGTTGGGCTTCTCCTCCTCCCACTGAGAGATGAGAAAGTTAGAAGGGGATTAGCTGATGGAGAGGGAGACAGAGGCGGAAGCGGGTGTGGTGTAAGGCCACAACAGGAAAAAGAAAAAAGAAAGGGAGTGGGGGACATTGTTAGAACTGTGCACTGGCTCAAGGGACAGCCGACTTAAGAAGTGAAGATTTGAGCAACTAAAATACAGTCTTGGCATTGTGACATGGACAGTTGCACTCACAAATCGAATAATTCTTTTTTTCCAACTGTATCTTCTCTTCACACAATTTTAAATTAGCTTCATGTACCTAACTGTAGGCAGAGAGGAGGATCCAGCCTCTCACCCAGCGTGTCACATTCTTATCCATTTTCAATCTGTGTGAGCCAAAAACACTCAATAGTTTCTAACGGTTCAGCCCTCTTTAATTTAAAGTTTCAATTCTCACATAATCCAGTGAATCCGTCCCATTCCCTAGCTAATGAGCAATAAGATGAATCTTCCCATCTGGGAATAAAAACTTCATCAACCTTAATCTCTTTTCTTAAAGAGTGGCATTTTGTTTCACAAATCCTGCTCACAGTGCCAATTAATGTTTTGCCGAAATTTTTCACTTTCGTCTCAGGTTCAAAGGATTTGTTAACAAAAGAAGCCACTTGTTTTACAAATAAATAATACAGATATTCATTAGAGAATTATGTAGCTTACTTTCAACATACTAACATGAAAAGAAAAGAGAAATAGAGCAGAGAACACACCACCAAATTGGGTTTTGAGCAACCTCCAGATTTTAACAGTGCTGGGAAGTCCCCTGTCACAGCACAGCTGGAGCCTCAGTTGGGAAAAGGGTCCCAGGGAGTGAGTCCATTCCATGGCTGAGACTTCAGTTGTGTTTCTTTTAGAGTCTCTGGACATTACAGGGCATGTCCTTGTGGTGGATGGGGGCTTGCCCTTCACCACGTAGTCTACTCATACCTATTATTAGAGTCAAGGGCAATCTGTTACACCTGTTTTTGCTAATCAAACCTATTGACGCCACAGATGTTGATTTCCATCTTTGTATGAACATGTCTGTAAAGAACATGTGTGATCAGCTGTGTTTTCTAAATGACTTGCATATTACAGGCTGTCACAATGTTGATATACAGCTGCAGGCATTGGCACCAAGAGCTCTAAGAGCCGGTCAGATAGTCCAGTCTCTAATACAAAATATCACCGATAGTATTTGCATATAACCTGCCTCTACTTTAAATCATCTTTAGATTACATCTATTCCCTAATAGAGTGTAAATGCTGTGGAAATAATTGAAATACAGTGTAGATGCTATGTGAATGGTTGCTTTTTGGACTTTTCTGGAATTTTGGGGGGCGATATTTTCTGTCCCTGGTTGACTGAATCCATGGCTGTAAAAGCCATGAATGTGAAGGGCCGACTGTATAGACATGTCGCAAGTGATATAAACAGATGTCGTCTTAATTTATACATTTGGTTGCAAAAGTAGGAAAAAGTTATATGGTCTAATTGTCATTAGTTATTTTGTTTATCTGGAGAAGGCAATGGCACCCTACTCCAGTACTCTTGCCTGGGAAATCCCATGGGCGGAGAAGCCTGGTAGGCTGCAATCCATGGGGTCGAGAAGAGTAGGACACAACTGAGCGACTTCACTTTCACTTTTCACTTTCATGCATGCATTGGAGAAGGAAATGACAACCCACTCCAGTGTTCTTGCCTGGAGAATCCCAGGGACGGGGGAGCCTGGTGGGCTACTGTCTATGGGGTCACACAGAGTCGGACACGACTGAAGTGACTTAGCAGCAGCAGTAGCATTTTGTTGTATCAGGCTGAATACTCTAGAAGTTAACTTTGTGGGCCACTGCCAAAGTAAGAGTATTTACAGGGCATTGGATAGGTGTCAATACCTTAGCAACCCTGCTAGGGTTAAATTTTTTTTCCCTTTTGCCTGTGACTTGGACGATCAATTAGTATACATGTTGAGAAAAACAGACAGAGACATGAATGTGGAGTCTGGTTTCTTTGAGTGGCATTGTTCTTCTTTGAGCAGCTGGGCACAATAAACTATAGGTGTGGACAACTGACCCAACTTGTGGAAATTCTCAAAGATGGTGAGGCTTAACCCTTACTGTTTTAATACCTGGTACAACTGTGAGCTGCATAGACCTCCTCAGCTTAGGAAGTGGAAGTGGTCTTTGTTTTTTTTTAAATCCACAAAACATTCACTTTGGCTGGCTACTTAAAAACAGTGAAAGAAATAATGACATTTGAAAAATTAAGAGTATTTTGCATTAATGAGTGTAAGGAGTCTTACTTGAAACTTTAGAAAAATAAGAATTATGAACAGTCATAAATAATTTAACTAAATATACAAAAGCAAGGATGTCTTTACAAGGAATAAGTAAAGCATTAATCTTAAAAGAAAATATTTGCCTGAGATTAGAGCTGAAGACACAAACTGTAAGTGAAAACATCAGCTATTTTGTAGTGATCTCTTTTGTGAGAATAGAATGATGGTTTTATTTATTTTTGACTGTGCTGGGCCTTCATTACTGCTTGAGGGCTTTCTCTGGTTTTGGGATGCGGGCTTCTCATTGTGATGGCTTCTCTTGTTGAGGGGCATGGGCTCTAGAGTCTGGGCTCAGTGTTTACGGTTATGGACTCCGTTGTCCCGTGGCGTGGGGAACCTTCCTGGACCAGGGATCGAGCCTGTGTCCCCTGCCTTGATAGCCGGATTCTTAACCACCGGACCACCAGGGAAGCCCGAATGATAATTTTAAATGTCACCAGATTCACGTTGCCTTTTATTATCTATCACTTCAAAATGTTTTAAATATTTACTGCATTTAAAAAAGTAATCTTTGTACAGTTTTATTGGAGCTAAGCATGATTTTATGCAAGCAGATTAATTATATATTGAAAGTTTATACAAAAGTATTAACAGGATATATTAAATAAATGCAGAGAAATTATAAAATTAAATCTGTGTTCTTAAAAAAATCATTGCCTGCTGGGTTTTAGCTCCACAGAATATCTTCTCTTTTCTCCCAACTCATCTGCCTGGCTCTGAAGTGGCTCACTGCCTCACTTCAGATCTATGCTCAAAGTCTACTCTGCACACAAACCTCTGATCTTACTATCAGAAATGGCCACCGACATTTCTCTGCAGCTGTTGCCTGCGGTTTTCTTGTGAGGCACTCACCACTCCCTGACATGAGAATGTGTGTGTCTGTAGTGCTCAGCCGTGTCCGACTCTTTGTGACCCCATGGACAGTAGCCCACCAGATTCCTCTGTCCATGAAATTTTACAGGCAAGAATACTGGAGTGGGTTGCCAGGGACCGAACCCACATCTCTTGCATCTCCTGCATTGGCAGGCAGATTCTTCACCACTAGCGTCACCTGGGAAGCCCAAAGTCTAATCACCCAAGATGGGACCCGAACCCACAATCCCTGGCTTAGGAGGCCAGTGACTGAGGCACTCACTAATCCCTGACAATAGAATAGACACGTTTATTTGTGGGCTTCCCAGGTGGCTCAGTGGTAAAGAGTTTGCCTGCCAATGCAGGGGATGCAGGTTCGATCCCTGGGTAGGGAAGATCCCTTGGAGAAGGGAATGGCAACCCACTCCGATATTCTTGCCTGAGAAATCGCATGGACAGAGCAGCCTGGCGGGCTACAGTCTATAGGGTCACAAGGAGTCAGACAGGTCTGAGCACACAGCCTCTCTGCCCTCCCAGAAAGTCAGCTGGGAGGCAGTAGGACCTGTTATGTCTGTTTGCTACTATATATATATATTGCTTGACTCAGGCCTTGAAGGAATGTTCAGTGACTCAGTAGATGTTATAGAGGCGTGGACTCTGGAATCAGGAAGACCCTGACATGAATCCCAGCTCTGCTTCATTTTTTCTGGGTGTCCTGGATAAGTGGCCACTCCTTTCTGAGCCTCAGTGACTCTGTCTGATAAATGGGGATGTTGGTCTTTGCACCAAAAGGTTATTGAGGAAACTCAATGAACTCAAGCAGGCTTAGCAGAGCACCTGCCAGTGTAAACAGCCGGTACCTGAGAACTGCTCTTAATCCTTCCTGGGGCCTCCCAAAGGCCAAGTAAATGTTCTCTGATATCCTCTCCCTGGGTGAGGCATGGATGAAAAGAGAGGTAGAATTCCAAACAAGAGTCTGAGGAGGTTTGTCGTGGTGTCAGTTTACAGCCTTCACTTTGAGCTGTGACCCAGTCCTGACCCTTTTTCTTCTAAGTCAGTGGCAGGTGAGGGTGGGGCAAATGGTGGAGAGAAATGATAACTCCAGTCCTACCAACAGCCAGCCCAGCTCTGAGACCCCTTTGCCATTCCTGGAAAGCTTTAGATGGGGTTTCAATCATTGAATTCCAGAACCTGAGAATCCCAAACACACCCCATGCATGCGTGTGTGCTCAGACGTGTCTGATTCTCTGTGACCCCATGGACAGTTGCCCACCAGACTCCTCTGTCCATGGAGTTTTCCAGGCAAGAATCCTGGAGTGGGTTGCCATTTCCTCCTTCAGGGGATCTTCCTGACTGAGGGATCGAACCTGCATCTTCTGAGTCTCCTTCATTGGCAGACAGATTCTTTACCACTGCACCAGCACACCTGCGCTAATATGCAATTCCTATAGAAGTGTGAGAGAATAAATTACCCTCGTGTCCAGCAAATCCTTTCTTGAATCTACTTCAGATCCATCTGCCTGTTGGAATGCATAGTGGTACTATCTTCCTTTCCCTTCGTTCCTGGGCATAAGGAAGTTCCCTGCAGAGAAAACTACTCACATCCTCTCCCCAGCTCCGAGCCTTCTTCATCACAATCCTGGGGACTCAGAGGCACTCCCCCTCATTGTCCCCTCAGCCTCCATTTGGTATTTGAAGGACCAAGGGTAGTGGGGATGTGGCTTCCTTATTCAGTCACAGACTTGGAGAGTTGACCTGGGGTTGAAAGGAGAGATGGGAGAATTAATGAAGCGAAGACAGACTTAAGGAACTGGGGATTTGAGTGGAGAAAAAGGAGAGGAAGGTTTCCCTGGTGGCTCAGCTGGTAAAGAATCCGCCTCCAATGTGGAAGACCTGGGTTTGGTGCCTGGGTTGGGACGATCCCCTGGAGAAGGGAACGGCTACCCACTCCAGCATTCTGGCCTGGAGAACTCCGTGGACTGTATAGTCCGTGGGGTCAGAGTCAGACATAACTGAACAACCTTCACTTAACTTAAAGGAGAAGAACTTCCCCCTCATGCTGCGGAAAACTTAACTACCTGTTAAGCAGTTCCTCTCTATATAGCAGTGGTGGCTGGACTGGACAAGAATTCATGAAAGAGAAATTGAGAGGAGCACACGTTGGAAGAAAGTTACAGACAGGATCAAGCAATGGTAGATGCTGCATTTCAGTGGAACAGATGACAGTCTGGGGAGTGTTATTTTTTTCTTTTGAGCTTTTTATTTTGTTTTGGGGTATAGCTGATTAGCAGTGTTGTGGAAGTTTCAGGTGAACAGTGAAGGGACTCAGCCATACATAGACATGTATCCATTCTTCCCCAGACTCCTCTCCCAGCCAGGTGTCGAATAACGTTGAGCAGAGTTCCCTGTGGTCTACAGCAGGTCATTGCTGGTTATCCACCTTAAACAGAGCAGTGTGTACATGTCCATCCCAAACTCCAGGCGAGTATTACTGAAGGACGGTGAGGACAAGCTGCTTGTATAGGAGAACATAACTGAGAGACGTACAAGTGTAGGCGTTTCAGAGAAGAAGGGGGAAGAAGGGCCAAAAATCAGAAACACAGAGGAAGACGTCAGGACAGGAGTTCTCACACACGGGGACAGGCAAAGACAGACACTCCTGGAGGTGGAAGACAGACAGAGAGGGGGCCCGAATCACTTGCTGCTTACTTCTAGGTCCCTGGGGACATTTAAGTGTCGAGAGTGGGGTGGGCTTTGGGCATTCAAGGGCTCTGAATGCCTGACTGAGGAGCTCAGACTTTGTTTCCTAGGTCCCTGTACAAGGATGCTGAGGAAGTCTTACCGTCCACAGTGTTTAACTCTTGCTTAACTGGTAAAGGCCAACTTAGGAATCTCCTGGCTGAAGAGTGAAAGCAGAGACCTTCACGTTGTCCGTACTCAGAGGATGAAGGAGATGTTTACTGGGGAATTGGTGGATGAGTAGGGGACCCACTCACTCTGACTCAGTCTTCACCATCAAGGACCCTGTCCCTTCCCACCATCATGGACCCTGTCCCTTCCCACCATCAAGGACCACTGAATCACTGCATACCTTCTCTCTGCTTTTTTAAAAAAAATTTTTTTTTTTGACGTGGACCATTTAAAAAAATCTTTATTGAATTTGGTGCAATATTGCTTCTGTTTACGTATTTTTTCAGACTTTTAAACTTTTTATTTTGTGTTGGAGTATATTGACTGCGTGGATCACAATAAACTGTGGAAAATTCTGAAAGAGATGGGAATACCAGACCACCTAACCTGCCTCTTGAGAAATCTCTATGCAGGCCAGGAAGCAACAGTTAGAACTGGACATGGAACAACAGAGTGGTTCCAAATAGGAAAAGGAGTACGTCAAGGCTGTATATTGTCACCCTGCTTATTTAACTTATATGCAGAGTACATCATGAGAAACGCTGGACTGGAAGAAACACAAGCTGGAATCAAGATTGCTGGGAGAAATATCAATAGCCTCAGATATGCAGATGACACCACCCTTATGGCCAAAAGTGAAGAGGAACTAAAAAGCCTCTTGATGAAAGTGAAAGAGGAGAGTGAAAAAGTTGGCTTAAAGCTCAACATTCAGAAAACGAAGATCACGGCATCTGGTCCCATCACTTCCTGGGAAATAGATGGGGAAACGGTGGAAACAGTGTCAGACTTTATTTTTCTTGGCTCAAAAATCACTGCAGATGGTGATTGCAGCCATGAAATTAAAAGACGCTTACTCCTTGGAAGAAAAGGTATGACTAACCTAGATAGCATATTCAAAAGGAGAGACATTACTTTGCTGACTAAGGTCCGTCTAGTCAAGGCTATGGTTTTTCCAGTAGTCATATATGGATGTGAGAGTTGGACTGTGAAGAAGGCTGAGCACCGAAGAATTGATGCTTTTGAACTGTGGTGTTGGAGAAGACTCTTGAGAGTCCCTTGGACTGCAAGGAGATCCAACCAGTCCATTCTGAAGGAGATCAACCCTGGGATTTCTTTGGAAGGAATGATGCTGAAGCTGAAGCTCCAGTACTTTGGCCACCTTATGCAAAGAGCTGACTCATTGGAAAGGACTTTGATGCTGGGAGGGATTGAGGGCAGGAGAAGAAGGGGACGACAGAGGATGAGATGGCTGGATGGCATCATTGACTCAATGGACGCGAGTCTGGGTGAACTCCGGGAGTTGGTGATGGACAGGGAGGCCTGGCGTGCTGTGATTCATGGGGTCACAAAGAATTGGACACGACTAAGCGACTGAACTGAACTGATAGTTGATTAACAATTTTGTGGTAGTTTCAATGAACAGGGAGGGCTTCCCTTGTGGCTCAGCTGGTAAAGAATCCACCTGCAATTCGGAAGACCTTGGTTCGATCCCTGGGTTGGGAAGATCCCCTGGAGAAGGGAAAGGCTACCCACTGCAGTATTCTGGCCTGGAGAATTCCCTGGACTGTACAGTCCATGGGGTCACAAAGAGTTGGATACAAGTGAGTGACTTTCACTTCACTTCAATGAACAGGGAAGGAACTCAGCCATACATGGACAGGTATCCATTCTGCCCCCAGACACTGTTCCATCCAGGCTGGCATATCTGTTATTTTTTTTTTTTTCAATTGAAATACAGTTGATTTACGATGCTGTGCTAATTTCAGGTGTACAACAAAGTGGTTCAATTATACATATATATATATACTTTTTCAGATTCTTTTCCCTTATAGATTATTATAAGATATTGAGCATAATTCCCTGTGCTATATAGTAGGCCCTTGTTGGTTACTATTTTATATATGAAAGTGAAAATTTAGTGAACTATACTCAATATTTTATAATAGTCTGTAAGGGAAAAGAATCTGAAAAAGTGTGTATATGTACAACTGAATCACTTTGTTGTACCCATGAAACTAATGCAGCATTGTAAATCAACTACATTTCAATTAAAAAAAAATCCCATAGTAGTGTGTATATGTTAATCTCAAATTCTTAATTTATCTCTCTCCCCCAAAATCTGCCTTTTTTTTTTTTTTTTTTTTAACTTAAGGCACATGAGAGCTTAGCTCCCTGACCAGGGCGAACCCACACACCCTGCATTTCAAAGGCGAAGCCTTAACCACTGGGTCCTAGGTGGGACTAGAGGAATCTTTCCCAATATGACCATGTCATTCATTAATCAAGTCAACAAGTATTAATCAAGGGCCAGCTAACTACAGTTGACCCTTGAACAACATGGGTTTGAACTGTGTTGTGGGTTCACTGACTTGAAATATTTTTTTTCAGGAAATATGTACTACTGCAGTACTGAGTGATCTAGTTGAATCTGCAAATGTGAAACTGAGGATAGGAAGGGCTGGCTGTCAAGTTACAGGCAGACTTTCCATCGCCAGGAAGCAGCTCCTCCAGAGCCTGCGTTGTTCCAGAGTCAACTGTATAGGTGCTGGCACTATGTGCTTAGTTGCTCAGTTTTTCCCGACTCCCTGCAACCCCATGGACTGCAGCCGGCCAGGCTCCTCTGTCCACGGGATTCTACAGGCAAGAATCCTGGAGTGGGTTGCCATTCCCTTCTCCAGGGGATCTTCTTCACCCAGGGATCAAACTCAAGTCTCCTGTGTCTCCTGCCCTGAAGGCGGATTCTTTACCACTGAGCCACTGGGGAAACAACAAAGTATAACACAGAAAAAAAAAAAAGCCCCGATCTCACCAGGTTGACACTCTTGTCAGGCTGTGTCCTTGTGGACAGCTGTGAGAGTTTTTCCTGGGTCGATCGCCAGCAGCGGAATTGCTGTGGGTCTCAGTAATATGTACTACTTGAACTCGGCCAACCATAACCAAATTCTCCTGCAACGTTAGTTCAACTAATATATACTCCTACCAATGGCATTATAAAAATTCCTGGTGTTGTCCTTCAATGTTTGTTTCTATCAGTTATGAAATTTTGCTAATCTGATGGGTGTGAAATGATACCTCATTTTAATTGACTCTTCTCCAAATGACTGCAGGCTTGAGCATTTCCTGCGTGTATGAGTCGTTCCATTTTCTCCTTTGTGAACTACCTTTTAATACCTTTCAGTTTTTCTTATTAGTTTATAGTTTAGTCTGACCACTGATCTTTTGTTGGAAGGGCCAGTTCTTTTGAAAAGCTTGTCTGACTGGATCAGGCCCTCCCAGGATAATCACATTTATGTTTAACTCAAAAAAAAAATCAACATATTTGGGGCTCTAATTAGTCTTCAAAATCCCCTTAGTCATGGAAGGTAACATGGTCATGGGAGCATGCCATCCTATTCACACATCCCACCTACACTTAAGAGAAGGGATTATACGAAAGTATGGGTCATGGGGCATCAATTAAAGAATTCTGCATATCACAAGTATTATAAGAAGGTAAACCTTTTTTTTTTTTTTTACCTTCTTAAAGGAGTGATTTTTGGTCTTGTTGATTCTACCTTTTTTTTTTCAACACTAGTTTACCAGTTACCAGCTTATTACTGAGTGAGATCCTGACGTAGGTACTTCTGTCCATGGAGCTTGGAAGTTGGCACACTGAAGCATTCTGGTTCCCTAACTTGGAAGCTTGCTACTACTTGGTTTTTGTGTTCATGTATTTGTTGTTCATTCATTTCTGCTATTACGTTATTTCTTTGATCTTTTAAAAAGTCTTGCTCAGTTATTATTTAAACTTTTTTTTCCTATATTGGACGCTGAACTCATTCATTTTCAGTTTTCTTGTTTTCATATAAACGCTCCTCTCTGAAGCCTGTATCCTTTAATGATATGAGATGCAATAATTTCATCATTCACTCTAAACATTTTAAATATCAAATATGATTTCTACTTGGTCCATCCATTATATCAGTTCAGTTCAGTTCAGTTGCTCAGTCATGTCCAACTCTTTGCAACCCCATGGATTGCAGCACTCCAGGCTTCCCTGTCCATCATCAACTCCAGGAGCTTACTCAAACTCATGTCCATTGAGTCGGTGATGCCATCCAACCATCTCATCCTCTGTTGTCCCCTTCTCTTCCCGTCTTCAATCTTTCCCAGCATCAGGGTCTTTTTCAATTAGTCAGTTCTTCCCATCAGGTGGACAAAGTATTGGAAGTTCAGTTTCATCAGTCCTTCCAATGAATATTCACGACTGATTTCCTTTAGGATGGCCTGGTTGGATCTCCTTGAAGTCCAAGGGACTCTCAAGAGTCTTCTCCAGCACCACAGTTCAAAGGCATCAATTCTTCAGCGCTCAGATTTCTTTCTAGTCCAACTAGACTCCTTTGTTGGCAAAGTGACATCTCTGCTTTCTAATATGCTGTCTAGGATGGTCATAATTTTTCTTCCAAGGAGCAAGCATCTTTTAATTTCATGGCTGCAGTCACCATCTGCAGTGATTTCGGAGCTTAAGGAAATAAAGTCTCTCACTGTTTCCATTGTTTCCCCATCTATTTGCCATGAAGTGATGGAACTGCATGCCATGATCTTAGTTTTCTGAATGTTGAGCTTTAAGCCAACTTTTTCATGCTCCTCTTTCACTTTCATCAAGAGGCTCTTTAGTTCTTCTTCACTTTCTGTCATAAGGGTGGTGTCATCTGCATATCTGAGGTTATTGATATTTCTCCTGGCAATCTTGATTCCAGCTGTGCTTCATCCAGTCCAGCATTCCTCATGATGTACTCTACATGTAAGTTAAATAAGCAGGGTGACAATATACAGTTTTGATGTACTCTTTTCCCAGTTCGGAACCACTGTGTCCATTGTATAGGAGTATGCTTTAAAATTTTTGAGCATTTTGGTGTCTGTTTTTCTCTTTTTGTTATTGAATCCTATTTTTTTTTTTTTTTACATTGTGGACAGGTTGTATTGTCTGTACTATTATTCCTTTAGCATTTTTAAAGGTTTGTATCTTGGCCTGGTATGGGGCTAATATTGGTAAAACTTCCATGGGTGTTTGAAAATAATGAGGAGTCTCTAAGTGTCTAGGGTCCTTCCTATAGCTGTTAAATGGGTCTCTCTAATTAAATATCTTTTTCAACTATTCTATACTCTTAGTATTTTAAAAATCTGTTTGATTTATCAGTTACTCATAAGGGTAAGTTAAAATCTTGTAACTTAGGGCTATCTTGTTATGTGTCAGGATTCTTTTATTTTCCAGGTGCATAGGTCCTTTTATCACCATGTTCTTGTTAGTCTTAATAATTTTTTTTTTCCATAGTGTGAATCTTGTTTCATAATGTATCTATAGCCACATTGTCTTTTTTTCGGGAGACATTAGGCTAGTATACCTTCTCCTATTCATTTATCTTCATCCTTACTGTGTCTTGTATGATATTTTTTAAAATTCAGTCTCTGAGTGTGGGTCACTGGGGAGTTTATCAATTGCCAAGTATGGTCTACTTTTACTTATTATTGTTACTTTTTTAGATTTAATTTTTTAAATCAAAGTATAGTTGACTTAGGGGCTTCCCTGATAGCTCAGTTGGTAAAGAATCTGCTTGCCATGCAGGAGACCCCAGTTTGATTCCTGGGTCAGGAAGATCTGCTGGAGATGGCATCGGCTACCCACTCCAGTATTCTTGAGCTTCCCTTGTGGCTCAGCTGATAAAGAATCTGCCTGCAATGCGGGAGACCTGGGTTTGACCCCTGGGTTGGGAAGATCCTCTGGAGAAGGGAAAGGCAGAATCACCATAAAGATGTAAAATAGTGAAACAAAGTGTTTTATTAGGAGGAAAAAAGAGTACAGTATATGTGGATAGACACATGGGCAGATGCAGAGAGAGAGAGAGGAACACCCTTGTGGGAGTTTGAATTACTTGTATGGGGCATTTCTTCTGGTTTTCGTTTGACCAATTATCTTGATTTGCCTGGTTCACAGTCCACATTTAGTTTATCTAGGGATCTGCCGTCTATGGGGTCGCACAGAGTTGGACACGACTGAAGCGACTTAGCAGCAGCAGCAGGGATCCTTCCATGTGTACACATGCATGTCTTAGCCAAGATGCATTCCACCGAAGAGGCCTGTGGGTAGTTAGCAACACTTAGCATCACTCCTGTTTTGACCTCCAAGGAGTCTTTCTGCACATGGGTAGTCAGGGAGGTCTCCTGACTTCGAGAATGAGAAATATGTGGTCTCTTATCTTCTGTCTGGGTAGGGCTCAGCCTCTTTCCTCAGTGGTCCTGCTAGTCTCTTCTTGGAGTATCTACCCTGGGGGGGGGGGGGCATCTACCTCCTGTCTCAGAACCAGACTACACTGGATGAGTTACTTAATTCCTCTGTGCCTTAGTTAACCTCCTCTGTATAATGAGGATAATAACAGCATCTAACTCTTGGGGCTGTTGTAAAGATTCAACCAATTGAAAAGTGAAAAGTGCTTTGAACAGTGCTTGACACATAGGGAGCACTTAGCACTTGCTTGATGATCACTGCAACCTTTGACTTTTTCTGAGCTCTTGGCTATCTGGTCACACCTTTAGCATTTACCGCAGACTTTTCAACGTGGGAGAAGTGGCTATCATCATACCCAAGATGACACAAGGAATCATGGCAAAGCCTGGGCCAGAACCCTGCACCCCTTGCTTCCATAGCCCTTCCCTCTCCTAAACCCCAGAGATGCATGGGATTTCAGCTGAGAGCTGAGCTGAGCTTAGTTGCTAAATGGGGCGTGGCCATTGTAAAGTCTGGAGTGGGGCTGAGCAGCTCGTTTGGATAAGATCTGAGAAGCTGGTGCATGAAAGCTGTTTCTTCCTGTTGCTTCTTGTTCTGTTTTCAATCACACCCATGTTCTTTCCTAGTGTTGGGATTATAGGAATTAACCCACATTCCACCTCTGTCATGTTTCCATGTGTGTGTCAGTTCAGCCAATCTCAAACCTTGGGTTATTTCCAATCTTTTATTTCCCCTGGGGGGAACTTTGTGTTAGAAAACCTGGTTTCGGTCATCCTCTTCCTCACAAGCTATGACTAGGAAGGATTTAGGATGAGTGATGGAAAGAGACCTCACCTTCTCAGGACATTTTTGCTATCATGGAGAAGCTGTGGGTGTTATCTGTAAAGGCAAATGCAGAAGAATCTCAGGATCAATGTCCCCTGCATTGGAAGCACAGAGTCTCAACCCCTGGACTGCCAGGGAAGTCTCACCCAGTTTTGCATTTTTGAGTGTCCTTGAATCCAAGGTTTCGGGAGTCTGAGAGTCTCAGATTCTTATTCTAGTGCTTCTAAGTATCACAAGATGTCTTGTTTTGAAGGATTACAAAATGATGCTATTTGTGAATTAAGGGGTGAATTAAGGAATGATATCTACCATTTATTTTGAAATGCATCAAAAAAAAAAAAAAAACCACCCAGATAGATTGGGTGGATGAAAAGATACATAGATGGACAGATTTGTTTGGGGCTTCTCTGGTGGCTCAGATGGTAAAAAAGACTGGCTGCAATGTTGGAGACCCAGGTTCAATTCCTGGGTTGGGAAGATACCCTGGAGAAGGGAATGGCAACCCACTCCACTATTCTTGCCTGGAGAATTCCATGGACAGAGAAGCCTGGTGGGCTAAAGTCCATGGGGGTCACAAAGAGTTGGACATGGCTGAGCAACTAACATTTCCTAATGCCAGTTACAGAACCGAGGCAGTGACTTACTGTAAAGAAATCATTCAACTTTTCTGTATATTTTCAAGTTGTCCTATTAAAACGTTAGGAAGCTATGATGCTATTGGTCTCTGTCTCTTAGTGGAGACAGTTGATTCCTTTGGGAGAGTTCATTGGTTGAGATTTTCAACCGATGGGAGTTGAGTCAGTGCTCACGACTGATGGGAGAGTGTAACAGAGCTTGACTAAACCTTTCCCTCCAAAGATGTAGTTCTACTGCTGTAAGCAATGGAAGTTAACTCAAGTTCATTTAGGCAGAAATGGGAATCTATTTTTAGGAGCGCTGGGGCAGGCCAAGAGCAGACAGACATGCTGGATTCAGGCTTTAAATGATGTCTTTGTTGTTGTTCAGCTGCTCAATCATGTCCAACTCTTTGTGATCCCATGGACTGTAGCACGCCAGGCTTCCCTCTCCTTGACCATCTCCCAGAGTTTGCTCAACTCATGTCCATCAAGTCAGTGATGCCATCCAACCATGTCATCCTGTGTCATCCCCTTCTCCTCCTGCCTTCAATCCTTCCCAGCATCAGGGTCTTTTCCAATGAGTCAGTTCGTCGAATCAGATGGCAAAATTATTGGAGCTTCAGCCTCAGCATCAGTCCTTCCAGTGAATATTCAGGGTTGATTTCCTTTAGGATTGACTGGTTTGATCTCCCTGCTGTTCAAAGGACTCTCGAGTCTTCTGCAGCATCACAGTTTGAAGGTACCAATTCTTCAGCTCAGCCTTTTTTATTGTGATGGTGTCTTTAGCAGCAGTAGTAGTTTAGTCGTTAAGTTGTGTCCGACTCTTGCGACCCCATGGACAGTAGCCTGCCAGGCTCCTCTGTCCTCGGGATTCTCCAGGCAAGAATACTGGAGTGGGACTCTGGTTTTCTCAATCTCTCTGCTTTCTTTGTCTCTTTTGTTTTCTGGTATTATCCATACGGATGTAGGAGAGTTGCTGGAAGTCTCATCTGTGGTAGATTATATTATTTTCAAAATATTTTCTTCCCTCCCACTGGTCCTTTCCTTAGGAGAGGATTTCGTTTCCCTCTTCCCCACTGATGAGTTTGTTGTGCAACTTGTTTTGGCTGTGACTCCTATTGGCCTTCTTTTGTACCCATAGGTTTCACTGGGTTCCGGGGACTGCTCTTTCCCTTTGACCCTTCAAGGATAAGGGTGTAACGGAGCCTCTCTGTGGCTAGTTTACAGGTGTTTCACCATCCCTCATTGGATACCCCTCACTTTGTAAATAGTGCTATTATTAAATGTTTAATTATCTTACTTGTGTGTGACTTACTTTTCTGCTGGGATCCTAACTGACACAGAATTCTATGGGATAGATCTACCACATTTTATTTTTTCTTGGAGGGGCTTCCCTGGTGGCTCAGCAGTAAAGAATCTGCCTGGCAATGCAGGAGATGTGGGTTCAATCTCTGGGTAGGGAAGATCCCCCGGAGCAGGGAATGGCAACCCACTCCAGTATTCTTGCCTCGAAAATCCCTTGGAGAGAGGAGCCTGGTGGGCTACATGCAGTCCATGGAGTTGCAAAAGAGCTGGACACGACTTATCGACTGAACAGCAAAACGACCACCAGAATTTATCAGTCGTTTCATGATGAACACTTGGGTCATTTCCAGTCTTTCACTACTAAACAACGGCACAACAAAAAGACTTGCACGTGGGTCACTTTGCAGGCATTTGAGTACATTTGTAGGAGAAATGATTAGATGTGGAATTGCTGAGTCATATAATACATTTCTTTATAATTCTGGCTGATGTTGTCAAATCATGTTTAGAGGCTATGCCAGTTCACAGCCCCTCTCATACTGGCTGAGAGTGAAGATTGCTCCCTTCCACTAAATCTGTAGTCTTAAATGTTTGGACAACTGTGGTAGAGGCTAGTAAGAAGGATTCTCAAGATGAGGACACCAGATTTCTGGCAAATAAGAACAGGCAGATATACTGAATAGTTGATTGAATAAATTAGGTCTGTAATTGCATTTTTTTCACCATTTTGGACTCTCTGGTCATAGTGGTTAAGGAGAAAAAAAATTTTTTTTAAATTTTTTAAAAACTGTATTTATTTAATTGGAGGATAGCTACAATATTGTGATGGTTTTTGCCATACATCAGTATGAATTAGCCATAGGTAAACATGTGTCCCCTCCATCCTGAACCCTCCTCCCACAGCCCTCCCTCCCATATCCCTCCAGATTGTCATACTGGCTTTGGGTGCCCTGCTCCATACATCAAACTTGCGCTTACTATCTATTTTACATATGGTAATGTGTGTGTTTCAATGCCATTCTCTCAAATCATCCCACCCTCTCCTTCTCCCATTGAGCCCAAAAGTCTGTTCTTTACATCTGTGTCTCCTTTGCTGCCTGTATGTAGAATCGTCGGTACCATCTTTCTAGATTCCATATATATGCATTAATATACGGTATTTGTCTTTCTCTTTCTGACTTATTTCACTCTGTATAATAGGCTCTAGGTTCGCCCACCTCATTAAAGCTGACTCAAATGCATTCCTTTTTAGAGGTGAGTAATATTCCATTGTGTATATGTATCACAACTTCCTTATCCATTGGTCTGCTGGTGGACATCTAGGTTGCCTCCATGTACTAGCTATTGTAAATAGTGCTGCAATAAACACTGGGGTCCATATGTCTTTTTCAGTTCTGGTTTCCTTGGAGTGCATGCCCAGTAGTGGAACTGAGTTATATGGCAATTTCATTCCTAGTTTTTTAAGGAATAGGAGAAATTTTTAAAGGTTCATATTACAACAACATTTTAAACAGATTTTGATTCAGTGTATAATGATTATAATATTTTAAGCCTTTGGTTTTGAGACTGTGGTTCCAAGATTTCATAACAAACAACACAGATAGTGTGAGTCAGAGATTTTCAGCTTCCTCCCAGAATATTGTGCACATGGATGGTAATAGTCTGAATGGACACATTAGTGTTTGTTAGAAAACAAGACATTTGGTTTTTGGGTTTCCTAATAGCCACTCTTTATCCTTTCCCTTAGACTGTGGAAAGCAGCCAAAACTGGAATCTAAGCTAATAAAACAAATCTGAAGACATTTGAAACTTGATAACTATGGTATTGTGAAACACACAAGGCTTCAGAGGTTAAATTATTTCACATTTACTTTTTTGGGGGGCCTGTCCAGATTGGGAAGGGCAAGAAAGACTCAGATAGATCTGGTTCAAGTCTGGGCTCTACTATTTTTTAGCTATGTACCTGTGGGTATGTCATTCAAGTCTGAGACTCAGTTTTTTCACCTGCAAAATGAGAATAATAATAACAATAACAGTAATAATAGAAATGGACTACAGTGACTGCTTCTGATGCATTGAAGCATTGCAGAGTTAAAGGCTGAGTTTAGAACAGACTTCACACTCAGTCCCCCTGTTCCCACTATCATGACTTAGGAACCATGTATGAACACATGACGTGAAGTAGAAGCCCAGACATGAAACGTCACTGTTGTTCACAGAGAGGTAGCTGAATATGTTAGTTAAGTGCACAGCCCTGAGCTGAGCTGGGATCCTAGCTCTGCCTCTTGTTCTCTGTGTGAATTTAGACAAAAAACTCAGCCTCTCTGGGATGTAGCTTACTGACCTGTGAGATAGACGTCATAACTGTATCTGCTTCACAGAGGATTGTTGAGAGGATTAAGTGAGTCACCAACTACAGAACAGTACCTAAAGACGGTTAGAGCCCTGTGATTTTAGTGGTGATTACATTAACCAGCTGAGTAGCCAACAGTCTCTCTCTCTCTCTCTCTCTTGTTTTATTGATATATAGTTGATTTACAAGGTCGGGTTAGTTTCTGCTGTACAGCAAAGTGATTCAGTTATACATATATGTGTATATTCTTTTTCATTATGGCTTATCATAGGATATTGAGTATAGTTCCCTGTGCTCTGCAGTAAGACCATGATTATCCATTTTATGTATAATAGTTTGCATCTGCTAATCACAAACTCCCAGGTCATCTCTCCCCACCCCTCTTCCCCTTGACAATTGCAAGTCTCCTCTGTATCTGTGAGACTGTTTCTGTTGCATAGATCAGTTCTTTTGTCTCATATTTTAGATTTCACATGTAAGTGATCATGTGGTATGTGCCTTTCTCTTCTGGCTTCACTTTGTCTGATAACCGCTCGGTCTATCCATGTTGCTGCAAATGGCAACATTTAGTCCTTTTTGTGACTAAATAGTATCACTTTGTGTATATGCGTTGCATCTTCTTTATCCATTCATCTATTGTTGAAGATTTAAGCTATTGTAAATAGTGCTGCTATGAATATATGAGTGTGTGCATTTTGTATTTTTTTGAACTGTGGTGTGTTTGGATATACGTCAAAGAGTGGGATTGGTGGATCATATGGTATCTCTAGTTCTGGTTTTCTGAGGAACCTCCATACTGTTTTCCATAGTGGCTGTACCAATTCACATTGGAGAAGGCAATGGCACCCCACTCCAGTACTCTTGCTTGGAAAATCCCATAGATGGAGGAGCCTGGTGGGCTACAGTCCATGGGGTTGCTAAGAGTCGGACACGACTGAGCGACTTCACTTTCACTTTTCACTTTCATGCATTGGAGAAGGAAATGGCAACCCACTCCAGTGTTCTTGCCTTGAGAATCCCAGGGATGGGGGAGCCTGGTGGGCTGTCGTCTATGAGGTCACGCAGAGTCGGACACGACTGAAGTGACTTAGCAGCAGCAGCAACTCACATTCCCACCAACAATGAGGGAGGGCTCCCTTTTCTGCAAACTCTCTCCAGCATTTGTTCTTTGTAGACTTTTTAATAACGACCATTCAGACTGGTGTGAGGTGATACTTCATTATAGTTTTAATTTGCATTTCTCTAATAATATAAAAGCTCAACATTCAGAAAACTAAGATCATGGCTTCTGGTTCCATCACTTCATGGCAAATAGATGAGGAAACAATAGAAACAGTGGCTGACTTTATGCTTTTGGCTGCAAAATCACTGCAGATGCTGACTGCAGCCATGAAATTACTCCTTGGAAGAAAAGTTATGACCAACTTAGACAGCATATTAAAAAACTGAAACATTACCTTGCCAACAAAGGTCTGTCTAGTCAAGGCTATGGTTTTTCCAGTGGTCATGTATGGATGTGAGAGTTGGACTGTAAAGAAAGCTGAGCACCAAAGAACTCATGCTTTTGAACTGTGGTGTTGGAGAAGGCTCTTGAGAGTCCCTTGGACTGCAAGGAGATCCAACCAGGGCATCCTAAAGGAGATCAGTCCTGAGTGTTCATTGGAAGGACTGATGTTGAAGCTGAAACTCCAATACTTTGGCCACCTCATGTGAAGAGCTGACTCATTTGAAAAGACCCTGAGCTGGGAAATATTGAGGGCAGGATCATTTGAAAAGACCCTGAGCTGGGAAATATTGAGGGCAGGAGGAGAAGGGGACGACAGAGGATGAGATGGTTGGATGGCATCACCGACTTGATGGACATGAGCTCTGATAAACTCTGGGAGTTGGTGATGGACAGGGAGGCCTGGTGTGCTGCAGTCCATGGGGTTGCAGAGTTGGACACGACTGAGTGACTGAACTTAACTGACCTATTTAGCTCTCCTGCCCATGTTTTGATTGGGTTGATTTCTATTTTGTTGTTACTGTTGAATTGTATGAGTTGTTTGTATATTTTGGAAATCAACCCCTTGTTGATTGCATCATATGCAAATGTTTTCTCTCAGCCCATTTGTTCAGTTTTCATTTTGTTTACAGTTTTCTTTGTGGTACAAAAGCTTATAATCTGTTGGGTCGCATTTGTTTATTTTTGGTTTTATTTCTACTGCTGTGGGAGACTGACCTAAGGAAACATTGGTGGGAATTCCTTGCTGTCCAGTGGTTAGGGTTCGTGCCTTCACCTTCACTGCTGAGGGCCCTGGTTTGATCCCTGGTTGGGGAACTAAGATCACAAGCCTTGAAGTGTGGCAAAAAAGGAAAACAAGCGAACAAAAAAAGACATTGATACAGTTTATGTCAGAGAATGTTTTGTCTGTGTTCTCTTCTAGCAACTTTATGGTGTCATGTCCTATATTTAAGTCTTAAGTTATTTTAAATTTCCCAGATGGCTCAGTGGTGAAGAATTCTCCCGCAGGGCAGGAGACACAAGTTCAGTCTCTGGGGATGGAAGAGCCCCTGGAGAAGGCAATGGCAACCCACTCCAGTATTTTGCCTGGGAAATTCCATGGACAGAGGAGCCTGTCAGGCTATAGTCCATGGAGTCCCAAAGAATCAGATATGACTTAGTAACTAAACAACAACAGCAGTAATGGCACCATATTGCTTTAATTATTGTAGATTTGTAACACATTTTGAAATCAGGAAGTGTGATGCTTCCAGCTTTGTTTTTTTTCCCCTTCAAGTTATTAAAAGGCTATTTGGGGATCCTTTGTGTTCCATATCCGTCTAGGCAAGGCTATGGTTTTTCCAGTGGTCATGTATGGATGTGAGAGTTGGACTGTGAAGAAAGCTGAGCACTGAAGAATTGATGCTTTTGAACTGTGGTGTTGGAAAAGACTCTTGAGAGTCTCTTGGACTGCAAGGAGATCCAACCAGTCCATTCTAAATGAGATCAGTCCTGGGTGTTCATTGGAAGTACTGATGTTGAAGCTGAAACTCCAGTACTTTGGCCACCTCATGCGAAGAGTTGACTCATTGGAAAAGACTCTGATGCTGGGAGGGATTGGGGGCAGGAGGAGAAGGGGATGACAGAGGATGAGATGGCTGGATGGCATCACTGACTCAATGGACGTGAGTCTGAGTGAACTGCGGGAGTTGGTGATGGACAGGGAGGCCTGGTGTGCTGCAATTCATGGGATCACAAAGAGTCAGACACGACTGAGTGACTGAAATGAACTGAACTGAACTGTGGTTCCATATTAATTTTTGCTTTTTTCTGTTGTTCTAAAATATGCTATTTGGATTTTGATAAGGATTGCATAGAGTCCATAAATCACTTTAGACAGTATGAACGTTAGTAACAAATACTGTTTTCCATCTTTTCATGTGCTTCTTGGCCATATGTATGTATTCTTTGGAAAAATGTCTATTCAGCTCTTCTATTCATTTGTAATGGGTTGTTTGTTTTTTATTGTTCGTTGTATGCATTCTCTATGTATCTGGGGTTTCACACCTAATCAGATGTATGACTTGCAAATATTTTCTCCTATTCAGTAGATTGTCTGTTTTGTGGTGATGGTTTCCTTTACTGTGCAGAAGCTGTTCAGTTTTATGTAGTCCCAGAGTCTTTTTTTTTTCTTTTTTCCTTTTGTTTCCCTTGGTTGAGGAGACATATCCAGAAAGATATTGCTAAGACTGATGTTCGAAACACTGTGAGAATTTTCTCTTCAATTTTTTGGGAAGAGTTTAAGAAAGATTGGCACTAATTCTTCTTTAAAGGCTTCATAGAATTCACCAATGAAGCAATCTGGTCCTGGGCTTCTCTTTAACGGGAACTTTTTGATTACTGATTTCCTTATTAGATGTAGATCTGTTCTTCATAATCCAGTCTGTCTAGGTAGGTTGAATGTTTCTACTGTATTTAGGTTATTCAATTTGTTAGTGTGTAATTGTTGTTATATTTGAGTGTCTATGCCCACTATAGTATATTTTAGGGTAATGAGTGCTAGGCCCATGAGGAACTTAGACAAGGCAACCATTCCAGTGGCTAATATAGGCATACCTGTTGGTCTTGCAGATATGTTCAGTTCAGTTTACTTTATGTTCAGTTCAGTCTCTCAGTCGTGTCTGACTCTGCGACCCCATGGACTGCAGCACACCAGGCTTCCCTGTCCATCAGCAACTCCCAGAGCTTGCTCAAACTCATGTCCATCGATGCCATCCAACCATCTCATCCTCTGTCGTCCCCTCCTCCTCCTCCCTTCAGTCTTTCCCAGCATTAGGGTCTTTTCCAATGAGTTGGCTCTTGGTATCAGGTAGCCAAAGTATTGGAGCTTCAGCTTCAGCATCAGTCCTTCCAATGAATATTCAGGACTGATTTCCTTTAGGATGGACTGGTTGGATCTCCTTGCAGTCCAAGGGACTCTCAAGAGTCTTCTCCAACACCGCAGCTCAAAAGCATCAATTCTTTGGCACTCAGTTTTCTTTATGGTCCAACTCTCACATCCATACATGACCACTGGAAAAAACATAGCTTTGACAAGATGGACATTTGTTGGCAAAGTAATGTCTCTGCTTTTTAATATTCTGTCTAGGTTGGTCATAGCTTTTCTTCCAAGGAGCAAGTGTCTTTTAATTTCATGACTACAGTCACCATCTACAGTGATTTTAGAGCCCAAGAAAATAAAGCCAGCCACTGTTTCTACTGTTTCCCCATCTATTTGCCATGAAGTGATATATTTGCCATGAACTTATGTTCAGTAACTCCCTTAAAATTATAGGGAGTATCTTGTTTAAGTTTAGTGGGATCTCCAGGTGTAACTGTAATTTGAGCCCTGTATTGATTACGTCCACAAAGGCTTGCCAATTTGCACATTTCAGCACACTGATTTAGCACCTGTTGTGTAAAGGCACAAAAACTATTCAGTCTCCTTTGTCTTTTGAATGCACAGATTCGCTCTATAAATCTTGGTCTTCCACTTAGATCAAATTGGGATATTTTTTCTCCAGTTTATTTGTTTAGCTGCTCTGGGTCTTAGTTGCGACACATAGAATCTTCCGTCTTCGTTGGGGCATGTAAGATCTTTAGCTGTGGCACGAGGGATCTTGTTCCCTGATCAGGGACTGAACCCAGGCCCCCTGCATTGGGAGCATGGAGTCTTAGCCCCTGGACCACCAGGGAAGTCCCTCCAGTTTTTGTTTTGTTTTCTCTTCCTGTATCCAGAGCTCTTTTTCTCTCTTCCGATGCATCCCCCCTCTCTCCCCCTGCCTCATTCCTTTGCTTCCTTCCTTCTTTTTTTCTTTCATCATTGGATATACTTCAGAGGAAGGCATAGTTACCTCTAATCTGATCATATTTATACATTTCTTCCTCCGTGTGTGCCTGCTAGGTTGCTTCAGTCGTGTCTGACTCTTTGCAACCCCATGGACTGTAGCCCACCAGGCTCCTCTGTCCATGCAATTTTCCAGGCAAGGACACTGGAATGGGTTGCCATTTCCTATTCCAGAGGGTCTTCCCCCTCCCCAGAGATTGAACTTGCATCTCTTGCATCTCCTGCTTTGGCAGGCAGATTTTTACTACCACCTGGGAAGCTTGTGAAGTAGAATGCTAAAAAAGCGAGGTGCCACTGTTACAAATACCTAAAATGTGGGTGACTTTGAAATTGTATAAAGAGTAAAGGCTGGAAGAATTTTGAGGCACATGATAAAAAGTGTCTCGATTGCCTTAAATAAATTGTTGGTAGAAATATATATGTTAAAGGCACTGTTGGTGAGGACTCAGAAGGAAGGAAATGTGGAATGTGGTTTGAAATTGGAGGAAATATATTGTGGCAGAAAGCTTAGCTGAATTGGGTATTAGAGTTGTATGGGAAGTAGAACTTGTAAATAATGAACTTGGATATTTAGCTGAAGATATTTCCAAGTGAAACATTGAAGGTGTGATCTGGTTACTTTTTACTGCTTATGGCAACCCACTTCAGTGTTCTTCCCTGGAGAATCCCACGGACAGAGGAGCCTGGTGGGCTGCAGTCCATGGGGTCTCAGAGTCGGACAAGATTGAACGACTTTCTCTTCTTTTTCTTCTTACTACTTATAGTAAAATGAGAGCGGGCAGAGATAAGTTGAGGAAAGGGATATTAAGCAAAAAGGAGCTGGGTCTTGATTTCAAGGAAATTTAAGAATAGGAATTCATTAACCCATTTGTGTAAATACCAAAGAGCACATTTGCTGGGTCATATGACAGACAATGTTTAGCTTTGTAAGAAGCTGTCAAATTGTCTTCCAAAGTGGCTGAACCATTTTGCACTCCCACCAGCAATCTGTGAGAGTACCCGTTGTGCCACATCCTTGCCCGCACTTGGTCTTGTCAGTGTTTTGGATTTTAGCTGTTCAGTAGATGTGTATCCTGGATAGCTCAGTATTTTTAAGATTTGTTAATTCCCTAATGAAATGTGATGTCAAGTGTTGTTCCTTACGCTTATTAGCTATGTGTACATCTTCTTTGGTGTGGGGTCTGTTCAGAATTTTCGCCCATTTAAAAACTGGGTTGCTTTTTCCTTTTTCTTTTTCTTCGAGAAACATTTATTTATTTAGCTGTGCTGGATCTTAGTTGCACCATGAAGGATCTTTTTAAATGGAACATGCCCTCTGCATTGGGAGCAGAGTCTTGGCCACTGGACCACTAGGAAAGTCCCTGGGTTGTTTTTATCTTACTGTCCAATTTTATGTCTTTTTATTTTGGGATATTTTGGGTACAAGTCATTTATCAGATATGTGCTTTGCAAGCATTTGCTCCCAGTCTGTAGCTTGTGTTTTTCATTCTCTTAACTGTCCTTTGCAGAACAGAAGTTTTTATGTTTATTGTAGTCCATTTATCAGTTGGATTCTACATTTGGTGTTGTGTCTCAGAAGTCATGGTCAGACCCAAGGACACCTAGATTTTCTATGTTATCTTCTAAAAGTTTTCTTTCCCATTCTACGTTTAGATCCTTGATCAATTTTGAATTGATTTTTGTAGACAGTGTCAGGGTTGTGTCTAGATTCATTTCTTTTATCCATGTGGATATTCAACTGTTCAGGCATCATTTGTTGAAAAGACTATACTTTCTTGGTTGAATTGCATCTGTTCCTTGGTCAACATTCACTTTTGAATGTTGATCCAGCCTTTACCCTGGGAATAAACCTCACTGGCTATATTGCTCTTTTAAAAAAAAATAAAATAAAATATGCTGATGGGTTTGATTTGCTAATATTTTGTTGACAATTTTTGTATCTGTATTTATGAGGGATATTGGTCTGTAACTTCCCGCTTCGTACTATCATTGTCTCACTTTGGCATCAGGGGAATATTGGCCTCCTTAAACAAGTTGAGAAGTATTTCCTTATTTTCTGTTTTCTGCAAGAGATCATGGAGAAGGATGCTAAGTAACCATCATAGCCAACATTGTCTGAAAAATTACATGTCAAAGCCGTGTTTTGATACTTTCCTTTGTGGTACTTCTTTGGAAATCCTGGGAACCATTTTTTTTTTTTCTCCATTTCCTGCTGACCCCACTGGACCATTAAGAGGAGAATGGAATGTCCCTGGTAGGAGAATAAAGGATTCTTTCTTTCCTGTTGGCTTGTTATTCCTGCCAATATCACCACCACAACAGTCCTTCCCTTCAGCAGAGAGGGCAAGAATGGCATTCTAGGCAGAGGGAACAGTCGATTCAAATGCTTGCAGATGTGACAAATCCACGCACAGTAACAGAAGTTTGGTGAGCTTGGGGAATAGGATCTGTTTAGTGTCATGGGACGGATGTCATGAAATGAGCCTGGGAGAGGAGGGCAGAACCCAGGCTGGAAAGGATCTCGGAGACTAACTCAGCAAATTTAGAATTTATCTTTTAAGCTTCCTCTCTTCAAACTGCAGTTTGAATCAAACTGATGATTCATAAAAGCAGCTTGAGGGGTTGTCACCAGCACTAAAAAAATAAAACAGAAGACAATACAAAATAGCAGCATGCCTCTCATGAGTAAGAAAAGCACCGCTTCAGTGATACAGGTATTTCTGTGCACGTGTTTATACAGGTTTGCGTGTGTCCTGGGAACAGCCACACGTGGCACATCAGGCATCTGAGTCGGGGGTGATACGACATCTGCATTTTCATCCCTCTACCTCCTTTCCCCAAAACATTTCTTCCAAGCACCATTCCCCTCTTTCAGAATTCCTCTGGGGGCAGGAGGTCCATCCGAATCATCATTGGAACCTCAGAGAGGCGCACTGGAACCCAGCTGCCTGCCTTTGTCGTGTCCTCTGTTACTTTATGCAGATTCTTTTTTTTTAAAGTTATTTATTTATTTGGTTCTGTCAGTCTTTAGTTGCGGCACTCAGGATCTTTGCTGTGCCACGTGGGTTCTTCCGTGGTATCACGCAAATTCTCTGGTTGAGGTGTGCGGGCTTAGTCACTCCTCAGCATGTGAGATCTCAGTTCCCAGACCAGGGATCAAACCCACATTCCTTGCATTGGTCCTACTGGACTGCTACGGAAGTCCCTGGGCAGATTCTTTAAACTTCCTCTGAGTCCCTCTGCTCATTTGTAACGTGAGATCATTAGTCTCACCTTGCAGACACTTGTAAGATGTCTGGTTTGAATGAGTGCATGTGTAAGTGGTGTTATGGATTAAACTGTGTCAAAAAGCTATGCTGAAGTCTGAACTCCCAGTACCTAAGAGTGTGATCTTATTTGGAAAAAGAATCAATGAAGATAGAATTAGTAAAGATAAAGTCATCTTGGAGTATGACTGGTATCCTTACAAAAAGATGGCCATGTGAAGAGAGACAAACACAGGGAAGATACCATGTCGTGACAAAGGCAGAGTTCACAATTATACAGCTGCAAGCCAAGCAACTCCAAAGACTGTTGCAAGCCACTGAAAGCTAAGAAGAAGCAAGAAAAGATTCCCCAGTGGTTTCAGAGGGGCTGTGATCCGGCTGACCTTGACTTGGGGTTTAGGTTGCAGAACTGTGAGAGGATATATTTCTGTTGATGTAAGCCCAGCTTATGATATTCATACAAGGGGCTCAGCACAGAGCTTGGCACATAGCAGGCACTCAACACATGCTGCTTGTGGTTGTCATTATGGCAACAACAGGTGTCTAAGGATTCTTGGCTTGGCAGGAGACAATAGCGAAAACCAAGCTACACAGAAACATCACTACTCTCATCCTCTCATCCCTGCAGCCATTGAGTTTTAAAGTTCAGCACTACACCATATTTCAATCTTCAAATAATTCTTGTGAAGAAGCAGTCAGATGAGAAAGAGAGGCCAGAGAGAAGCTCAGGAAGACCCAAGAACTTATTAATAGCAACAAAGCTTGGACCAGAATCCAGGGCCTCTGTTCACACCTCCACCCCAGCACTGTCTCTTTGCTGGGTTGGGTCACTGGCCCTTCCAGAGCAGCAAAGCTGGGAGCGTCTATCTGGACAGGTGAGATGGATGCACTGGTGGCTAGAATGTGAGTTGTCCTGGCACCTTTGGTGATGCCTTGATGGATTCCCGCTTTTCCCTTTTCAAGTGTTAAGTTTGAGGATTCTGGAGATTAATGCTTGTTCTCTCTTCTCCTTTCTTGCTAGACAAAGACCTGCTAGCCACTCTACCTTTCCCTGGAGATGTGCCTCATTGTCAGAACCCAGCTAGCTCCAGCCCTTCCTTTTCTCTCTTAACTCTTTCTCAGAAGGAACTTTCAACTTGGAGAACATTTGCCGCCAGAGGGACTAAGAAGGAAGTTCTCAAGGATGTGGGCAGGGGAAACTCATGCTAAACTTCTGAGCTTCAAGAATTCCAAGCATCGGTGATTCAAACGTTCTGAGTCTTAGGTTGTGGGAACCTGAGATCCCACAATTATGATTGTGGACTCTGCAGTTCCAAGATTCAACAGTTTAGTTAAGCCACGATTCTGAGATTTCCCCCAGGTGTGGTTTCTGGAAGCCTCTTAAAGTGACATGCATATGGATGGATAAGGTTTGATTCTGACTCTGGATTGTTAGGGACTTCCCTGGTGGCTCAGATGGTAAACAATCTGCCTGCAAGGTACATACCTGGGTTTGATTCCTGGGTCAGGAAGATCCCCTGGAGAAGGAAATGGGAACCCACTCCAGTATTCTTGCCTGGGATATCCTATGGACAGAGGAGCCTGGCAGGTTACAGTCTATGGGGTCGCACAGAGTTGGACATGACTAACACTTTCACTTTTCACTTCACTGAATTGTTAAATAGTGTGGTTGTAATAATAAAGAATGTGGCACTGTGAATTCTTAGCTCCTCCCAATGAGTATGAAGCAGCCAATTCATGGAACCCAGGTGGTCAAAACAGACAATGCAAATTGAAAATCCTGAGAATCAGCCTGTTAGGAAACTTGTAGGGTTCAAAGGACCAGATTTCCTCTCACTTGATCTCAAATCACTGGTCCTTCAAGTGTGGCAAGTTTTGTGGAGGCAACACCTGTGTAGCATTTAGATCTAAGGTTAGAACTGACCAGTAGTGGTCTAATACAAAGATCTAAAGCTGATGTGTGTAGTGGGAATTCCTAATAATGTACTTTCACAACCTTGAGAAATTCCACAGAAATAACACCTGGAAAAACAGCATATATTAAGAACCTGTGTTAGTGATTATCTTGCATGTTTTTCTTAAGACTAATCACCTTGTTACAAACCCCAAGGCCCGACCCAGAAGGGAGTATGACTGGGATCATGAAATCATGGACCTTGGAATGCCAGGTTGGCGCCAGACATGAACGCTGCCTGTGCACTTGCTGATTGTTCCCGAGACTAGCCAGGAAGGAACAGCCTGGGGTAAACACAAGGAGATCTGGACTCTGTCAGTGTAGTCCATGACATTTAGGAGTACCTGATTAACACAGCATGTGTCTTGAGAAAGATAAGATCTGAGAAAGGCTTGTAGTCTGCGATTAGGACTAAAAGCTGGACTCAGAGTGGACTCTGCCCCCCAGTCCCACAGAGGCTGCAGGTCCCCTGACCCATTGCACCAGATTTCGTGTTCTGTCTTCATTCTCGTTGCTCGCTCCCAGACCATTAGGGCAACAGATGTATTATGCATTTTCAGGCTGTGCAGGGCTGAAGGATGCCACTTCCAAGGGGACATATACAAACTTATCTGAGAGTAAGCAGGTGATTCAGAGACGCACCACAGATCTCAGATCCATCAGAGAGAGCCCCACCTTCAGAAACCCATAGGAAATATGACTTCCTGCGTGTACTCTGGAGAACAGGCAATGATATACTTGCCCGTGTGCACGCACACACGCACACACAGAGACATGGCTGCGCCGCTACCAAACTTCTGGCATTTCTCTGAAAGCGCTTCTCTCTCCCATCCATTTTATTAAGAAGTCTGACTTCTAGGGCTTCCCTGGTAGTCCAGTGGCTAAGAATCTGTCTTGCAATGCAGGAGATACAGGTTCCATGCCTGGTCCGGGGAGATCCCATTTGCTATGGGGCAACTAAACCGGTGCGTCACAACTACTGAAACCCATCCCCTAGAGCCCGTGCTCCGCTCCAAGAGAAGCCACCAAAATGAGAAGTCCAAGCTCTGCAATGAAGAGTAGCCCCTGCTTGCTGCAACTAGAGAGAAGCCTGCGAGCAGCAATGGAGACCTAGCACGTCCAGAAAAACACCACCACCAACAGTCTGACTCCTGTCGGACACAGTAGCCTTACCTGATGGTAGGCACAAAATATGCTGTCCTCCAAAGTGTGCCCGAGTCGGGAAGAGCATGGGCAAGTGTGTAGTGAAGCCAGATGAGCTGCCTGTCAGGACTCTGAAAAAGTCCCTGGACAGAGCTGTTCAGCTTATGTAATAATATAATAAGTTGCTGTGTTTTCACTTGAGGAAGGGATGCTATCCAAGGACTGTGGGTTAAGTATGGCCATCTGTATTCATGTACTTGCTGAGTACTGACTGACTGGTGTTCTGTGGGACCTCAGATAGACTTAAACTTTCTGGTCCTCATCTTTGTTATCTGTAAAATGGGCATAGATACTGTTCCCTATCATGGTAGGTTTGTGAGCATTAAGTGAGGTGAGTTTAAGACACTAAGCATAGAACTGACACAGAATACTTGCCCAATAAATAATATCTGCTATTGTTACTATTCAAAGTATAACATAAGGTTTCTTTTCCTCTCATCTCATCTCTAGCAAGCTGAACAAAGAGTCGCTCTGTTTCTTCTTTCTCTCCTATCCACCTTCCCCTTTCCTCCCTACCCTCCACCCTCCTCATCAATAACCCCGCCCCTCCCCTAACCCCGCCCCTNNNTCCCATCCCTCATAACCCCGCCCAGGCCCTTCCCTCCCCCATTTGCTCCTCCCACCAGCCCCACCGGGCACAGCCCTGACTCAACGGGGCAGGAAGCTCATGGTGTAGTTTGGAGGGATAGTGGCAAAGCCCACGAGTTTGGGGGACACGTTGATGTCCTGGGGCGACTGTGGGGACTTGAAGCGGAAGTTCTGCATGATGGTGGTGAAGAAGAGGAAGAGCTCCATTCTGGCGAGGCCTTCTCCGAAACAGTACCGCTTTCCTGAAGGACCAGAGTGGGAGGTGTGGAGGTGAGGCCTGTTCTCACCTTTGCCTGACCCCCTTTACCGACCCCCAGCTGCGTCCTCTCAGGGAAGAAGGGCTGGAATATCGAGGCTGGAGAGACTTGCAGAGAAGTTGCTGCCCCTCTCTGAGCCTATTTCCCTAGAACTTTTGGTGGGATGAGCCCAGACTGTAGCAATTGGAACTTTGGATGCCCCTTGCCCCTAAATACACACTCAAATATGGCTACTGCTGTCATCGCCTTTCTAAGAATCTGAAGGATTTAAATGACCTTGGACTTAAATTTCTCACTCTGGGCCTTGATTTTCCCCATCTCTGAAAGGGGTACGATCATTCCTTTTTTTTCACTTTGGCCCACGCTCTTGGTACTTATGGGGATTGCTGATTGGCCCCAGGGTATATGGTAAGAAGGACTTCCAAGCTGGAGAAAGAAGCTAGGTTAAGCCTTAGAGATGAAGGAGGCCCCTTGTGGGTGTTGACTTGGCAGTGTTTCTTACCGATGGAGAAGGGCACAAAAGCATCACTCTTCTTAAATTGCCCCTTCTCGTCCAGGAAGTGCTGGGGATTGAAATCTCGCGGGTTGGAGAAGAACTTGGGGTCTCTCAGCACGGAACCCAGCATAGGGAACACTTCGGTGCCCTGGTTGAGAGGAGGGAGGGGACTTTGATAAGGTGGAGTAAGGGATGGTATGATGAAAGCACATTGTGGGCAGAGGGGGAATTTGGGTGCCCTAGGTGAGGACAAGGGAAGGCATGAGAGTTGGGGTCCTCTGAAGGAGGTACTTTGGGGGACAGGAGATTCATGTCCTCGAGACAGCAAGTTTGGCTGACATGGGGCTTATGTTCCCTGAGAAGGGAAGTTTGAAGAGCACGGGTTCTATGTCTCCTGGAGCAGATGGTTTCGGGGACACATAGTTCATGCCTCCCATGGTAGGAGGTTGAGGGGGTGGGAGGGTCATGTTGCCTGAGAAAGGAATTTTGGGAGACATGGGGTTCGTGTCCCTCTAGGCAGGATGCTTACATGAGATCATGTCTTTGAAGGTCTAGGGGAAATGAGGTTCATTTCTCTTGAGACAGGAATATGGGGGGCACACAGGGTTCATATTCCTTGAGGCAAGAGGTCTGGGGAGGTCTGGAATTCAGGAGTCTCCAAGGGGGAAGGTGGCAGGGACATGGTAGTAGGGAACGTCTTTGATTAGGGGAGTGGGTCCCGTGGGTCATGGGCTGGGAAGGTTCTAAGGGGAATGGGGTTTAGGGTCACAGGGAACGGGCAGGGTGGGGCAGCACCTTGGGGAGGAGGAAGTCTCGAAACTTGGTATCCTTGGTGACTCTGCGGGCCAGGCCCATGGGGATCATGTCTCCGAATCTCTGGATCTCGTGGATCACAGCCTCTGTGTAGGGCATCTTGGCCCGGTCCTCAAACTTGGGCTGACGGTTCTTGCCGATCACGCGGTCAATCTCCTCATGGATTTTGGCTAGGGGAGGGCGGGGAGAACATATTTAGCTCTTGAGGGGACTCAGGGCAGGAATGAAAATCCAAATATGTACAACATGCATGACATCCCTGTGTGATGTGGATGCAGACCATTCAGATCAGACGTCGGCTGTAGACAGTCGGTGGAGGGTCTTGGTCGCTTTGTTGCTGTTTAGTTGCTTCAGTTGTGTCTGACTGTTTGAGACCCCATGGACTGTCGCCTGCTGGGCTCCTCTGTCCATGGGCTTTCCCAGGCAGAAATACTGGAGTGGGTTGCCATGTCCTTCTCCAGGGGATATTCCTGACCCAGGGAGTGAACCTGCATCTCCTGCACCGGCAGGCAGGTTCTTTACCACTGCGCCACCAGGGAAGCCCACCTCGTTCACCTGGTCCTATGGGAATCACCGGGGAGGCGCAAAGGAGGAGTCCTGGGGAATGTCTGGAGGAGGGGGCGGTGGGCCCTTGGTTGGGTCAGCCGCAGGAACTGTATACCAATCAGTTCAGATATTTTCAATATTTTAACAGCTGGTGAGACTTGGCTGGTGCTTATCAGCCAAACATCACCTAGTCTCTAGAGAGCAGAGCGTGTCTGAGGGTCCGTGGACCACTGCAGCAGGCTCAGAGGAATTTGGGGGAGGGGTCCATGGTGCCCGCTTCCCTGCCCTCTCCAGCCTTACCCTCCACATCTGGGTGCTTCATGAGCAGCAGGAAGCCATACCGCATGGTCGTGCTGACCGTCTCGGTGCCCGCAAAGAAGAGGTTCAATGTTGTCATCACCAGGTTCTTCCTGTAGAACTCCGTGTTGGGATTCTCCTTCTCCTGCATGGACAGAGGGCTGGTGCTCTGAGGGCCTTTCTGGGGGTTTTCCCTTTGGACCTGTCTCTTTATTTTATAGGGGCTTCCCCGGTGGCTCAGACAGAATCTGCCTGCAATGCAGGAGACTCAGGTTCAATCCCTGGATCAGGAAGATCCCCTGGAGAAAGGAATAGTTACCCACTCCAGTATTCCTGCCTGGAGAATCCCGTGCGTGAACTGAGGAGCTTGGTGGGCTACAGTCCGTGGGGTCGCAAATCGTCAGACACGACCGAGGGAGAAACAATACTCTATTTTATTACCTTTTCAAATCAAACCCCCCCTTTTTTTGGGGGGGGGGCTGTGCCATGTGACTTGCAGGATCTTCTCTGACCGGGGATTAAACCCCGGGCCCTTGGCAGTGAGAGTGCAGAGTCCTAACCACTGGGGCCTGCGTGCTAAGTCACTTCAGTGGTGGCTACCTCCTTGTGACTCCAAGGGCTGTAGCCCACCAGGCTCTTCTGTCCATGGGATTCTCCAGGCAGGAATACTGGGTTGCTATGCCCTCTTTCAGGAGATCTTCCCGACCCAGGGATCGAACCCACGTCTCTTCTGTCTCCTGCATTGGCAACCCGGGAAACCTGGTGCACGGTAGTTTTACAGAAACGTTTGCTATTGCGATTCGAATTCATAAGTCCTGCCTGTGGACAGAACGGCTTAATAGGTGGAATGTGTGCTGTGCTAAGTCATTTCAGTCGTGTCTGACTCTGTGCGACCCCACGGACTGTAGCCCGCCAGGCTCCTCTGCCCATGGGATTCTCCAGGCAGGAATACTGGAGTGGGTTGTCGTGTCCTCCTCCAGGGGATCTTCCCGACACAGGGATCAAACTCGCATCTCTTATGTCTCTTGCATTGGCAGGCGGGTTCTTTACCACTAGTGCCACCTGGGAACTCCAGTAGTGGAAGAGTGATGGTTAATTATCACTGGGATTGTGAAGATTATTAGTTCAGTTATTTAGATTATTAGTTATTTAGTTAGATTATTAGTTCAGTTGTGAAGATCGTTAGTTCATTTCAGTTCAGTGGCTCAGTCGTGTCCAACTCTGCAACCAAATGGATGGCCGCACGCCAGGGTTCCCTGTCCATTGCCAACTCCCGGAGCTTACTCAAACTGTCCATAGAGTTGGTGAGTTATTATTAGGTTGGG
Source organism: Redunca redunca (assembly GCA_006410935.1). NCBI lineage: Eukaryota > Metazoa > Chordata > Mammalia > Artiodactyla > Bovidae > Redunca > Redunca redunca. The sequence goes on along the minus strand of SJYQ01000491.1, from coordinate 252,428 downwards.
GGAGGGGTGATTTCGATGGGCCCCTGTTCTCCTCCACCCCCAGCCTGATTTCCCTCTGCCTGGCTCTGGACCTCTTCATCCTGGCTGTGAAGGTGTACCTCCTGCATGCGGATGAGGAAGGAGTCGATGAAGTCCCGTGGGGAGTTGGGGTCTAGCGTGCGCTGGTTTTGTTCCACCTTCTTGACTATGAAGTCCTCCAGTCCCTGCAGCTCCTTAAAGGCCTGTTGCTGTGGCCCTGGCAGATATTTCATCACTGAGTAGAACATCTCGTAGAGCTGAGGATGGGGAGGGGAGAAGAGGAGGGAAGGACAGCTGTCAGTGTGCAGGACCTGGTGGGAGTGGGCCCTGTCTCAGGGCAAAGCAGGTACAGGGTTACAGGTGCCTGCCCAGATGTTTACATATTTTGATGAGGCTGGATGGGAATGTGTTTTCACAATGAGTTACGTGTGAGGGCTCCTGTCCAAGGAATAAAGGGAGATGGACTGGAACACATATTCAGATATTCAGATGATGTTGGATTGGAGAAACACACCCGGGGTTCATATATTCAGATGAGGTTGGGTTGGGAGACACCTGTCCAGGTGTTTAGCTATTCAGGTGGGACTTGTATGGGTGGTGGTCACCTGCCCAAGTGTTTAGGCATTGGTGTGGTCTCAGTTGGACACAACTGTCCAGATGTTTAGGGGGTCTGGGTTGGGGTTTCTGTGCAGGTGTTGAGGTACTAAAGTGGGGTTGGGGTGCAGGTGTTAAGGTGTGGAGATACCTGTTCAGGTGTTCAGATATTCAAATGGGCCAATGGAGGGCACTTCTGTAGGTGCTGGAAATGAGCTGGATCAGGGGACACTTATTTGGGTGTGTGGGGAACAATCTACCTAGGTGTTTATGCATTTAGGGGTCTTGGTTGGGGGACCTGTCTACATGTTCAGCTATTTAAGTGAACTGGGGAGGGGGCACTCTCTGGAGATTCCAGTGGGCTGGTTTGGGACATCTGTGTGGATAACCAATGATTTTGGTGGGCTGAATTTTGAAGCACCAGGTGTCCAGGTAGTTAGGAAGTAGGCTGAGGTGACCACTTGCCAGGTGTTAAGAAATTCAGATGATGGAAAGAAAATTTTTTTTTTTTTTACCATGCCAAGCAGCATGCAGGATCTTAGTTCCCCGACCAGGGATCGAACCCATGGCTTCTGCATTGGAAGCGCAGAGTCAGAACCACTGGACCACCAAGAGGCCCCCTCCCCCTTTTTGAGATGGAGGGTCTAAAAAGGGACCACTTGTTAGAGAGTAAGGCAAGCTGGGATGAGGACACCTGTCTTGTAAGAAAGCTGGGTTGAGGACATGTATCTTTTCTGCAGGGTTTTTTTTTTTTTCTTCTTCTTCTTCTTCTTTTGTTTTTTTTTGGTGGAGGGTGCATCTTTTGAGATATCCAGGTGTCCTTGGAGACTGAGTATTGGGCCCTGGTGCAGCTGTTGAGTTGTCCAAGAGTGGTGGTCTGGTTTTGAGGGGACCCTGTCTGGGGGAGGATGGGAGTTTGGGGCACCTGTCTCATGTGTGTGTGGGGGGGTGAGGTGGGGTTAGGAGCAGGCAGGTTGCCGTAGTGGCAGGGTAGAGCCAGGTCGACTCGGGTTACCTGCCCGGTAGACGTAGCGGTGAACTGGAAGCTTCCCAGCATCATTCGCAGTAGTGACAAGAACTCTTTGTCCTCGTAGTCAAAGCGGTCCCCGAAGACAATGGAGCTGATGACATTGGAGACCGTTCGGCTCAGGAAGAAGGTGGGATCGATGAAGGCGCCTGGGTGGGTGAGAGCGGAGGGGGTTGGGGAGAGACAGGGATTTAGCAGAGTCTGATGCGGTCTGAGACGGGAAGGAGGGCACGGCAGTGCTGAGCTATACTTCCAGCACCGGACCCTAGACCCTTCCCCCAACGTGGCCCCCCCTTCCCGGGCCAGAACGCTGTGGCCGCGTCGGGTGTTTCCCTCCTCCTCCTCGCACACGGCTCGGCAGGGTGCCCCCCGCACGGCTCACCGCGAGTGCTCCGGAAGGCCTCGATGAGGAAGCCCGCCTCCTCCTGGATGCGCTCTTCGATGCCGCGCTTGCCCACGCCGAAGTCCCGCAGCGTCGTAATGGAGAAGCGCCGGAGCTGCTTGGCGCGCTCCCCGTTGCTGAACGCCACGCCTGCGGAGGCAGCGCGGGAATTGGACGAGGGCAGAGCGAGGCAGAGCCCAGACCAGCCCCAGGCTCCCGGGATCCCGGGTTCTCGGGCTCCCTAGAGAGAGAAGGGGTGGACAGAGAGAGCAAGGGGGGAAAAAGGAGGGTAGAGAGCCAGAGTAGGGTGCAGAGGGGAAGGAGGGATAGAGGGTGGGCGAGAGCAAGGGGAGAGGGAGGGAAGGGGGGTAAAGAGACAGACAGAGACAGACAACGCAGACTCAGAGAAATGCAGAAAGAAAGACCTAGTGCAAAGAACAGAATCGGAAAGAATGAGGCAAGACAGATATGCCAAGAGACACCGAGACACTCAGGGGAAGAGGAGACAGAGGAGGGAAGGAGGGGAAGTAAGATGCATGGAGATAACCATGGCAAATTCTAAAGGACTTCCTCGGTGGTTCAGATGGTAAAGAATTTACCTGCAATGCAGGTGACCTGGGTTCGATCCCTGGGTTGGGAAGATCCCTGGAGGAGGAAATGGCAACCCACTCCAGTATTCTTGCCTGGAGAATCCCATGGACATTGGAGTCTGGCTGGGTACAGTCCATAGGGTCACAAAGAGTTGGACACGACTGAGTGACTAACAGACACACGCAAAGAGAAGAGAGAAAAATAGGAAGAAAGAAACAGAGAGGCCCTGGGGGGAAAGAGAGACTGTTACTAAGAGATGGAGGCATGGAGATTTTGAAACAGAGATAATGGGAGATTCTAAGACAAAGGAAGAAGAAAGAGAGAGAGGGAGAGAGAAACCGGGGGAAGCCCAGAGCTGGAAAGAAAAAAAAAAAGACCAAAAGTCATATGGAGATAGAGGACCAGGGTTCCAAAGCAGAAATCCCAAGAGGCTCTAAGAAATACAGGGAAAGAAGAGACATCGAGTGAAAGGGAACAGGGGCAGAGGGAAGCAGGGAGAAACAGAGATGCAGAAACTAAGACAAGATAGAGCAGGGGCAGACAGCAATGAACAGGAGTGGAGACAGGAATAGCAGAGGCAGTCAGGACAAAAAAGCTGGGCACCCTGAAGTCTGTCTGACCATGCCCCCTTCCTCTCAGTCTCCCTCACCATAGCCTTTGAAGATCCAGTCAAAGGTAGCCTGCTCGCCTCGCCCACTGAATTCTTCAGCCTGGTCCACCAGAGCCTCCTTCACAGCATCATAGCCACACAGCACCACGATCTGCCGGGTCCCCAGGTGGACCGTGAACACAGGGCCATAGCGCTCGCTGATCTGATAGAGGTGAGTGGGAGTTAGTGGGAGTAACCCCTATTCTGAACTGGCCCTGTACCCAGACCTCACATACTGGGATGCGTTTCCTCACAGGTTCTGGCCATCAGGGAGCTGGACATTTCAAGACACGGTTTTTCCTGGCTAGGACCCCTCATTGCTGCTGTTGAGCTGCTCAGTCATGTCTGACTCTTCGTGACCCTATGGACTGTAGCCTGCCAGGCTCCTGTATCCATGGGATCTCCCATGCAAGAATACTGGAGTGGATTGCTATTCCGTTCTCTGGGGCATCTTCCCAGTGCAGGGATCAAACCCGAGTCTCCTGAATCGGCAGATGGGTTCTTTACCTTTGGGCCACCAGGGAAGCCCCAGGACCCTGGTATTGGATCTTTAAAATTCCCTTCTTCTTTCCTAAGACTCTTGCCCAACATTGCCCATCCCCTGCCATAAAGCCCCAGACGAACTGGCCAGGCTGCCCCTCCTCATCCCGTTCCACCCATCTCTGCCCCATGACACCTTCATGAGGGAGTTGTACATCTGCTCGGTGTTCAGCTGCAGGTAGTTCCCGATGAAGGGCAGAGGAGTGGGCCCTGGAGGCAATTTCCCTTTGAGGTTCCTTTGCCGCCAGACAGACATCAAGACCATGATAGTCAGACAGGCCAGCAAAGCCACGAGGAGCAGCCCTGAGGCCAGCATGGTGGCAACTGGGAGTGATGGCCAGGTGGTGATGTCTGAGAAGGTTGGCTTTTATACTACCTGGGAAAGCAGGACAGACTTTGGTCCTGATTATATAATTGTCTTGTTTCAACTCTCATGTACACGCCCCACTATGCTCCCTGACTAGCTTGGGACCCAGCCAACCAGGAAGGGCGGGGGTGGCCCTCAGGTCAGGTTAACAAGGAGAGGGCCCCATGGTGGAATTTGTGGTCTGTGGGGAGAGACTGCCGTAGGGCTGTGGACTTAGGGGGAGACAGTAGACACATTCCAGAACTGAAGATTTTGGGGAGCCCCTGAGCTTTGGACTTGGGATCTCAGAGTAAGAAGGTGAAGGTGAAGTCATTCAGTCGTGTTTGACTCTTTGTGACCCTGTGGACTCGCCTACCAGGCTTCTCTGTCCATGGGATTCTCCAGGCAAGAATATTGGAGTAGGTTACCATTTCCTTCTCCAGGGGATCTTCCTGACCCAGGAATTGAACCTGGGTCTCCTGCATTGGAGGCAGATGTTTTAACCTCTGAGCCACCAGGGAAGCCCCTCAGAGTGAGAAGGGACCCGCAAAGTTGTGGATTTGGAGGTCTTGGGAAAGTGAAAATCACAGATCTGGATGTAAGGGTAGTAGAATGGACAGGATGTGTGGCTGTGGATTTGGGGGTCTTTTGGTGAGGAGGGATGTAGGTTGAAGGGTCTGGTGGTGGTGGCGGGAATTCCAGGGAATGGATTTGAGGGTCTTGAGGTGAGAAAGGACCCCTGCTGTGGGTGTGGGGTTCCTGAGAGCAGAGTCCAGGTGGGTCTGGATTCAGCATCTGATTCCAGAAGTTGACTTGCTTTTATTTTGAAGTGTTGCTCGCTCTCGATGTCCAGAAGCTTCATTGGAACCTCAAAGCAAGGTCATAGTGGGGGTCATAGAACTGACCATCTGTGGTTGGGCAAGAGGTGGAAGACCAGAGCTGTTCATCTATGGAACTTTCCGCAAAACTGGAGAATAGTAACTCACAGTCTCAACCGGTAGAGGAACTGGCCAGGGCTTGAGAAGTAGTAATAACCACCAATCTGATACCGAAAAAAATCCCAAATGTTTCAAGGGTTAGAATTCACACAGCATCCCACTGGTTCCCTACCTAGATCCTTAGGGAAGCCCACTGTGTTGACTGTATCATCTATTATTGTTAATGTTTTGCATTTTACATGTGAGTATAACAAGGACAGAAGAGAAAGAGTGGGCAAGAGGCACGCATGTGACCCCTCTGTCTCCTGCTTGGCACTTATTTCCTCTTTCTGGAGGAATTGGGTTTCCCCACTTCCCAGAAGGTGCCAGTTGTAAAGAACCCGCCTGCCGATGCAGGAGATGTAGGAGACTCAGATTCGACTCCCTGGAGGGCATGGCAACCCACTCCAGTATTCTTGCCTGGAGAATCCCATGGACAGAGGAGCCCGGAGGGCTACAGTCCATAGGGTCACACAGAGTTGGAAACGACTGAAGGGACTTAGCACACACGCACCAGTGCGAAGGGAGTGTTTGGAAGAGAAGGGTGTACTGGAGGGTATGGAAAGTCCCCTTTAGAGGTGATTCCTGGTGTGTCAGGGCTTCTGTTAGCAGGCAGAGGAGACTATGTCAGGAGAGATTTGGGTAAACTCCAGTGTCAGGAACAGAGAGAAATCCTGGGATTCTGAAAGCGGGGGAAGAGAAAAGAGGAGCGGCCCCACGCCCTTCCTTCGCTGACATTTTCCCTTCATAATGACACTTAACCCCATCACAGCACGAACCGTGAAGATTACATCCACATCCTCATGATCTTACCGACTCCCTGTTTAACAGCAAGGCTGGCTCATTATTGTCTTCCCTTGGCAGCTGAGAAGCCTGGGACTCTATAAAGCCACTTGCTGGAGGTCACACAGGGAGTAGGTGAGGCAGCTGGAACTGGCGCTCTCTCCTGGTTCTCTTTCCATGGACTGGCCTAGCCCACCCTGGGGGCCACATGAGAGTCAAGGTTGGAGGCAGGTGAGTGCCGACATTGGCATCAGCCTTGGACACAGGGATTACATTAGTTCTGCTTTTGGCATTAGGTAGCCCTGGGGAGGCAGTGTATCCTGTTGGCACTGAGCCTTGCCCCCAGGTAGACATTAGGATTAAAGTTGACATTGAACCTGATGCCAGGAAAACAGTAATAGAGCCACTTGTGGTATCAAGAGGGCTCTGAGGGTAGGCACAGGTAGCCCCTGGGGCTGCTTTCAGGACAGCATAAAGGTGGCACTGTAGAGATACGGAGGTTGGTCCCAGTGGGTTCTGATATGAACATCCTGTGGGTGCTGAGATAGATCCTCTGTGGGCCTGAGAGGGGGCCCCAGATGGACCCCGGACAGGCTCTGAAAAGTTGGACAACCCTGCTCAGGTGCCACCTCTAACCTTGGACAAGAACAGGTGGGTGAGGCTGGTATTCCTGGCGCTGGCATCTTGCTAGGTCATTCTAAGCTGCTGAGCTCTGAGTCCTTCGGGGAGGGGACAAAGGGCAGAGAACAAAGCAGAAAGATGAAAGTTGTTTGTTGGTTTTGGAGGGGGAAGAGGAGGACAAGAGGATTAACTCTGGCTTGGCAGGTATCAGTCTCCCTAATTCTGATCGCCAGCTGCACCTGGGCTGGCCCCGTGCCTGCGTCCGCCTCTTCCCCCTAATTCCATGACAAGAAGGGAGGTAGAAATTTGGGGAGTTTGTTTTTCAATGAGATTGGCACCAGCGAGGGCACTCACTGAGTGTTCAAACAGGCTGCTGCGAGCTGGGTGGGGAGGGGGGACAGTGAGGTCAAGTGAATTTGACTTTGATGTTGGCCCTGGAACATGGAGCAAGAGGTTACTGTCCATCATCACGTGTTGTATCTCCTGGAGGTAGGCAGGACACGTGCTAGCCTGTGGTGGCCTGGATATGGGCTTCTAGAGTAGTAGCCCATAATCAATTAATAGACTTTATTTTTGTATATCTGAGATGCAGACAGTTGGGATCGTCAGTCCAGATGGAAAGTGAGGTTAATTAGTTCCATTGTACTACAATGGAAAAAAAAGTCTGTAAGGCGAGGCCAGGCCATTTCCATCCTCTTTTGGCAAAATATTGCGTGGTTGGTCAAGTTTTGTATAATATAAAAAAGTAAAAAGCACTGAAAAAAGTTAACAACACCACAACAGTTTAAAGAGTAGCCAGTGGTGAACCCGGGAAAATCCTTTCTCCTCGCTGGGTCTCAGTGTCCCTTTCAGGACAATGGGACAGTGGTTAAGAGCAAGAGGAAGCCATAGATTGGAATCCCCTCTGTGGTTGTGTCACCTTGAATACATAACCTCACCTCTCTGGACCTCATGGGGCCAATGATGGTACCCATCTCTTAGCCTCTTTTGGTAAGGAATCAGTAGGTTAATGCATTTGAGCTGCATGGCAGTAAACACTCAGTCAATATTATTCATTCTTACCATTAATCCATGGAATGAAGGCCACAGATAAGAGGTTCTCTAAGCATTCCTCTGGCGTGCTGAGATTCGTGGGGTCGCAAAGAGTCGGACACGCCTGAGCGACTGAACTGAACTGAAGCATTTCTCTGTATTTTACATTCTCGGGCACAAAGTCTCGAAAGTTTTTCCTTTGGAAAAGGAAACAGAGTTTTGGGGGGGAACCTCCCTCCCCATTTCTTCCTCCAGAGAGCAGAACTGTATTCCCTGGACGTCCCTGGTGGCTCAGTGGTAAAGAATCCACCTGCCAGTGCAGGAGACACAGGTTCGATCCCTGGGGTCTAAGAAGGTCCCAGCTGCTGCAGGGCAACCAAGCTGGCGCTGAGCCTGCGCTCTCGAGCCTGAGAGCCGCAACTACGGAAGCCCGCGTGCCTAGAGCCCGCGCTCTGCGCAAGAGAAGCCTCCATCACGAGAAGCCGCGAAGAGTGGCCCGCGCGCACCGCACCTAGAGAAAGCCCGCGCAGCAGCTAAGACCCGGCACTACCAAAAATAAGATAAAGACGTCTCTGCTTAAAAACAAAGAAAGGAAAACTGTACCTCCTGGAGCTGTGCTAGGAAATGGCTCTCTTAGGCACCTCCTGGAGGGATGATGGTTAGGCAGTGTCAGGAACAGTGGGCCAGGATTAGACCCTCTGGACAGGCGTGGAGCCCTGCCCAGGGCTTTGCCCAGCATTGTGCTTTGTCTTTCTCCCCCCGTTTCTGACTTTCTTTCTCCTGCCCTGCGGTCAGCCTGCCCTTCAACCCTCTTGCGTGCTTCTGGATCTATTTATATTTGTGTCATTTTGTCCAGTGGGTTTTCCTAGATGCCTCAGTCATTTTTCTCCTTATTTATTTATTTNGTAGCCCTCCAGGCTCCTCTGTCCATGGGATTTCCCAGGTCAGGGTACTGGAGTGGGTTGCCATTTCCTTCTGCAGAGGATCTTCCCAACCCAGGGATCTAACCCGCGTCTCCTGCATTGCAGGTGGATTCTTTACCACTGAGCCACCTGGGAAGTCTGGTTATATGTTTTGTATTAAAGGTATAAGCCAATACATTATTATTATTAAAGTCCATGCTTTATTCAGATTTCTTTCCTTTACCTAATGCCCCTTTTCTCCTCTAGGATACCACATTACATTTGATTGTCATGTCTCCCTCAGCTCTTTTTGGTTGTAAGTTTCTCAGGCATTTCTGGTTTCTTTGTTTTTGCTGCCCTTGCTAATTTAAATGAGGACTGGTCAGATATAATGTAGAATGTTCTATGAAGCTTTTCTGATGTCTCCTTATTTATACATCTGACTGTGTGTGTACTTTTGGGTGCATGCTTGAGGTGTCTGTGGATGTGTGTACATGTATGTTTCGGTGTGTCCGAATTGATGTATGACTTTTTGCATCTTTGTGGAGTGTGTGTTTGTGCATAAGTGAGTGTCCATACGTGTTTATGTATGTGAGTGCATGACGGGGTGTGCACCTGTCTATTGCCAGTATGGCTGAGTGCACGCCGGTCTCTGCATCTGTCTGTGGGTAAAATGAGTGCCTGCTTTGGGACGTGTCTGATAGGGGATATTTACATGTGTGTCTCTGGGTCCAGCTTGATGTGTGACTGTGTGTGCACATCTGTGCTTGTAGAGCTCATGACCATACATGAGTGTATGGATTTGTGTGTGTGTGTATTCTGGTGTATGTAAGCGTATGAGCCACATTGCAAACATGGGAATGTCAGCTCTGGTTGTGCGTCTCTGTGTTTGGATTCCGAGAGCCCTGGCCCAGCTCCATTTCTCTTCTTAAAAAACAAACAAACGGTTCCCTTATTTTTCAGGATATTACTTCCTTTAGTTTTTAAGGATCATATTGGGTAGAAAAAGCCTCCATAGGACAGGTGTGTGTCCTGAGATCATTCTGAGGTAGGTTACTCCCATTGGATCAGCTTCTCAGGAAATTCACCTTCCCACGGTATTATCCCCAGGCTCCTAATTAGCCTTTTAATAGAGGCATTTGACCAGTGTTCACCGGAGCCACTGCTTCATGCCAGCCCGTGCTGGCTGATGCTCAGGGTGCAGGGGTGGCCAAGACAGCCCTGGGACCTGCCTTCATGGGGCTTTTTCTCCAGAGGGGGAGACAGATCAGTCGCCAGACAATGATGACAGCCCAGAATGGATAGTGCTGGGAGGAGGAGGAACAGCTAGAGGGGTCAAGGCCACAACAGGGGGACTCAGGCAGAGGGGTCAAGGTCAAGATGGGGGGCACAGGCAGGAGGGTCAAGGTCAAGATTGGGGGACATAGGCAGAGGAGTCAAGATGGAGACACAGGCAGAGGGGTCGGGGCTGGGATGAAGGAGGCAGAGGTGTCTGTCCGAGTCCAGAAATGGCACTTGATTCAACCTTGTAGGTTCTGGGTTAGCCACTAGAGGCCTCAGTAGGGACTTTTCATTGGGAGGATAGGGAGAGTGGGGAGGGAGAGTTGCTGGCAGAGTCAGCTTGTATAAAGGCCAGAGGCCTATGGAGTGTGGATAAGAGCTGTTAAGAGCACAGAGATCCGGGGCCCTGTTCACTGATGAGTCTGGAGCCATGAGCAGGAGTTGAATCTGGGGATGGGGTTCGGGGGTGGGAAGTTTGGACTCTGTCCTGAAGCTATAGGGGGTCACAGAAGGCTTTTAAGCAGAGGAACAAAATGGTCAGATTTGTGTTTAAGAAAGATTTTTCAAATTTTTGGAGATAAGACTACAAGCCAAGAGATGAGGAAGTGACTCATACAGGCAACCAGGTGAGAGAGGACAGGACTATGAAGATGGAGAGAGAGGAATGGGATGGAGAAAGATACAGAAGGAAGAACTATTTCTTCCTTGATTCTGTGTTTTTGTACTGGGGTGAGGCTGAGGGAAGAGTCTAGTGTGGAGGGGAGATGGTAGTGTTATTTATTGGTTTGGGGAGACAGGTCAAGAACAGGTCTGAGGCAAGAGAAAAACAAGCTCAACTTTGGAATGTTGAACCATGGCATAGTCCCTGTGCTTAGGGATTTCTTAGACTAGTGGGAGAGCATGATGCCATTAAGATTAGTTAGTAATTTTAGTAATAAATTGCCACTTAGGGTTGAGGATTGGGAAGGCTTGGTAGAGGAGGTGTCATTTAAACTGGGTCTTGTGGGATGAATTCACAATAAGGGAAGAGAGCCAGATGGTCCAAGCGAGAGCGGGGTGGTCCAAGCTGGGTCTTGGACGTTTGAGATAGATGGAGCAAAAGAGATGTATTTCACCGTAACACCCCTCTTGCTCTTTCTCCCAACCGTATCCATCAACTTTCCATCCTCTACCTGCTAGCCTGACCCAAAACTCTTAGGAAAAACCTGGCTCATGCCCACAAGGGAATCTTTATTTTAAAGTTGAAGTGAAATGTGCAGAACATAAAATGAACCCTTTAAAGCAAACAGTTCAGAGGCACTTGGGACAGTCACAGGATTGAGAAACCACCGCTTCTAACGAGTTCCAAATGAGAGCCTTGTTTTGTTTTTTCTTCTTTTTGGGGGCCGCTCTTCGTGGCCTATGGGATTTTAGTTCCCTGACCAGGGATCGAACCTGCACCCTCAGCAGTGAAAGCACGGAATCCTAAGCACTGGACCGCCAGGGAGTTCCCCTAGAAGAAGCTTAAGTGAGCCTTCTTGTTTTAAATGTTAAATACTAGTACTGTGATAATGATATCATTCATTGAACTTATCATCTTAATGTATGAAATTTTTAATGAGTCTGATCTTATTACAGTCCTCATAGCAAGCCTGTGGTGTTGGTTTTGTCATTCCCATTTTGCAAATGAGCTAAGTAAGACCCAAAGAGTTGGACGTGAGTTGCCTTAGGTTTTATCTTCAATAAAGATGGAGTCTGGATATGGTTTTGTGTGATTCTAAATTTCATACTCTTCACCATCACTCTAGACTGCCAAATCCTACCTTTTTTTCTTTATGAATGATCAAAAAACTGCCCCTGATAGCCTGTCATTTTAAAAAAACTTCCCCTAAGGTTGAAAAAAATGTTAAAAAATATGTTTAAAAGGTATCTTAATAGGAAGGATACTTAACATTCTATCAAGTTTGCATTCTTTGGAATATTAACCAAAGACTTGGTCAACCAGTGTTACCATCCAAGTCATGGGCAGTGAAATGGTAAGTGAGCCTGGAGAATAAGAGGCTTTGGTCAGGGAGTGAAATGTTTGTGTTTCAGATTTCAGTGATGACGGGAATTAGGGTGGGTTGAACAGGAGTGTTGGTTGGAATGCAGTGAAAGAGAAGGTCAAAGAAAGTCAAGGTTTTTTTGTTTGTTTGGACAGCTCACACCTGTGGCCACCAAAATGCCTCCTTCCCAGAAGAATGGCAGGTCTTGGAGTAGAGAGAAGGAAAAAGTTTGCCAGATGACAACAGGGATGAAGGAGGCAGAGTCGAAAAAAGAAAAACAAAATTTACGAGTGGATTGAGTGGTCATACTTTGGAAGTGCTCTGAGGAGTTTCTGATTCTGGAAATGGTTGAATAGCTTCTATGGGGTCAAACAGGGCTTCCCAGGTGACGCTAGTGGTAAAGAACCTACCTGCCAATTCAGGCGACACAAGAGAGATGGCTTTAATGCCTGGGTTGGGAAGATTCTCTGGAGAAGGAAATGGCAACCCACTCCAGTATTCATGCCTGGAGAATCCCATGGACAGAGGAGCCGGGTGGGCTGCAGTCCATGGGGTCACAGAGAGTTGGACATGGCTGAGTGACTAAGCACACAGATAGGATCAAGCATCCTGAAAATAACAACTATAAATTCAGAATAAAACGTTTAAAACACCCAATTCCCTGAAATTTCTGGATCGTGAATAAAGCAGGCAGATACTGAAGGGGGCCAGAGGAAGATCGTTTCGTGTTTTGTGTGTGTATACATACACACACACATATGGGCCTGAAAGTAAGTGCCCTGGAAGGTGCCATGGAGGCAGATAAAACCCAGATAGAAACATTGGAATTTTTCTGACTTGAAGGACCAAGGAACAGAGTTTAGGGTAATTATAACAACTGATGGTAGTGATGGCAAAATATTGAAAGAGGAGAGAGACAGAGAGGGGGAGCCCCAAATTCTATATATAAACACTGTCCAAATTTCTGACTGCTTTTTGAACTATATGTGCCGGAAAATTCCAACTGGTATCAGCTAAGACTAAAAGAATTGAAATAAGATTTCAGCACTGAACATTTGAACTCAGCCAAGTCTTGCCTGGCAAATCCCATGGAAGGAGGAGCCTGGTAGGCTGCAGTCCGTGGGGTCGCTAGGAGTCGGACACAAGTGAGCGACTTCATTTTCACTTTTCACTTTCATGCACTGGAGAAGGAACTGGCAACCCACTCTAATGTTCTTGCCTGGAGAATCCCAGGGACGGGGGAGCCTGGTAGGCTGCCATCTCTGGGGTCGCACGGAGTCAGACACAACTGAAGCGACTTAATAGCAGCAGCAACAGCAGCAGCAGCAGCAGCAGCAAGGTAACTGCTCCCTGAAAATGAAACAAATCAATATTCTTCAACAGAACATCACAGAACCCAGAGTCTCTACAATGTATCACTTGCAACATTCAGGATAAAATCCAAAATTACTAGCATATGAAGATATAGGAAAATATAACCATACTCAAGAGAAAAGGCGATTGATAGAGAATGACACTAGCGTGACGCTAATTTTGGAGTTTAGCGGACAAAACTTAAAAAACACCTGTTATGTCTTTGCTCAAGGATGTCAAAATGGTGTTGAGATACAAGAGGTATTGACTCTAATTCTGATCCTGAGACTCTCTGAAAGTGGTTGAACGAGTAACTTGCATTGGAGAGAGTATTAAAAAAAAAGAGCTGTGCTCTTGAGAGACTGTTCGGTATAGGACTGGGAAATGGAGAGAAAATCTGGACAAATGGTTCATTTATTAAGCAACTATTCATAGAACACCTGCTGAAGTGGCCAGAATGGGAGAGCAGGAAGACCCTGAGCATACCTTCTACAGACACACCAAAATTACAACTGTTTACAGAGCAACAATTGATAAGAAAGGCCTGAAAACTAGCAGAAAAGGTCTTCAGCTACAAGTATAAAGCAGGAACCACAGTGAGGTGGGTAGGAGAGGCAGAAATGTAGTGTAGTCAAGACCTATATCCCCAGGTGGGCAACCCACAAACAGGAGGATAATTACAATTGTAGAGATGCTTACCAAGGACCAAGGGGTTCCAAACCTCAGACTCCCCAACCAGGAAGTCCGGCAGCAGGAAGATGAGCCCCCAGAATGTTTGACTTTGAAGGCCAGTGGAGGTTACTTCAAGTCATGAGACATGGCCAAAGTTTCTGGGTTTCTTTTTTAAGCCACCCAGTTTGTGATGCTTTGACTTGGTACCTAGGAAGCTTTTCCACTGGTTCCTTGGGCTTCCCTGGTGGCTCAGACAGTAAAGAATCTGCCTGCAATGCAGGAGACCTGGGTTCGAGCCCTGAGTTGAGAAGATCCCCTGAAGAAGGGGGTTCTTCTCTGGAGAATTCCACGAACAGAGGAGACAGGTGGGCTACAGTCCATGGGGTCACAAAGAGTCGGACACAGCTGAGTGACCAACTGTGTTTACACCGGGAAGCTACCAGGCTTAGCAAGTTAATACATCCATTAACAGAAAAATGGATAAGAAAAATATGGTATATCCACACAATTGAATTTTATTCAGCCATGAAAAGGAATAAAGTAATGTTCCATACTATCACTAGCAGGAAACTTGAAAACATTATGCTAGGCAAAAGAAGCCAGTCACACAAACGATCACATGATTGTATGATTCCATTTACATGAAAATCAAGAAGAGAGAACCTGTAGAGATAGAAAGTAGATTAACTGTTGCTTAGGATGAGGAGTGGGGTGACAGAAGAGGGGAGTGACATCTAGAAGGTATGAAGTTTATTATTATTTTGCCACATTGTGAGGCAGGCATGTGGGATCCTAAGTTTCCGGACTAGGGATCGAACCCGTGCCCCCTGCAGTGGAAGCAAAGAGCATTAACCGCTGGACCAGCAGGGAGTTCCTTATTGTTGAGGTGATGAAAATGTTCTAAAATCGACTGTGGTGATGATTATCTATCTGTGAATGTATCAAAGAACATTCAATTGTACACTTTAAGTGGGTGGATTTTTATGACCCGTGAATATCTCAGCAAAACCTTTCAGGACTTCCCGGAAGTGGTACAGTGGATAAGAATCTGCCTGCCAAAGCAGGGGATGAAGTTTCCAGCTCTGGTCTGGAAAGATTTCAGAGGCCACAGGGCAACTAAGCCCATGTGCCATAACTACTGAGCTCAAGCCCTAGCACCCTCAAGCTGCAGCTACTGAAGCCTGTGTGCCTAGAGGCTGTGCCCTGGGCACAGGCCACTGCAGCGAGAAGCCCACACGCCTCAATGTAGAGTGGCTCCTGCTTACCGCAACTAGAAAAAGCCCACACACAGCATTGAAGACCCAGCACAACCAAAAATAAATTTTAGAAAAGAGAAGAAAAAAAAAAAAAAAACACTTCT
>SJYQ01000491.1:205967-237268 GCA_006410935.1 Redunca redunca | reverse complement strand
CAAAAAAAAAAAAAAAAAAGCAAAGAAAATGTTTGCTCTGACTCATATATCCTGATTGGTTCTTCCTACCAGTGACATATAAAGACAATTGATTCACCTGATTTCTGAGAGGAGTCCTGGCCACTCTGGCTGTTATTGCCCCGAAATAAGTCAGTCTGTCTCACTGGACTGTGAGCCCCGTGTGGTCACTGAGTGAATGTAACCTTGTCATCATTATGTAATCAGGGCCTTCTACAGGGCCCTATTTAGAATAGGGATGTGTGTTGAATGTTGAATGAATAGCCCTTGGAATTTCTAGGAAGTTTCTAATTTGACTCTCCTCATCAATAAATGAAGCCTCTCTTGAGGGTCTTGAGTTCTTCCCAGAGGAAGTCCAGCAATTCTCTGCCCTGCTTCATGTACATAAGATAAGTTGAGCAAGATTTTTCACAACTAAAAATGTTAGGTGACCATTGGCCTGTACACTTATGAGGGTATTTGTAGCTCTGAAGTTCTATGTTCATCAAAGATGGACCAAAGATTAATGATGTGCGTTTGTGTGTCTGTGTCCGTGGTGGTCATGGAGATGAGCCATTAAGATGCCCCTTCAAGAAAGAACTTGCCATTTAGCTGCAAGGAGTGCAGTGAGCTGACTGCCTCTAGCTGCAGCACCTTCAGGATCCACCCTGTCTCGCAGCAAGGTGGAGCAAAGTTACCCTTCCGGTAACTGGTGGCTTTAGTCTCTTACTGCCCAGCTCTTCCTCCTCCCATCTTTCCTTTCATGGATGTCAGATCTATATCCTGGTCTGAAGACTTTTCCTGACCCGATCTACTTTCTTCCTCTTTTGTCTTTCACACACATTGCCCTCCAATAACATGATGCAGCTGTGTCTAAACCTCTGTTTTCCCAGAGGACTCAGTTTACCTCCTGTCCATCACGGCATTTGTTCTTTGTCATGTGTGTGTGCATGCTCAGTTGTGTCTGACTCTTTGCAACCCCATGGACTGTAGCCCCCCAGGCTCCTCTGTCCATGGGGTTTCCCAGGCAAGAGTACTGGAGTGGGTTGCCATGCCCTCCTCCGGGGGATCTTCCTGACCCAGGAACTGAACCCATGTCTCTTTCGTCTCCTGCACTGGCAGAAGGGTTCTTTGCCACTAGTACCACCTGGGAAGGCTTTACCCTGTCTCAAAACTCTCTTCCAGTTTTGAGAAAACCCCCTATTGGATGCCTCTTTATCAGAGGAAAGTCTTTGCCTCCCACCACAGCAGCTGAATGGGTACCATGAATTCTTCCTCGCCACATCCTGCATGTGGCTTGACTAACTGGATCATCCTGCTGGGAACTTTGACTCTTGTTGGAGGAAGTGACACAGAAACACAGACACAATTAGGAAGTTGTCCACAGTGGTTTCAATGGGTCCAGAGTTCCAGTGCCTGGGGGCTGGGTGGGTGGCAATGGCAGCAGCAGCCCCTCGCCAGATGATTCTGGCCACTCCTTTGGGTAATGTTCTGACCCAGCTGTTTTGTTTTGTTTTTTTTTTTTTGCTACTCATATTCTTAGCCTGGCTTTCCAGAATTCACATAGATTTTGTGAGTGAACCAATCATCTTCCAGTAGCCAGCAGACTTTTCTACCTAAAAGAGCCAATGACATTTGATGTTGATTAAAAATAGGAACCTTGGCTGTTAGGGGACTTGGGAGTCTCTGGCAGGGGGTGTCGTGGTGAGAAGGAAGTTGTGAAGGATGAGCTGTTATCCCTAGAGAGATACTTGAACCCCCTTTCTCTCATGCCCCACCTTCAATACAGTAGCAAACGCACTCTCATGCTTTCGTTTAGTCCCTCAGTTGTGTCTGACTCTTTGCGACCCCGTGGACTGTAGCCTCCCAGGCTCCTCGGGCCATGGGATTCTCCAGGCAGGAACACTGGGGCGGGTTGCCATTTCCTTCTCCAGGGGATCTTCCCAACCCGGGGATGGAACCTGCGTCTCCTGTGTCTCCTGCATTGGCAGGTGGATTCTTTATCACTGAGCTACCTGGGAAGCCCCTGCAGTCTGGGGCATCATAGTAAATTCCAAATCTGTCATCTTTTCCCCACCTCCACTGGTTCTACTGTGTCTGAGTCAATGTTGCTGCTTGTCGTAGCTTCCTAGTTGGTCCTTGCTCTGGTCCTTACTCTCTCCCTCAGTTTATTCATTGAATAACAGCTAGCACAAGCCATTTAAAACATGTCAATACATGTCATCCTATGTTCTCCAACCTTCCCAAAGGCCTCCATTGCACTCAAGTCCTCACCAAGGCCCCACATAATCTGCCCTTTTAACCCTATGCCCTCATTTCACTCACTCCTATGCTCTCCCTTCCTCCTCTACTCCAGCCATACCTGTCTACTTTGTGGGTTCGTGAGCACACACCCAGTCTTTTGCCTTATGGCTCTCCCCTTTTTAATTGTTCTGCCAGGAACATTCCCTCCCCAGATACCTGAACAGCTTGCTCCTTATGGCCTTGTGAAACCACCCATGCCACCGATTTAAAATTCCAATTCTGGAATTCTTTTTTCTTTTCTCCCTTTTTTTGGAGAAATTATTTATTTGGCTGCACCAGGTCTTAGTTGTGGCATGCAAACTCTTAGTTGTAGCTTGTGGGATTTAGTTTCCTGATCAGAGACTGAACCCAGCTCCCTTGCACTGGGAGCTCAGAGTCTTAGCCATTGGACTACCAGGGAAATCCCTACTTTGCTTTTCTAATGCACCACACCATTTGCAAATTTTATTATGTTTATTCTTCATTATCTACCTTTGGTCATTACCAGGGGAAGGTCAACGGAACGGCACAAAGACATGGAGGTCTACGGTAAGAATTTGGTACAGATTGAAACCTAGGTGGAGGTGAACAAATGAACTTAAAATCTGCAAGCTTTTGCCAAAGTCTTGGCCAGGGCATTGCTTTTCTGCTGGATGTAGAAGATATACAGCTCCATATTTTGGGGTGACCCCTGCTGACCTGTGTCCCTTGACAGTGTGTTAGTGCCTTCTCTTCGGATTGTTGTGAGAACTGAAGCGGGATGAAGAGGTTTGGTGCGCCGGGGAACTTGGGCAGAGCTCTGTTCTGCGACGGCTCCTTCCACCTCCAATAGGGGGCGCTCAGCGGACCATGAAGCAGAGCTCGTAGGTCGGAGGGATGTTGCCAAAGCCTGAGACCTTGGGCGTGATGTCGATGTCAGCAGGTGGCACCAGAGAACGTAGGGAGAAGTTCTGAAGGATCGAGGTGAAGTAGAGGAAGAGTTCCATGCGGGCCATGGCCTCGCCCAGGCAGATGCGCTTTCCTGTGGGCACGGAGGGGAGAAAGGGGGCGGGGAGAATAGTGGGGGAGAGGCAGACCCGCGCGGGTTAACCGAAGCATGGAGAGGATTCCGGTCTCACCACCGCTCAGCCTCAGCTGCCTCCTCTGCATCTCTGGGGTCATGATAACACCCACTTTTTAGGGTTATAAAGATGCAATGGGTTTCTACAGTTAATGCTCCACTAGGATCTTCCACGTATAGGGGGCTCAACACGTGGAAGCTATTTCTCTGATGGCACAACTTCCAACAGATTCTAAGAATGGTTGTAAAGGATCCATGCATTTAAAGTCTTTTCATTTCTGGTTCTTTTAAAGGTTTTAGGAAGTGCCTACAAGGTGCCAGACACTGGTGAGGGAAAACAAAAGCTCACACTGAAATAGTGCTTGATCTATAAAAAAGAAGAGAATCTATGTGTAACTGATTCACTTTGCTGTGCAGCAAATACTAACACTACCTTGTAAATCAACTCTACTGCAATACAAATGAAAAATATATATATAGTGCTTGCTGTTTGTCAATCACTCTTCCAATGCTTTGGCGAGATTAATCTCCATTTTACAGACGGGGAGCTGAAGTAGCTCATTCATGGCCCCACTGATGGTGTTTTAAGTGGCGGAGTGTGCTGCACTGACACCAGGTTCAGTATAGCTTACATTTAAAATACGATTTTTCAAAGATATTGTATTATGAGTTAACCAAGGTGCTGTTTATTGGGTAAATCTTTCCTGCTGCCTGTTTTATACTGTCTGCAAAATAAGAATCTTTTAACATTTTTAAGTGGTTAAAAAATCAGGAGAAAAATAATATTTTTTGACATGCGAAAATTAAAATTCAAGTGTTAATGTGCATAGATTTTTTAATTTTGCATCCATCGCAGACATGCTTTTTTCTTTTTATTGTTTTTTGGCCATGCCGTGCGGCTTTCAGGATCTTATACCCCCACCAGGGATTGAACCTGGCCCCATGGTGTGGAAGCTTGGGGTCCGAACAACTGGATCACCAGGGAATCCCCAGGGTGACTCGGCAGGTAAAGAACCTGCCTGCGCCCAGGCAACATGGGTTCAATCCCTGGGATGGAAAGATGGCCTGGAGGAGGAAACGGCAACCCACTCCAGTATTCTGGCCTGGAAAATCCCACAGACAGGTGAGCCTGGTGGGCAACAGCTCATGGGGTTGCAAAGAGTCGGACACGACTCGGGATCAGCATCACTGTTTACAAATGTCTGTGGGTGCGTTCACAGTACAGCGGTGTAGACTGCATAGTTCAGACAAAGACCAGTGAAACCTAAAATATTCTATATTTGGCCCTTAGAAAAACTATGCTGGCCTCTATTTAGTGCAATTACTTTTCTAATTATCAGAGTCCATGGTCCTGATATTCCATCATTCTGGAATTCTGGGATTCTAGTATGAGTCTATGAAATAGCACCCAGCTTCCCATTCAAACCTGAATGTCAAATACAGACCAATGATTGGGGGACATATCTAGCGTGTTTCTGCAGAGCTGGTGGGGGTGGGGGGACTCAGACATAGACACCTACCAGAGGAAAAAGGCACAAAGGCTTCATTCTTCTTGAAGCGGCCCTGCTCATCCAGGAAGTGTTGTGGATAGAAGGCATCTGGGTAGCGGAAGTACTTGGGGTCTTTGAGGACAGAGCCAAGAAGAGGAAAGACATCGGTGCCCTGGGGAAAAGATGGGCTCAGTTAGGAGAAATCAGTGTTGGAGTATGGAGAATGGTAGGGACCCAGAAGGAGTGGGTTACAGTGGAGGGAGGGATGAGAACGGAGGTGCAGCTCCACCTTGGGCAGAAGGTAGCCTCGGAAATGAGTGTCCCTGATGACATTATGGGGGACGCCCATGGGCACGATATCTGTGAGTCTCTGGATCTCATGGATCACGGCATCTGTGTAGGGCATCTTGGCCCGGTCATCGACACTTGGGATCCGGTGGGGTCCAATCACCTGGTCAATCTCTTCGTGGATCTTGGCTGGAAAAAACCAGAACACACAGCAAACAAAGATGCAGGAGGTGTTTCTGGAGGCCAGGATTGGGTTATAGGTTTGTGTCTTCAGCTCCATATGTATTTGGACTGTCTCTTTATTCTTAACTCCTGACACATTGGTGGGGCTAATAAACACTCTTTCCAGTAGTCATGTACGGATGTGAGAGTTGGACCATAAAGAAGGCTTAGTGCCAAAGAATTGATGCTTTTGAATTGTGGTGCTGAAGACTCTTGAGAGTCCCTTGGACAGCAAGAAGATCAAACCAGTCATTCCTAAAGGAGACCAACCCTGCATATTCACTGGAAGAACTGATGCTGAAGCTGAAGCTCTGATACTTTGGCCACCTGATGCAAAGAGCCGATTCCTTGGAAAAGACCCTGATGCTGGGAAAGATTGAAGGCAGGAGGAGAAGGGGGCAACAGAGGATGAGACAGTTGGATTGCATCGCTGACTCAATGGTGAGTTTGAGCAAACTCTGGAAAGACATATCTGGAGATACTGAAGGACAGAGAAACCTGGTGTGCTGCAGTCCATGGGTTGCAAAGAGTCAGACGCGACTTACTGACTGAACAACAACAACAATGCATAAAGCCCATGGAGTTGTAAATTGCACATGTAATGCAGTATGCAAGTAATTGAGGTGTCCATTAGATATTAGATGATTTAGATTAGTAAAAGGCAACTCAGACAATGAAGGAGAAACTAGATGAGTCTGAATGGAAATGTTAGTCTCTCCCATTGTCTGTAACAAGAGAAATCTGTTAGTTTGTTTTGAATTACATTAGAAGGCGTACTCAGGTCCTCAGTTGTGTCCAACTCTTTGTGACCCTACGGACTGTATATAGTCTGCCAGGCTCCTCTGTCCATGAGATTCTCCAGGCAAGAATACTAGGGTGGATTGCCATTCCCTCCTCCAGGGGATCTTCCTGACTCAGGGATCGAACTCACATCTCCTGCATTGCAGGCAGATTCTTTACCGCTGATTCACTAGGGAAGCCACATTAGAAGGGAGAGGGGCCAAAACTGGGAATTTTCCTTTGGTGAATAAATGAGTTTCTCATTACTGGAGTTACCCAACCAGACCAGATTACAGGTTACTGGCGATGGATTTTATTTGATTCTGCCACTATGGTTGGCCAAATAACGGCCATCAAAAATACTACCTCCTAATCCCTGGAACATGGGTATGTTACCTTACATGACCAAGGACACTTTGCAGATATAATTAACTTAAGGGTTTTGAGATGGGGAGATTATTCTGAATAATCCATATTGGCTCTAAAAGTAACCACAAGTGTTTGTATAAGAAGAAGGCGGAAAGGTCAGAGTCAGAGGAGGAGATGTGACGATGGATACAAAGAGAGATTTGAAGATGCAATGCTGCTGGCTTTGGAAATGGAGCCCAGGAATGCAAGAAACACAGTTCTAGAGGTTGGAAAAGGCAAGGAGTCAGATCAACCCCGGTTTGACCCAGTGAAAGCCTATTTGAACTTCTGAAGTCCGGAACTGTAAGATAATAGATTATTGTGGCTTTAAGCTACTAAGTTTCTCATAAGTCACCACGTTAGAATCTATTTTGTTGTTATAATTCAGTCACTAAGTCGTGTCTGACCCTTTGCCACCTCATGGACTATAACATGCCAGGCTGCCCCGTCCTTCACCATCTCCCAGAGTTTGCTCAGCTTCGTGTCCGTCACGTCACTGATGCTATCTATAACCAGCTCATCCTCTGCCACCCCCTTCTCCTTTTGCCTTCCATCTTTGCCAGCATCAGGTGGCCAAAGTATTGGATAAGAAACCATGACAGGAAGCAAGCAGAAGATGAAATTAAATGACTTTCCAAGCCGGAGATCCTGAGATTCCACACCCTGAGGTTCTACAGTGTGAGGCGTTGAGAGCTGTGGGATTCTACAGTTTCAGGACGATGTCTTCTTTCCTGTGGGGAATGAGGTCTGCCAGGTAAGGCTCAGGTGGACACTCACCTTCCACCTCAGGATGCTTCATCATGAGCAGCAATCCATAGCGGAGGGTAGAGCTCACTGTCTCAGTGCCAGCGAAAAAGAGGTTGAGGGTTGTCAGGACCAAATTCTTGAGGTTGAATTCTGTGTGGGGGTTGTTTTTATCCTGAAAATGAGAGAGATGATAAATAGACTCACCATCTTCTGCCTTCATCTTGTTTTCTCCCTGTGTATAAGGTAGGGCTTTGTGAAAACACAACAGATGGGTGAACCAGGTAAGTATCTGGGAGAGGAAACAGTCAGAGCAAAGGTCCTGAGGCAGAGGTGTGTCTGGTGAGGAACGACAAAGAGGAGGCCAGTGTGGCTGCCAGCATAGTTGGAGTGTAGTGAACAAAGGGGAGAATGAGGGAGAGGGAAGTCGAGACTGCCTTGTCAGATTTGAAGGTTCTAAGACATTAGGGTACATGATTTCAAACTGCCGAAGGACTTCGCTGGTGGTCCAGTGGTGAGGAATCTGCCTTGCAGTTAAGGGGTTGCAGGTTCAATCCCTGGTCAGGGAAGTAAGATCCCACGTGCTCTGGAGCTACTGAGCTCTCGTGCACATGCTGCAACTAAGACCCAACGCAGCCAAACCAATGAATAAAAAATAAATAAAGGTCAAATTTCAATCAACTATCTGTCAAAAAAAAAACAAAAAACCCTGCCAAGTACAGAGGTTCTACAGTAGAAAAACAGAAATTTGTAAGTTTATAAAATCCTAAGAATCCATGATGCAGAGTTACTAAGCTTCTAAATTGCTATATCTCTAAGACTTTAAACTCTTAAAAATTTTTGAAAAAAAATTTTTCACCATTGAGGATAATGTTTGCTGTGGGTTTGTCATATATAGCTCTTATTATGTTGAGGTATGTTCCTTCTATTCCTGCTTTCTGGAGGGTTTTTTTTTTTATCATAAATGGATGTTGAATTTTGTCAAAGGCTTTCTCTGCATCTATTGAGATAATCATATGGTTTTTATTTTTTCAATTTGTTAATGTGGTGTATTACATTGATTGATTTGCGGATATTGAAGAATCCTTGCCTCCCTGGGATAAAGCCCACTTGGTCATGGTGTATGATCTTTTTAATGTGTTGTTGGATTCTGTTTGCTAGAATTTTGTTAAGGATTTTTGCATCTATGTTCATCAGTGATATTGGCCTGTAGTTTTCTTTTTTTGTTGCATCTTTGTCAGGTTTTGGTATTAGGGTGATGGGGGCCTCATAGAATGAGTTTGGAAGTTTACCTTCCTCTGCAATTTTCTGGAAGAGTTTGAGTAGGATAGGTGTTAGCTCTTCTCTAAATTTTTGGTAGAATTCAGCTGTGAAGCCATCTGGTCCTGGGCTTTTTTTTGCTGGAAGATTTCTGATTACAGTTTCAATTTCCGTGCTTGTGATGGGTCTGTTAAGATTTTCCATTTCTTCCTGGTTCAGTTTTGGAAAGTTGTACTTTTCTAAGAATTTTTCCATTTCTTCCAAGTTGTCCATTTTATTGACATATAGTTGCCGATAGTAGTCTCTTATGATCCTTAATATTTCTGCGCTGTCTGTTGTGATCTCTCCATTTTCATTTCTAATTTTGTTGATTTGGTTTTTCTCCCTTTGTTTCTTGATGAGTCTGGCTAATGGTTTGTCAATTTTATTTAACTTCTCAAAGAACCAGCTTTTAGCTTTGTTGATTTTTGCTATGGTCTCTTTTGTTTCTTTTGCATTTATTTCTGCCCTAATTTTTATGATTTCTTTCCTTCTGCTAACCTGGAGTTCTTCATTTCTTCCTTTTCTAGTTGCTTTAGGCATAGAGTTAGGTTATTATTTGTTTGACTGTTTTCTTGTTTCTTGAGGTAAGCCTGTATTGCTATGAACCTTCCCCTTAGCACTGCTTTTACAGTGTCCCATAGGTTTTGGGTTGTTGTGTTTTCATTTTCATTCATTTCTATGCATATTTTGATTTCTTTTTTGATTTCTTCTGTGATTTGTTGGTTATTCAGCAGCGTGTTGTTAAGCCTCCATATATTGGAATTTTTAATAGTTTTTCTCCTGTAATTGACATCTAATCTTACTGCATTGTGGTCAGAAAATATTCTTGGAATGATTTCCATTTTTTTTCAGTTTACCAAGGCTAGATTTATGGCCCAGGATCTGATCTATCCTGGAGAAGGTTCCATGTACACTTCAGAAAAAGGTGAAAATTGATTTCTTAGCCACACCACGTGGCATATGGAATCTTAGTTCCCCAACCAGGGGTAGAAACCACACCCCTGCACTGGAAGCTGGGAAGACATTAAACTTTTAATTTTGAAGTTTAAACTCCAAAGCTTAGACTTTAAATGTTTCAGCTCGGCAAATTCTAAGACTCTAAAAATGCATTCTACTTTTCTGTATTTGTAAGTCTCTGGTGTATCAGATTAAAAAGGTGTACGAGTTTAAGTTTCTAAGTTCTTAGAAGTTTTAGCTTCAAAGTTTAAGAGTGTAAGAGTTTATACCTTAACAGTTTCTATATCTCATCTATAAATAAAAATCAACCTGGTGAAACAATGCTTGGCCCTTGACATACTGTCATCAATATGTTTACAGATGAATCTAAAGTTGTAGGCGCTAGGGATTGGGGAGATGAGAGGAAAGGACTGGGAGCAGAGGAAGAGGTACCTGGTGCATCTTGATGAGGAAGCAATCAATGAAGTCCCGAGGGTTCTGGGGGTCAAGCGATGCTTCATTGATCTTGACCCTGGAGGCAATGAAGTCCTTGAGCTCCTCTATCAAGTAGTAGATGCGATTGTGTCTTCCTGGCAAATACTGCATGATTCCAGAATACATGTCATATAACTGTGGGGAATAAGCAAAGGATGTTTGTTGGCAATGGGCACCAGAGGCCAGCCTGGGCTGCGTCTGGAGTCCAATAGCTGGGCTTAGCATCCAGCACGGGGTCTGAGAGTTGTATGAGGCCATTTGCTTCTTGGAGACCCAGGGCATATTGATTCATGCCTCCCAAGATTGTGGGGAGGAGTTAGTGAGGAAGAGGCCGGGGCTTAGTTAACAGAGGTTGGGGGGTGGACATAGAGGTGAATGATGGGCACCTGGGCCCAGGATGTGCTCATTTCTATGAAACTCTGGTTGATCATTTGCAGCAACTTCAGGAACTGCTTGTCCTCATAGTCAAAGCGGCTTCCAAAGACGACGGAACTGATGACGTTGGAGACAGTGCGGCTCAGGAAGAAAGTAGGTTCGATGCAAGCCCCTGAATAATGGAAGTTGGAGGCCATGAGTAGGAACATGGAATGTGACATCAGGTTGGTTTAATAAGCACCTGAGGAACTTCCCTGGTAGTCCAGTGGCTGAGACTCCATGCTCCCAATGCGGGGGGCCCAAGTTCAATTCCTGGTTTGGGAACTGGATCCCACATGCTGCCACTAAAGATCCTGTGTGCCTCAGCTAAGACCCGGCGCAGCCAAATAAATACATAGAAATATGTGAAGATTAAAAAAATAGCCACCTCATTGGTTCATGAAAATTCAGTGTTAATTATCCACATAAAATACTTAGCACAGTGCCTGACATGTAATAAACATGTGAGAGATGCTGGTAGAGCTGAATCTTTATTTTTTGTTATTAGGAGTTAATTGTACTGGGACTTCCCTTGTGGTACAATGGATAAGAATCTGCCTGCCAATGCAGGGGACGCAGGTTCGATCCCTGGTCTGGGAAGATTGCACGTGCTCACTAAGCCAGTGTACCACAACTCCTGAGCCTGAGTGCACTAGAGCCTGAGAGCTACAACCACTGATCCTGCCCACTGCGACTACTGAAGCCCTCTCGTCAAGAGCCTGTGCTCTGCAATGAGAAGCCCGCACACCACAACGAAGAGTAATGCCTGCTCGCTGCAACTAGAGACAGCCTGCACAGAAATGAAGAACCAGTGCAACCACAAATATTAAAAAAAGAAGAAAAAAAAGAAGTTAACTGTCCTGGAGAGTCACAGATTTTAGAAAGAAAAAAAAGGGACGCATTAAAAAAATAGAAAAGAATGGCTTGATAAGGTCTATCTCTACCAATGAGTCCATCTGCACTATTTAAAATAAAATTCTTCCCCTGGCCTCAGCTGCACCATCTATAAAACGAGATGCTGGTCAGGCCAGTGTGTATGGGGACAATTTCCCTAAAGCAATGCATATAATCACAATTAGTTTGCAAATAATTTCTAGGGGTACCTGAGTATACAGAGTCTTTATGCAGACCATTTGGCACCCATGGAGCCCAAGGGAGGAGTCTAATGTAGAGAAATTTGTCTCTATTTCTGTATCTAATCTATTCATCTCTGTATTTCTCAGTCTGTGTGTCTTTCTTCATTAGACCCCAGACATTCCAGATCTTATTTTGGGGTGCACCATGGATCCCTTTAAAAATGTAATGAAATGGTGTAATGTTTCAGATTCGCAAGTTGAAAAAGTTCTAAAAATCTTTCACAACAATGTAAACATATGTAACACAACTGAATTGTACACTTGGAACAGTTTGTTTTTGTTGAGTCACCAGTCATGTCCGACTTTTTGGGACCCCATGGACTGCAGCACACCAGGCCTTCCTGTCCCTCATCATCTCCTGGACTTGGCCCACGTTCATGTCCATTGCGTCCGTGATGCCATGCAACCATTTCATCCTCTCATGCCCTCAGAAATAGTTAGAGTGGCAAATTTTTGCATTATGTGGTTTTTACCCAAATTATGTGTTTTTGTATGTGTGTGTGTGTGAATGTATCCCTAGTTAGATAGATAAATTTAATCCTACCGCCACAAAAAGGCATAAACTCACATATTGCCAAAGTCTGTACATGAAATGAGGAGCTCAAAAGCTCCTTGAGATCCTCTGACTCAAGTCCCTGCACAAGGGATCTCTAAGGGTCTTTCGTGTTAACTTTTAACATGGAATCTGGCTAGAAATCTCAGTAAATCCATCTTCTTCATCCTTTCCCACTCCCAAACTTTCTCCCACTAAAGCCCATCTTCTCGTGACTGAGCTCTCTCCACCCCCACCCCCTCCACCAAGTCCCCTTGGAGCCCTCCAGGCCGGTGTCACACATACCTCTGGTCTTGCGTAATTCCACTAGTAGGAAGCCAGCCTCCTCCTGGATCCGCTCCTCAATGCTCCTCTTTCCCATCCCGAAGTCCCGAAGAATGGTCAGGGAGAAGCGTCGGAGAATCCTCCATCGTTCTCCGTTAGCCAGAGCTACACCTGCCGGGATTTCGGGGTCAGGCTCCCGTCTTCCCTCTTGTTTGTGCCCAGCTCTGTGCTGGACTGGGAGGGTGCAGGATATGACAGCTGTAAACTTTCCCTTTGGGGATGCCTCTTTCAACCTTCCAGGCTTAATAGGGAAACTAAAGTTCCCTCCCTACTGGACTCCCCAAAACAGCCCAGGACTGAGATGAAGGAAAAGAAATCAGGCTAGTAGTGACTGTGGGAGATTACGGAGAGTTTCTTACAGGCTAGAGACCTGGAACTGGATAAATGCATATAATGGATGGATGCCTAGGAATGTGGGGGGAGATGTAGATAGAATGGGACTTCCCTGGTGGCTCAGATGGTAAAGCGTCTGTCTACAATGCAGGAGACCTGGGTTTGATCCCTGGGTCGGGAAGATTCCCTGGAGAAGGAAAGGGCAACCCACTCCAGTACTCTTGCCTAGACAATCCCATGGACGGAGGAGCCTGGTGCAGGCTACTGTCCATGGGGTCGCAAAGAGTCGGACACGACTGAGTGACTTCACTTTCACTTTCTTTATAGATAGAATGGGCATCCCTGGTGGCCCAGTGGTAAAGAATCTGTGTGCAATACAGGAGCCACAGGAGATGCGAGTTCTGTCCCTGGGTCAGAAAGATCCCCTAGAGGAGAGCATGGCAACATGTTTCAGTATTCTTGCCTAGAGAATCCCAGGGACAGAGGAGCCTGGTGGGCTAGAGTCCATAGGGTCGCAAAGAGTTGGACATGACTGAAGCAATTTAGTATACAAGCATAGATAGAATCTCATATAGAGTATGTTGGAATGGGGAGACTTCTTCTATATTCTATGTTCTACTTGTATTCTCTAGACATACATGTGAGTGTTCATAGATCATATCTATACACTAATACACCCACATAGAAGGAGTTACCATGTAGTAAACAGTATTTAGAAGTTTCCGGATGTGTATACAGCAGTGAATTAATGTTTGGAAATTTGATGAAATGATTTTGATAGATTACTGAATGGAAGGAAGTGTTTGTGACTGGAATGCCTGATGAATGGATGGATTAAAGACTTCTGGATGGGTAAAGGGCTAATGGATGGATGGTTGGAGATGTATGGGTAAATGGTTGGAAGGATGTATGGATGACTGAATGATTAATAGGTGGATGAATGATGGAAGGAAAAATGAATGGATGGATGAAAGGATGACTAGATGGGTAAATGAGAAGTTATTAATAGATGATGTACAGATCAATTTGTTGGAAAGATATTGATATTTGTATAGAAAGTCTAATGAATTTTTTTGGTGGCTGTATGGATCAATGGAAAAATGGATGGATGGAAGGAAAGGCATTGGGATAGGTGGGTGAGTGAAAGTATCAAAAAATGGTGTGAGGCTGCTTGGAATTGAATGATGTGGGCAGTTAGAGACGTGTGTGCATGCTAAGTTGCTTCAGTTGTGTCTGACTCTTTGTAATCCTATGGACCATAGCCCGCCAGGCTCCTCTGTCCGTGGGATTCTCCAGGAAAGAATTCTGGAATTCTGCCTCTGGGCCATTAGAGATTGATGTGTAGGGAACATTAGAAAGATATCTGTGGAGGATGCAGAGACCTATGGGTTGGGTCTGTGTGTATACATAGGAGGATAAACAGTAGGCTTGGCTATGAGAGCTTGGTGAATTACAAGAGTGCCACTCGTCCATCAAAAATAATAACACAAGTAACACAGACGATCCTCTAGAGGCAGACGGTTTGGGTTTAAAGCAAAACGATTCTGCCACTGACTGTTACTACCGATGTTTCTCATTCTCAAATTCCTGATTTGCAAAATTAGGAAGACGTTAATAGCTCTCAGAGAAGTCACAGCAGTAATTCATTTAGAGTGCTTATCAAAGAACCGGGGATATAGAAGTACATTACACTTTGTGATTACATTTTGTTTTTATTTTTGTTGTTACCTACCATGACCTTGGAAGTTTCGCTCTATTGAAGCCAGTTCTCCACGGCCACTGAACTCATCTGCTCGGTCTACCAGGGCCTCCTTCACTGCTTCATGTCCACATAAAACAACCACTGGCCGGGGCCCCATGTACACGGTGAAGACTGGACCGTATTTCTCCTTGAGCTGAGTGAAGGAAGACATAAGAGGAGGGGGCTGAGTGTAGCACCAAGTAACAACCAGTCAAGGATTTTAGGAGATGGCGATTTCAAGGAGCATGGGGATAACAGATAAAATTGAGTCCTGGGCTTGGAAAGACTGCTGATAAAGACACAGAAGTCTTGGCTTCTGTGATCCTGGGCAAGATCCCCCACTGCTGCTATAAGCCTTGGTTTCCGCATCTGTAAAACGGTGGACCTAGATGAGATGGAGTTCCAAGATCCATGTGTCTCGCTCTGAAGTGCTAGCCTTCTAGAATCCTAAGATTTCATGATACCGAGTCAAAGTTTGAAGACCAACAGAGGGCAAGAGTTCTTGTATTTAAGGATAGAAGGTAACTATTTATTCCAGGCACTGCCCTGGAGGCCCCGTGGTTAAGACTTTACCTTCCAATGCAAGGGGTGGGGGTTTGATCCCTATTCAGGGAACTAGGATCCCACATGCCTGTGGCCAGAAAACCAAAACAGAAAAACAGAACCAATATTATAATAAATTCAACAATGACTTTAAAAATGGCCCACATTAAAAAAAAATCTCTAACGAGTAGTGCAATGCAACATATTTTTCTTTTTAAAGAAGAAGGTACTGTTATTCCAAAGTCCTAAAGGTCTTAAGTTTCAATGTGCTAGGAGTCTGTGTTTCCAGGAGTTTAAGATTCTGGAATTCCAGAAATCTAAGATTATGTTTCCAAGAGCCTTTGTTATAGAATTCAGAAATTTCTACACTATCTGTCTATAGAATTAGTTGCTTCCAGCTGTGCGTAAGCAGACAGACTCACCTTCATGAAAGATTGAAAAGTGGCATCAGTACGAACTTGCAACACGTTCCCCAGGAAAGGTATCGGTGTGGGACCAGGCGGCAGCTTTCCCCCTTTGCTCATCCGTTTCCAGGCGATGAGGATGAGAAGACAAGACAAACAGAGTGCTAGAAAGATGGTGAAGGCCCCTCCCAGCTCCATGGTGCCAGGTCGAAGGATTGTGCCCAGGGCACCAGATCCTACCTAAATACATTCTGGGAAATCGACTGTGTAGAAATCTGAATACCCTGGGATTCAAGTTTTCTGGGTACAGATGTCATGAGGGAAGAGACTGCTTTATCTGGGGGGTGGTTATATAACCTATAATCTCCCACCTGTAAAAAGGTGGATTGAATTCACCCAGGGAAATCTGCTGGAGACATTCCCCTTTCTTCGTATTTCCAGTCTCTCAGTTCTTTCTCAGCTCAGCTTCCAGTTAAGCTTGTCTTGGTAGGACATGAGAAGCAGTTGAACATCATTTTTAAGGCTATTTCATTTAGGGATCATACAATCTGAGTTCCATCTTTTCTTCATTAGGTGAGTCACGTAACACTCTTGGGCTCAGTTTCCCTGTCTGTCAAATAGGGTAAGCATACGGTTTTAGAAAGTCTTGATAAAAAAACAGAGATGGCTCCTCTCTGTGTATGCTTAGTCGCTCAGTTGTGTCCAACTCTTTGCCACCCCATGGACTGTAGCCCGCCAAGCTCCTCTGTCCATGGGGGTTCTCCAGGCAAGAATATTGAAGTGGGTTGCCATGCCCTCCTCCAGGGAATCTTCCCAACCTAAGGATCGAACCTAGGTCTTCCACACTGCAGGCAGATTCTTTACCATCTGAGCCACCAGGGAAGCCCCCTCTCTCTTTGTTAGACCCTAATTAATTAGTTTTTTTTTTAAAGAGAGAAAGATGAATATTTAAAGCCATAAAAGAAACAGCTCAATTGAAAGGGTTTAATTCAACAAGTTCTACTGTTTTTACTCAAGATAATATTAAATAATAATAACCAAAGTTTACCTGTGTTACTTTATCAGAACTTTATTGGGGTGTGTGTGTGTGTGTGTGTGTGTGTATTCATTTTCCAAGTTTGAGATGTAGGAACCACCTCTGAGCCCCAGTCTCATCATTTTCCAAGTTTGAGATGTAGGAACCACCTCTGAGCCCCAGTCTCATCATCTCTATAGACATGACTGAGTGATTGCTCTTTGTAATACTCTACATAATGGTTTTCCACCCTTTTTGCACCAAATGTTTATAAATCTTCTTTACTGTCCTGAAACAAAATTCCTGGGAATTATATTCTACCTACACATGTTATTAAACACAACTCAAAAAGCCTTCTCCTATATGTTGATTCTCAGGCTTGGAAACTGAATCTCCTAGGGAGCCTGTAGATTTGGGTTAAGGCTTGGCTGTCTAGGCCGAGGTGTCCTGTGATCACAATGGTAGGAACTCTGGGAAAACGGAGCGATTCACACAGCACCACCTTCTCCATCCTGGATCTGCTGCTAGAAGGGCTTTCATGGAGTAAGCAGCTCTAGGCGGCTTCTTTTGACTCTCACCTCTTTTGCCTTTTTCCATTCTGACCACCTCCCAGTGCACACACTTACACCCACTCAAGATTAGATACTAAAAAATAAATTTATTTGGCTACACTGGGTCTTATTTGCAGCAAAAGCTGCAGGATCTATAGTTGCAGCAATGTGGGATCTAGTCTCCTGGCCAGGGCCAAACCCGGAACCCCTGCACTGGGAACATGGAGTTTTAACCACTGGACCACCAGGGAAGTCCCTAGACTCTTAATCATCTGTGATGGTGACGGTTGTGAGTTTGGTCCTCCCATTCAGACAGGTTGGAGACAGAAAGTATTCTTCTGGCTTCAGCAGAAGGGAGGATAGCTAGAATTGTGTTGTTGTTGTTGTTTTTTCCCTAGGGAGGCAAGATAAGTGAGTCTGGGAGATCTTTGTGCACAGTCTAAGAAGACTCATTATCAGTTCAGTTGCTCATTATAAAAGGTGTTTTATGCTATGAAGGCTGAGCTAAAGACTGAGTTCCAAGACTGAGCTACGTGGCTTCTCCAAGCTGTCATTTTTCTAAGATTCTGTGGTTCTCCATATCTGTTGTTGTAATGTTTGAGGATTCCAGAATTCTATAATTTTAAATTTTCAATCTGAGCCACTTCAGGCGGTAAAGAATCTGCCTGCAATGCAGGAGATCCAGGATCAATCCCTGGGTGAGAAAGATCCTGTGGAGGAAACGGCAACCCACTCCAGTATTCTTGCCTGGAGAATCCCATGGACAGAGGAGTCTGGCGGGCTACAGTCCGTGGGGTTGCAAAGAGTCAGATATGATGAGTGACTAATACACACAAGTTTTCAGTGCTCTATGGATTCTTCCAGTGGAGAGTGGGGATCAGCATTAAGAAAGTTGGGAGCTATGGGGAGAAGGGCAGAATGTCCTTTCAGTTCAGTTCATTTCAGTCACTGAGTCATGTCTGACTCTTTGTGACCCCATGGACTGCAGCATGCCA
The DNA here is from genome assembly GCA_006410935.1 of Redunca redunca. Classification (NCBI taxonomy): domain Eukaryota; kingdom Metazoa; phylum Chordata; class Mammalia; order Artiodactyla; family Bovidae; genus Redunca; species Redunca redunca. The sequence goes on along the minus strand of SJYQ01000491.1, from coordinate 219,254 downwards.
GGCTTCCCTGTCCTCCCTTCCCATCTTGCGGAGCTTGCTCAAACTCATGTTCATTGAGTCGGTGGTGCCATCCAAGCATCTCATCCTCTGTCATCCCCTTCTCCTGCCTTCAATCTTTTACCTCCTCCTAGATGCTTTTAGTGGGAGTAGGAAGGTACAGCTAGTAGTGCATAGCTCTTTCTCCCAGTTCCAAAACAAAACCAACCAACCAACCAAACAAAACCAAAACCCCTCCAAACTTAAGGGAACCACAGTCTAGGGACTGAGTTTGATATACGGGTCATTCTTCTTCTGTTGGAGAGTGAAAAGGACAGTGAATGGGGCCTCTGAATTTCTTCCCTTCTGCCAAGAAAAATTATCCAAAACATGGAAATTAAAAAAAAAAATTATGGGGATTTTTCATTTTCTTACAGGTCCATTTAAAGATAATCTCATTTCAAAATAGGGTGTCATTTTGTTTACATAGTTGATCGAAGTCTAAGCATTTTACAGTTCTACAAAACTGTGAACTCATGATGACTATCTTTTTGTTTGTTAGAGAAGGTGACATTCCCCCCAGATTTAAAAAAATGCAATAAGATTATACATTAGCCAGTTTTGTACTTAACTCAGTATTTCTTTCCCATCTTTTTGGACTATAAAAATCCTAGTGTTTCATTTGTCTTGGGGACTTTCTTTTTTTTTAACATATAAAACATTTTATTAAAATAATTAATCATAAAATAATTGAGAAACATTTTATGATATCAATAAATGCTAAAACAACATTGGATATTATTCAGCATTATTTTAAAAATAGGTAGAATGTTCAAAACAAAACTGTTAACAATGCAAAAAAGAAGAAAAACACAGAAAAGCCTCACTTTCATCTGTATTCCCCCAGACAACTGTTTTTTTTTAAATCCTCTGTTTATCCTTCTAGTGTGACATTATGCAAATATAAGCAAATACGGATATTCTCATTCTCCTTCTTACATAAAATTCATTATATATTTTTACAAAATTTATATATACATACACATATTGTTCTTCACCTTGCATTTTTCATCTAACAATGTATCTTGGGAATATTAATATTGCCATTTCAATAAGGAAATTTTCCTTACTTTTTATTATAGCTGCATACTACTTCTGCATATATACTGTGTAGATATATAGTCTATTAATCCAGTTCTGTGTTGGTAGGCATTTTTGTTTTCCATCTTTTACGGTCGCAAACAGTGCCAGACATTCGCAGAGCACGTGTGCAAGTGCGTCTGTGGGATACGCATGCATGCTCGGTTGCTCAGTCGTGTCCGACTCTCTGTGACCCCATGAACAGAAGCCCGCCAGCTTCCTCTGTCCATGGAATTTTGCAGCAAGAATACTGGAGTGGGTGGCCATTTCCTCCTCTGGGTGGACTAGCTTTCTTTACACCTAGTTCCCTCATTAATGAATTAAATAATCTTGACACATGTGCAGCACATATTTTGAGAATTAGGGTTTTAATCATTTTGAGAATTATCTTTTAAAAATCTCCCTCCTCTTCTCTCTTCTTTCCTAACTCCCTTTACCTTTCCCCCCTCCTTCCATTCCCCTTCTCTTTTCTCCTCAGTTTCTCTCTATATTCCCTTTCTCTCTCTTTCCCTCACTTCCCTCTTTCAAAGACTCTCCCTTTCATGTCTTCCTTTTTTCTTCCTTCATTCTTTCCCTCTCACCTCCCCCTACCACTGTTTTTCTTTTTCCTCTCTCCTCCCTCCTTCTTTACCCTCTTCTTTCTTCCTTAGGGAGAGAAGAATCTTCTCAGTGGTTACACTAAGATAGAGTTATGCTACTATCAAATGGCGTAACGTGCACGACTGGAATACCAGAAGAAGAAGAAAGAGATGATGGGACAGTGGAAATATTAGTAGAAATAATGGCTGAAAAGCATTCCTCAAAGCAGTGGGCTGTTTCTCCACCCAGTTATTTGTGTCGTGTGGGAAGTCCCAGTGATGGTGCCTAAAGTCTGATGGGCAGGAGGCAGCTCTGGGCCCTGAAGCTAATAAACTAGAGGGAGGATTTCAAAATGGTACTTGCCAGCACCCTAGATCACACAGCACTGGTGACCGGAGGGGAGTATCCTGCTGGGGTGCATAGGATGCCTCCCACAAAAGACCACTTTTCCAAGGCTGGGAAACATAACCTACGTACCAAGTACACTGAAATAAAAAACAGCATGTTAGGCAAAATGAGGTGAAAGAACAAGATAAAATCCTAGAAGAACTAAGTGAAGTGGAGATAAGTAATCTACCAATGAAGTGTTTATGTCAGTGATGATAAAGGTGGTCAAAGAACTCAAGAGAAGACTGGATGAACAGAGTGAGAAGCTAGAAATTTTTAACAGAATTAAGAAATATAAAAAAAAGCCAAACAGAGCTGAAGAGTACAATAACTGAAGTTAAAAATTCACTAAAAGGAGTCAACAGTAGATTAGATGATGCAGAGGAACGGATCCGCAAATTGGAAGACAGAGTAGTGGAAATCACTGAAGCTGAACAGAAAAAAGAATTTAAAAAATTGAGGACAGTTGAAGAGACCTCTAGGACAACATCAAGTGTACTAATATTTGCATTGTAAGGGTCCCAGAAGAAAGGAGTGAGAAAAGGGCAGAGAACATATTTGAGGGCAGAAAATTTTCCTAACCTGGATAAAGAAACAGATATCCAGATCCAGGAAACACAGAGAGTCCTAAACAGCATTAACCCAAATAGGACCAAAATAAGACACATTTTAATTAAAATGGTAAAAATAAAAAATAAAGATAGAATATTAAAGGCAGCAAAGGAAAAGCAACAAATTACAAGGAACTCTTGTAAAGCTATCAGCTGACTTTTTGGCGGAGACCCTGCAGGACAGAAGGGAGAGGCATGATATATTTAAAGTGACGAAAAGGAAAAACCTACAATCGAGAATACTCTGCCCAGCAAGGCTTTCATTCAGATATTATGGAGAGAGCAAAAATTTTACAAATAAGCAAAAGTTAAGGAGTTCAGCTCCACAAAACAAATTTTACACGAATTTTTTGTTTTTTAGTTCAGACATCTTTATTAAAATAAAAAAAAACAACTTGGCTATAAAATGACACAGCTAAAATTTAAACTTAGATCTGTATTCTCTGAATTTCAAATTCCTAAGCATGCTTCTCTTGAGGGGAAAATACTGAGTCTATGTATTACCTGGATGTGCCCTCACTCATCAGTGATCAGAGACCCTCTTTCTCTAATTACAACTATTCACCTTCCAGTATGTTCACATAGTTGGTCCCCACCCAGACTCTCCTGACACAGGAGAGTCTCCATCTACTGAACATTCACCTACCTCCCCTACTCAGTTTCACAGATCTGTAAGACCCATGTTTCAATATATACACAGGAAATTAATTATCATATTCCCACAACATTTCATCACATTTACTAATCCCTGCTACTGCTAAGTCGCTTCAGTTGTGTCCAACTCTGTGCGACCCCATAGATAAAGCCCACCAGGCCCCCCGTCCCTGGGATTCTCCAGGCAAGAACACTGGAGTGGGTTGCCATTTCCTTCTCCAATGCATGAAAGTGGAAAGTGAAAGTGAAAGTGAAGTCGCTCAGTCGTGTCTGACTCTTAGCGACCCCATGGACTAGAACCCTACTAGGCTCCTCTGTCCATGGGATTTTCCAGGCAAGAGTACTGGAGTGGGGTGCCATTGCCTTCTCCAAGAACCCCAAATATCTTCCCTTTCCAAGGCTACATTTGTCACAGTACGTGATTAAGATCTGAACAGGTCTAGTTACAGTGTCACAAATGTATTTATGGCTCTCAAAATTATCTGGAATTCGATTGTGATCATCTCCAATACAGATAAGCTTCATAATTTGATTATCAGCTCCCTGTTAAAAAAATGTGTGAATGTTTTTGCTAATCATTAGGGGGGGCTTCCCAGGTAGCTCAGCTGGTAAAGAATCTGCTTGCAATGCAGGAGACCTTGGTTTGACTCTTGGGTCAGGAAGTTCCCCTGGAGAAGGGATAGGCTACCCACTCCAGTATTCTTGGGCTTCATTGGTGGCTCAGATGGTAAATAATCTGCCTGCTGATCAAACCTGGGTTTGATCCCTGCGTTGGGCAGATCCCCTGGAAGAGGGCATGGCAACCCATTCCAGTATTCTTGCCTGGAGCATTCCCAAGGACAGAGGAGCCTGGCAGGCTACAGCCCATGGGGTCACAAAGAATCAAACACGACTGGGTGACTAAGCACAGCACAGCAACTCCTCGCTTTAAAATATTTTTTAGCCATACCACATGACATGTGGGATCTTAGTTACCGGACCAAGGATCAACCCATGCCCCCTGCAGAGGAAGCAGAGTCTTAACCCCTGGATCACCAGGGAGGTCCCAACTCCTTTCTAAATTGAAGGTCTCCTCTATCTGTGGCTTAGTCCAATCATATCTCTTTCTTGTTTGCTTTTTCTTTCTCTCTTTTTAAATTAAAGTGTATTTGGTTTACAATATTAGTTTCAGAAGTACAATAGTGACTCAATATTTGTATAGATTATACTCCATTTACAGTTATTACATAACAATAGCTATATTTCCCTGTGCTGTATAAGATATCCCTGTTGTTTCTTTATTTTATACATAGCAGTTTGAATTTCTTAATCCCTTACCCCTACTTTGCCCCACCCTCTTCCTTCTCTGGTAACTACCACTCTGTATCTGGGAGTCTGTTTCTGTTTTGTTATACTTATTCATTTGTTTTCTGTTTAGATTTCACATAAAAGTGATATCAAAGAGTGTTTGTCTCTGACTTACTTCAGTTCAGTTCAGTTCAGTCGCTCAGTCGTGTCCGACTCTTTGTGACCCCATGAATCGCAGCACGCCAGGCCTCCCTGTCCATCACCATCTCCCAGAGTTCACTCAGACTCACATCCATCGAGTCAGTGATGCCATCCAGCCATCTCATCCTGGGTCGTCCCCTTCTCCTGCCAACAATCCCTCCCAGCATCAGTCTTTTCCAATGAGTCAACCCTTCGCATCAGGTGTCCAAAGTACTGGAGTTTCAGCTTCAGCATCATTCCTTCCAAAGAAATCCCAGGATTGATCTCCTTCAGAATGGACTGGTTGGATCTCCTTGCAGTCCAAGGGACCGTCAAGAGTCTTCTCCAACACCACAGTACTTCACTAAGTATAATACCTTCTAGGTCCATTCATATTGTTGAAATGGCAGAATTTCATTCTTTTTAAGGCTGAGTAATATTCCATTTGTATATATGCCACAGCTTCTTGATCCATTTATCTGCTGATGGCCACTTAGGTTGCTTACATATCTTGGCTATTATAAATATGCTGCTGTGAACACTGGGATGCATATGTCTTTTCAAATGAGTATTTTCATCTTCTTTCAATACATGCCCATGGAGTGGGACTGCTGGGCCCTATAGTAGTTCTATTTTTCAGTTTTTTTAGAAACCTCTACTCCATTTTCCCACCAACAGTGTACAAGGGTTCTCTTTTCTTTACATCCCTTCTAACATTTTGTTATTTGTAGACTTTTTGATGATAGTCATTCTGACAGATGGAATGTGATAGCTCATTGTGATTTTGATATGCATTTCTCTGATGATTAGTGGTGCTGAGCATCTTCATGTACTTGTTGTCTACTTTGTGCAATAAGGCAAGAAAAAAAATCATATAAATTGAAAAGGAAGAAATACAGCTATCTTTATTTACAGATGATATGAATGTCTCTGTAGAAAATCCTCAACTACACAAAAAACTGGAGCTAATAAGTGTATTTTGCAAGGTCACAGACTATAATGTCAACATACAAAAGTCAAATGTATTTTTATATAACAGCAATGAAAAATTGGAATCTCAAAAACTTTTAAATAATATGTAAGTTAGCATCCAGAAAATGTAAGTACTCAACTCTAAATATAACAAAACCTGGAACTGCATGGAAGTCCATTACTGAGGCTTCCTGCTATTTTCTCTCCCCATAAGGGCCCAGTTCATTGTTCCTCTCCTCCTTTCCCCTTTTCTTCTTAAGTTGGACAAGGAGACCAGATCCCAACCTCTCGGTTCCTAAAAAAAAATTTAATAGAGCAGAACTTATTGAAAAAGTTAGACTAGGAGGAAATGAAAATGCATCAACTAGTGTGGAATTCCCTGATGAGGATGACATGGATAGAGGGGAAGTGGATGTTTAGAAGGGTCCAAACTGGTAAATATGGATGAAAGTAAGGACTGAACGGAACGATGCATGATAGAATGATGGAAAGAAAAATTAATAGATGGGAGGATAGATAGATGAATAGCAGCAAGGGTGGATAAACAGAAAGAGGAACCATTGGATGAGAATGGATTAAGGGATAAATAAGTGGGAAGAAGGCAAATGGGTGAAAGGTTGAATGTGCTAGTGAATGAAGGATGAATAAATAAATGTATGGATAAGTGGATGAGAGGACACAATGATGGAAGAGTGAATGGATGGTTAAGTGGATGCGTGGTAGGAAGGAGGGATGGATGAATGTATCAGAGGACAAAGGATTAAATGATGGATGCTCTCAGAAGGGTACATAACTAGAATTTGAGATAATTGCCTGGTTGGATGTGAATAGTTGAAAGAATGCCTGATTGATAGACTGAAGAAGGAAAGGTTGATTGAACTACCCTGGAGAGAGAGGGCTTTTTGAAATTGATACATGGGTAGTTGGTGATGAATGGATGAATTTGAGACTGGCACGTCTCTGTGACAGAGAAGGCAATGGCACCCCACTCCAGTACTCTTGCCTGGAAAATCCCATGGACAGAGGAGCCTGGAAGGCTGCAGTCCATGGGGTCGCTGAGGGTTGGACACGACTGAGCGATTTCACTTTCACTTTTCACTTTCATTCATTGGAGAAGGAAATGGCAACCCACTCCAGTGTTCTTGCCTGGAGAATCCCAGGGATGGGGGAGCCCGGTGGGTTGCTGTCTATGGGGTCACACAGAGTCGGACACGACTGAAGTGACTTAGCAGCACGTCTCTGTGAGGTTAGTTCCTATAGACTTTCGGTTGGGAGGAGTGTTCAATTAGGAAGTCATAAGAGGACAGGATGTTATATCTGATTGTATCAGAGACCTCAGAACAACAGTGGCTTCAGAAAAATAACAGTTTATCTCCAAACTGTAAATCTGAGTGCAAGCATTCAGAGGTGGATATGGCAGTTCCAGTACCAAGAACGCAGATCTCTTCCGCTTTAGTGCCACGGTTTCCCAGTGCATTGCCCTGGTCCTCATGGTTGAAGATGGCTTACCAGCTCATGTGCTGGGTCTGTGTTCTAACCAGTGGGGTGATGGAACACTGAACTGAAATGGAAGGGGCAACCTGGAAGTGGTAGACATGGCTTGCCCTCAGATCTTATTCGCTCCCAGTCTCAGTGTCTGCCTAGCTGCAAGGGAGTCTGGGAAATATAGTCTTTATTTTGGATGATCTTTTTTCTTTTCATTTCTTTCCTTTGGCCAAGTGGCAAGTGGGATCTTAAGGCATCGAGCCCAAGCCTTTGCATTAGGAGCTTGGAGTCTTAACCACTGGACCACCAGGGAAGTCCTAAAATATAAGAAGTTTTGTTTGTTTGTTTGTTTTTTTAATTTTTTGGTCACACCGTACAGTATGTGGATTCTTGGTCCCCAGACTAGGGATCAAACACACACCCTCTGCATTGGCAGGGTGGAGTCTTAACCATTGGACATCAGAGAAATACACATTTTGGATGACCTTGGGCTGAGCTCAGATTTAATGTTCTATCACCAAAGAAAGGAGGGAAGAACTTAGAGGAACAACTAACAGTGTCTACCATAGGGATTGACTCGAGGCTGATAATGAAACAAAAGGAAAACACTCTGCAAAGAGCAGAGTTGATATCTAGCTAATGCACTCCTCATTATGAAAGCCTGGGATGGGGAGTGGGGTCCCAGGGCCAGACAGAGCAGAGACAGATACTTTTGGGTATCTTGATGCTTTTGTTCATGTGCTTCCAGAATGTAAAGATCACCAGGATGGACACGTGGCAAACAGGAAGAGGGTGTAGACCTCTCAGATCTCCATGTAACCAGGAAGAAGGAATTGACCTTGGCCATGGGCCCTGGCTACAAAGATCCTGGGACTCAACTTCTTCGGTAACCCAAATACCTTCAGATTAAATTCCCTGGGGTTTGGATCTCACTTGGGAGCTTGCCATGCTTCAGAGTTTATATAACTTCTAGTCCTTCCTCTGAATGACCATTGAGTGCCGAGCTCATGAGGTAATTCTCTCCACTTTGTCCCTCAGTCCCCTCCTCATTCATGTCCATACACTCCAACTTTATTCTCTGAGAGCATGGCTGGCTTCCCTGGTGGCTCATACAGTAAAAAATCTGTCTGCGATGCAGGAGACCCAGGTTTGATCCCTGAGTTGGGAAGATCCCCTGGAGGAGGGAATGGCAACCCACTCTAGTATTCTTGCCTGGAGAATCTCATGGACAGAGGAGCCTGGCAGGCTACAATCCACTGGGGTCACAAAAACTCAGACATGACCGAAAGACTGCCACTTTCACTATTCTAGGTTTTAGAACAGTCTGAGTTTTGGAAGCTGAGTCCCAGGATCTTTGTAGAGTCAGGAAGAGCCAGGTTCAAGTCCAGCCTCTACAACGCTCTTTCTTTCTTTTTTTTGCTGTGCCACAGGGCACATGGGATCTTAGTTCTCTGACCAGGGAATGAACCCACACTCCCTACGTTGGAGGGGCAGAATCTTAAACACTGGACCGCCAAGGAATTCCCATCTCTGCAACTTTCCTGGTATGTGTGATCTTGAACAAGACACCTCATTTCTTTGTACCTCTGTTTTTATTTCTGAAAAATGAGAATATCAATAAAAGTACCTCCCTGAGACTTCCCTGGTGGTCTTGGAACTGGCTCTTTCACTGCTGGGGTGTGGGTTCAATCCCTGGTCGGGGAATTAAGATCCCACAAGACAAGTGGTGCAGCCATTCAAAAAAAAAAAAAAAAAAAAACCTCCTTCAAAAAGTTGTTGTGTGGATTAAATGTACTGAAATCTATGAGCATGGTGTCACAACTATCACTCAATAACCTATCCTCAGCACTTTCAAATCTGCCCTCGGGGAGAAATTTGCAATAAGTGGGGCTGATGGCTAGAGCAGGTCTGAACATAGACTGGGGCTGATGGTGGGTAGTAGACAGACGACAGCATGGACTGTCAGGTGGGTGCTGGACCAGCAGGGGAGGCAGAAAAGAAGAGTGGGACATTGCCTGTTCCTGAGTCTCTTCTCAGCACCAGCTTTGTGCTGTTTTATTTATTGATTGATTTGGTTACATTGCATCTTAGTTGTCTCGTGCGGGATCTTTGTTGTGCCATGTGGAAAATTTCCTTGCGGCACGTGGACTCTAGTTGCAGTGAGGGCCTCAGTAGTTGCAGCCCATGGGCTTAGTCGCTCTGAGGCATGTGAGATCTCAATTCCCTGACCAGGGATCGAACTTGCATCCCCTGCATTGCAAGGCGGATTCTTAACCCCTGGACTGCCCGGGAAGCCTCCGTGCCCAAGATCCAGTCCCGTGGATCTTCACATCTTTGCGGTCATCCCCATTACACACTTGAACAAACTGAGACTCGCCCAAGGTCACTGGGCTCTCAAGGGGCAGGGTTAGGATTAGCGCACCAGTTTGTCCTCAGGAAGTCTCTTCCACCGGTGACTTGCCTATGGCTCCTTTCCCTGGGCTGCACTGGGCGTGGGGGGAAATGGATGGGACCAGCTGATGTGTATCAGAAGGGGCAAGAAGTAGTGAGATTGTGAGTGAGGTGCTTGCTTAAGTGTAGTTGGGAGGATAAGGTGCCTGATACATTCCTCTGGTGGGTGGGGGCAGCAACCTCCAGAATTTTCAGCAGCACCATGCTGACCAAGAATTTTCAATGTGTTAGTTGCTCCGTCGTGTCCGACTCTTGCAATCTCATGGGCTGTAGCCCACCATGCTCCTCGGTCCATGGGATTCTCCAGGCAAGACTACTGGAGTGGGTTGCCATTTTATTCTCCAGGGGATCTTTCTGACCCAGGGATCGAACCCAGGTTTCCTGCATTGCTGGCAGATTCTCACTGGCTAGGCCACCAGGGAAGCCCAGGAAGGGGGTAAATAGCAAAGCATTTTCTCACTTGTTGAAGCCCCCCCAAACCAGTGGGGTAGGGAGGAGCCAGGCCTCCCTCCTTCAGTCCTCAGAGGCCTTGGTCTCTGGTCTCAGAACTGGATGTCCCAGATCTCAGCCAGCTGCACTGGATGGTTCCCCCAAATTTCCATCCACACCTGTTTCTGTGACTTTGTACCATTCCTAGGGGCCAGAGGAGACCTGAGTGCCTGCCTGTCTTTCGTGGGCAGCTCTTTCGCCTGCAGCCTCTGAGTCTCTACCCGCCCCCCCCAGTCTGTGTACTGTTTACTCTCTGGTTGTCTCCAGGTGAGGGGACCAGTAATCTGATCTCTGTGGAGCTGGGAGAGGCATGTCTGAGGCCAGGTTGCTGGGTTGAGGACATAGGAGTGGGCTAAGGTGAGAAGGAAAAAAAATGCTCCTTCCCAGCTGCCTCCTCCTCCCTCAGCCCTTTGAATTCATAACCAATGGTTATATAATCAGCTCCATCTTCTTCCCTCCTGTGGGCAGTGAGCCAGAAGGGGATTTAGCTGGGCAAAAATACAAACACCAAAAAACCCACGCGTAATTAAGGGAGTGAGAGCGATTTCAGAGCGACAGAAGGCAAGAGAAAGAAAGAGGGGAAGTGAGCAGAGAGGGGACAGTGCGGGAGAGAGAGGAGGAGAGACAGTAAAGAGCCAAGAAGAGAGAGAAAGAGACAAAGTGTCAGATGGAAAGAGAGAAGTCGGGGGATGAGGCAGGGAGGTGGGAGCGAATGATTAACTAGGACACAGAGAAACACAGGAGATGTGAGTTCAGTCCCTAGGTTGGGAAGATCCCCTGGAGGAGGACACGGCAATCCACTCCAGTATTCTTGCCTGGAGAATCCCATGGACAGAGGAGCCTGAAGGGCTACAGCCCATGGGGTTGCACAGAGTCGGACACGACTGAGCAGGGACACAGGAAGAGAAGCATCAGAAGATGACACAGGGCACAGAGGGAGAGGACAGAGCCGGAGATGGAGAGAGACACACAGAGAAAAGAAGAGTTAGAGCTAGAGGGAGACACACACTCAGAGATCTGGAGACAGGGACGAAGACCGCTGTAGACAGAGGTGAAGACAGAAAGGACAGGAGGGATCTAGAGAAGCAAGAAACAGAGATTCAGAGAAGAAAGCCAGAGAAATACAGAAGGACTGGGATTCAAAGTCTGAGAGAGGGACAGAGAGACAGAAAGGAAAAGAGAAACAGTCCAGTGAAGGACACAGATCTGCCTGAGGTAGAATCAGAGGCACAACAGAGAGGAGAGATACAATCTAATCAAAAAGATAGGTGACCTGACCGAGCCTTGGGAGCAGCCAGCTCAGTCAATACTTTTCTAGCCTGTCTGGGGTGTCAGGCTCTGACACACCTAATCTTTTAATCCCAGTAACAAGCCCTGATGATGGTTTCAGCGAACACTTTGTACTATGTCCCACGCATGTTGTTAATCCTTTGCACATTTGTCACCTGGTCTCATAACAACCTTATGTGGTAAGTGCAGATATTATCTCCATTTTATAGACGAGGAGATGAGGGCATTCAGAGGCATAAAGTCACTTCTCAGGTTACCAGCTAGTAGCCACGAGGCAGCGCCCAGGCAACCTGGCTCCAGTCCCTTGTTTCAATACCTCCACTCCCAAGAGAGAAATAGCTGGGGACTCTAAGGATTGGCTTGCTCGCATGCTAAGTCGGTTCAGTTGTATCTGACTCTGTGCGACCCCATGGACTGTAGCCCACCAGGCTCTTCTGTCCATGGAATTCTCCAGGCAAGACTACTGGAGTGGGTTACCATGCCCTCTTCCAGGGGATCTTCCCCACCCAGGAGTCAAACCTGCATCTCTTAGGTCTCCTGCATTGGCAGGCGGGTTCTTTACCACTAGTGCCACTTGGGAAGTCCCTAAGGATGTGGGCCCTCCAAATTTGGAGAAAAGAGGGGGTTCTTTACCTGGAATCCAAAGATTGATAACAAGAGACAATGGATGCCCTGAAATGATTGTGCAACGTGGACATCATGCCCACCTGGAGAAATGATGCGCAAGTATTATGGATCCCTGGAAGATACAGCTTTTTTTTTTTTTTATTAAGGCACATGGGGTCTTAGTTCCTAGACCAGGGATCGAACTGGTGCCACCTGCAGTGAAGCAGGGAGTCTTAACCACTGGACCGCCAACTCTTATTTATTTCACACGTGGTTATTATGAGGGTTTCCCACATAGCTCTGGTGGTAAAGAACCCACCTGCCAATGCAGGAGACATAAAAGATGCAGGTTCAATCCCTGGGTTGGTAAGATCTCCTGGAGGAGGAGGGCATGGCAACCCACTCCAGTATTCTTGCCTGGAGAATTCCTTGGACAGAGGAGCCTTGCAGGCTATAGTCCATGGGGCTGCAAAGAGTTGGACATGACTGAGCGACTAATACATATGTGCTCACTAAACCCCTGTTGATCAGTAATGACACCTCACCCATGTATCACGCTCCCCACAGGCCACTAGAGACCCCATGCTCCATATATTAACTCACTTAAGGGGTTCTGGATGGAGAAAGTGGAACAGAGAGCTTAAGAAACTTGTTCAGATTCACAGTGCTGGATGATGGCAGGGTCGTGATCAAACTCACCTCTGTGGCTCAGCCCCTGCTGTTTGCCGCTCTGCCCCGCAGGTCACCTGAGCCTGTGCGTTCCTGTCCCCCCATCCCTAGGCCTGGAGTGATGGACCAGTCTCAGCACTGTGACAAGCCTCTGGGGGTTGTCTCATTTGTACTCACAGGATTGCAACTGATGGAGGTGGCTGAGGGATAATACAGAGAGATCAAAGCCATACTAGAAAAACTGACTGCTAGCCACATGCACAGGACCGTGGGCCCGCGCACAGGGCCACAGGAAAAGGCAGCAGCGCTGGTCGGGGGCAGAAAGGAATGAGAGGACTGTGCGGACCTGGGTCTTCACTGGGAGAGGCAGGACAGAGTCAGCAGTGCAGGACTGGGCTGTGGGTCATGGGGGCAGTCCTGGTTGTCTGTTGCCTGGCCCTTGGGTGGATTTGGGGCTGGGAAATGATTCTTGACGGTCACTGTTCCTAGGCAGGTGCCGCTCCCACTGAAC
>SJYQ01000491.1:192644-205738 GCA_006410935.1 Redunca redunca | reverse complement strand
TTTTTTTTTTCAGCTGAGAAAAATGATTACTTTGAAAGGGTCATATTGGAGACAGACTAAATATTTATTTTTATAGGAACCTCGCAGTACTGCCACATGGTTCAGGGAGAGAGAGACCTGCTCTCTCGTGGCTGAGCACGTGCAATGGAGATGCCTGGGGATTAGGTGGGTAAGGGTAGGGCCATATGGCGCATGCCACAAGAGGTCCTCAGAGGATGTCTGGGAGCTGGGAGAAGCCAGCCAGCCATACAAGAGACTGGCGCTCTCTGAGGAGATGCACGGAGCATCAGGGGAGGAGGGATTTCTGTTCCTGGGAGAGTTGGGTCTCCAGGCTGGCCCCGCACGAAGGCTCTGGTGGGGCTCAGCCCAGCCACCAGCAGAGACACACCTTTACACGGACATTAGGCAGAAGCAGCAGCAGTGCTGGGGCTGAGGACGAGTGGGGAGACTGTCTGGAAGCAAGTCTCCAGAGCGCCCCCGGGATCAGATTTCAGATAGCCTGGATTCCCTGACCAGGAGGCGAGGGCTGACGTAGAACAAGAAGTTGTCTTTCCTTTACAAGCCGGGGTGTGAGGGATGCTCCTCACAAAGCTTATGCTAAATACCCAGAGATCCACTCAGAACAGGGCAAACAGCTGATGAGGAGAGTGGAGAGTATAGGACCCAAGCCCTTTAGGCCAGTTTATAGACCTGTGGCTGTGGTTGTCTTCACAAATGATCTGTCGTGGGAATGTTTTCATGAACTGTGGCCCAATTCATGTGGACCTTTTTGTTGACTTCTGCTCAATAACCAGGGTACCACTGTCCAGGTCTGTTTCTCACATTTGCGGGGCCCAGGCCAAGAGTGTGAATGGAGGTTTATGTACTGAAATGTTACAGATCCCACTGATGGCCAAATTTAATTGCAATGGGAATGATGTAATAAAATTGCAAAATGTTCCTTAGCTGCCATACATACACAACTGCTGTGAATGTGGCACTAATTAATGGAGAACATCTAGAAGCAAACATTGGAATAGGAAGAGAGCAGGAAATTAAGTGCTCAGTACAACTGAGAAATTATATTCTGTTATACAAGGATCTATTGTGTTCACACTCTCAGGGAAGGATCAGTTCAGTTCACTTCCGTCACTCAGTCGTGTCCAACTCTTTTTGACCCCATGGACCGCAGCACACCAGGCTTCCCTGTCCATCACCAACTCCTGGAGCTTGCTCAAACTCATGTCCATCGAGTCGGTGATGCCGTCCAACCATCTCATCCTCTGTCGTCCCCTTCTTCTCCTGCCTTCATTCTTTCCCAGAATCAGGGTCTTTTCCAGTGAGGTAGTTCTTCACATCAGGTGGCCAAAGTATTGGCACTTCAGCTTCAGCATCAGTTCTTCCAATGAACATTCAGGACTGATTTCCTTTAGGATTGACTGGTTGGATTTCCCTGTAGTTCGAGGGACTCTCAAGAGTCTTCTCCAACACCACAGTTCAAAAGCATCAATTCTTCTATGCTCAGCTTTCCTTATGGTCCAGCTCTCACATCCATACATGACCACTGGAAAAACCATAGCTTTGACTAGACAGACCTTTGTCGGCAAAATAATGTCTCTGCATTTTAATATGTGGTCTAGATTGGTCACAACTTTTCTTCCAGGGAGCAAGCATCTTTTAATTTCATGGCTGCAGTCACCATCTGCAATGATTTTGGAGCCTAAGAAAATAAAGTGTGTCACTGTTTCCATTGTTTCCTCATCTATTTGCCATGAAGAGATGGACCGGATGTCATGATCTTAGTTTTTTGAATGTTGAGTTTTAAGATAGTTTTTTCCCTCTCCTCTTTCACTTTCATCAAGAGGCTCTTTAGTTCCTCTTTGTTTTCTGCCATAAGGGTGGTATCATCTGCATGTCTGAGGTTATTGATATTTTGATATATCTTGATTCCATCTTGTGCTTCATCTAGCCCGGCTTTTCACATGATGTACTCTGCAGGGTAACATAATAATAAGCAGATTGACAATATACAGCCTTGATGTACTCCTTTCCCAATTTGGAACCAGTCTGTTGTTCCATGTCCAGTTCTAACTGTTGCTTCCTTACCTGCATACAGATTTCTCAGGAGGCAGGTAATGTGGTAAGGCATTCCCATCTCTTTAAGAACTTTCCACAGTTTGTTGTGATCCACACAGTTAAAGGCTTTAGCGTAGTCAATGAAGCAGAAGTAGATGTTTTTCAAGAATTCTGTTTCTTTTTCTATGATCCAATGGATGTTGGCAGTTTAATCTCTGGTTCCTCTGCCTTTTCTAAATCCAATTTGAATATCTGGAAGTTCTCGGTTCATGTACTGTCAAAGCCTGGCTAGGAGAATTTTCAGCATTACTTTGCTAACATGTGAGACGAGTGCAATTGTGCAGTAGCTTGAACATTCTTTGGCATTGCCTTTCTTTGGGATTGGAATGAAAAATGATCTTTTCCAGGAAAGGATCAGGCAGGTTAATTTGTCTTTCTTGATCTGAGCACTCCATCTCCACTTAAGTACACTGTATCTCTCTGCGGTGGCATCTTCACAACAATCAGTCACTTTGTTTTGAGGATTGAGGACAAAAGGTCTGGGGATAGGGTTTCTCAGGATCTCGGTGGTGCTCATCATGAGGGTGGATGTTTAGGTTTTGTGTTTGTAATATGTGGGGTGCTCAAACGCACGGGGCCCCTCTTGCTGGATCAACATTGTTTTATTTCATCTTATTTTCTCTTTGGAGCTTAGCCACAGAGATTTTAGCCTGGTGTACTCCCTATTTCACAATACAATATAATCCTTGGTATGTCCAAGGGCCTCTTAATGTTGGATGTAATATTCAGGATGAGTTTTTTTCAGAGAATTATTAAATTAGACTACATGTACTGCTAAGATATTCTTTTCTATTTTGAGAAATATGATTTAGAATCTGTTTAATATAAATTTGGCTTAATTCTTGGATTTTTTAAAATCAAAACAATTTTCAGGGGTTTTCTATGATGTAGTAACTCATGTTACTAAGTTCCTGGAGCTTCCCAAGTGGTGCAGTGGTAAAGAATCTTCCTGCCAATGCAGGAGATGCAGGAGGCATGGGTTCTAACCCTGAGAAGGGAAGACCCCCTGGAAAAGGGAATGGCAACCCACTCCAGTATTCTTGCCTGGAAAACTGCGTGGGCAAGGAAGCCTGGTGGGCTACAGTCCATGTGGTCCCAAAGAGTTGAACACGACTCAGTGACTGAGCATGCACACACTAAGCTCCTGAGAACCAGAGGGTGAACCCCACTGGGTGTAGATGGATGTTTATAGAGGTAGATGTTTAGATTTGCCCTGAGGAGCATATAGGGAACCCAGGAAGCGGTGCTAAAGTTGGGGGCTGGGCTGCCTGCCTGTGAGGATCGTGTCCTGCATCCCCATTACTGGTTAGTCCATGTGGTCACTCCTGGCGATCAGCCACTTCCTGTTTCTTGTGACCACCCACAACTATCGTTCGGCCATTTCAGCCGGCACTGTTGGAGCCTTGGCAATACTTCTGGTGTCTCCTTAAATCCCAGGAACTGTGTCCTCTGTGCCCACCACCCCCATCTTACTGCTATTGTCTGCCCTGGAGGACAAAGGCTCTGCTATGGAAAAACTTCCTCGGTGTCCATGATGGCAGGGGAGACTGGAACTGTGGTGAGGCCGCTACAGGAGTGAGCCATGCTGCTCTCCCTTTGAGAGAACCTGTCCAGAAGAGCTCACAGGCTCCACTGCCGTGCCTCCAGGATCCGTTGCTGTGTTAGAGCCGAGGCCACACTCTCCTGGGCAGCGACAGGAAATGACCACATACAGCAGGGGTGTCAGGTCCTGACGGGACCCCTCTCACAGGCAATCCTTGTTCCAGGGCTCCCAGTTGGGCTGACCAAGATTTCCTGGGGGCTGGACTGCTGCGTACTGTGCTGACAGGGAAGCCTGGCGTGTTGCAGTCCATGGGGTCACAAAGAGTTGGACACGACTGAGAGACTGAACTGAACTGTACAGCTCTGAGGTTCTTCCTACTTAATTCTATTTCCTTCCCTCTCTCCTTTCATGGGATTAGAACGGTGTTGTGATCTGAAGGCTCTCCCTGCCTCCCATTGCTTCTTCCTCTCCGCCTTCTTCTCAGTCATCTCCTCCAGGAAATCCTTCACTCTCCTAACTCCGTCTTGGTTTCTGCTACCTGGAGGACCTGAACTGATGCAACTTGTGAGGAAGTCTGTGTGAGAAATACCACACGTGACTTTTCAGCTGTCGGCAGATGTCAACAATGCCCTGCCCAGAGCCACTTGCCCCTGAGAGCATGGCTTGAGCAGCAAGTGAAGTGAGGAAAGTGGCAGGCTCTTGGTTTCTGTGCCTCCTGAGATCTCCCCTCTCCTAGGGTCCAGGGCTGCTGCTCATCATCTGCTGCTGACTGTTATTTGCTCCCATTCCTCCCCCAACTCATTGCAGTGTTTTTTTTTTTTTTTTAAACAGTTGGAGTGTGACAGGGAAGAAACTGGCTGCAAGATTGTCTTTTCATCTGACAAACTTACTTCCATATGAAGTCCTATCTGTATTAATTACTGGTGCAAATATCTCTTAAATGTCCATCTTCCCCTCTACCATGTCAGCACTGTTAGCAAAGGGGCCCTGTCTGTCCTGTTCAGAGCTGATTTCTTAGAACCAAAAGTGGTTTCTGAAATGTAACAGTGACTCAGTAATGACTGATGGATATAAGTGGATGAATGTAGGATGGACAGTATTGTACTTCCAGCAGCTACAAAAGCAAATCAAGAAATAAAAGGCTTCCCAATGGTTTAGTATTCTAGCCAAAATAATGCACCCCATGGCCACCATTCTAATGGGCATGGTCCCTGTGGTATGTCTAGGTACCCTCTCACACCATCAAGGAGCAATCCTTCCCTCCGGAATATCTGCACCTGCCCTAGAGATGCCATTCCTGTATTTCAGATATTGGTTTTTTTTTTTAATTCCTTGTGGGAAGCCTGTTCCCCCACCTCCTGTTCCCAGACTTTCCTGAGAGGCTAAAGTCAGCTCTGTGTTGGCTAACGTGTTTAGAGTGCCCAGAAATTACTCCTAATTCAGGAAGGCCTGTGAGACTACATTCCAAAGAGTACTCCTCCCACCTTCTTTCATTTTAATAATTACAAGTCTCTTCCTCCCAAGGTCCTGAAAGAAGTTCCCTGTGGGGTAAAATCCTAGGAAGATGATCCAAGTGGCTTTGTTGATGTGCACCCATACTTCACAAGCCATCCTCTGTCAGCCGTCTCAGGCACTGGGCAACACTATCTGTCTCTACTGAGAGGAAAACCGATGGCCACACTTGAGTGTTGAACTCAAGACTCTGGGCTTTTACAGCAGAGGAGAGAGGGCTCTGTTCATGTTTCTCTTCACGGAGAACCAGAGGAGACCTGATGGATGGAAAAGGCAGTACACATCCCTTGGGCTAGGCGTTGCTGAGCCATAGCTCCTTTAACAAATAAGGCCAGCTTGCTCCTGCAGAGTACGTTAGATGGGCTCTTGCGGAGTATCTTAGATACGCTCACATCCATATGAGAGCGTATGTGCATCCGAACATGCTCTGGATAAAGTCTTCTGTTATTTTCCTCCTTGCTCACCTCAGGACATGAAGCCAATTAAAGGGCAAGTTGCTGTACCAGGGATGAGTCCTTTCAACAAATGAGTCTCTTTTATCTGAGTCTCAGTCTCTTCTCTGTCTTCCAGAAAACATTATATCGTATAGAAGGAAATTTCTCCAAGATCAGGGTGGGAAAGACTACTCTTCATTTAATCATTTACTCGTTCAACAAATGTTCACGACATGGGTACCATGTCCTGGGAACTGTTCTAAGAGCTGTGGATGTTGCAGTGACCAAGCAGGGTTCCGGCTCCCACAGACCTTATGCTTTCATGGAGAGGTAAGACTGAAACAGGCAGAAAATAAATGGGCAAGACAATTTCCAATAGTAATGAGTTCTTGGGAGACAATGAAATGGATGAAGTGAAGAAGAGAATGGTGCTCTTTGGGCACATGTTGAGGACAGAATTGCTAATTCAAGTTGGTAGTCAGGAAAGAGCTCACTAAGGAGGTGCTGTTTGAGCTAACATATAAACATTCCCCAAAAGACAGACATTCAGAGACCTAGAGCAGGGCTGGGCACATGGAAGAGCATGGATGAAGGCTCTAAGATGGGATTGAGCCAGATGTTCCTGAGGAATCAAAATAAAGACCAAGTGACTCAGTGCAATGGACTTGGGGAAAAGGAAGAGGTCAGAGATGTGGATGATGAGGTGAAAATAGCCAACTTGCCATGCTAAGGAAAACATTAACTGTTCCATGCTCATCTCAATCTCCAGGTGCCAGTGGTATAGGGAGCTGACTTTGGTTACTACCACAGTCACATATATATGCAGGTGTATGTAGAATCCTTTGCTCCTACCAAGCTTCTGGCTGGTCTTTTCCATATTTCACTCTCATTTTGATCAAGTCAACAGAGGTGGCTTTGCAAACAAGCATTATAAACCAACTACAGCATTCCCATTTAAACAATCTGTGTTCTTTGAGAAGGAAGTGGTTAGTACTCTATGCTTTCTGGTGATGCCTCTGACTTCCACCTTAACTCTCTTACTGTGAAGCATCAGGTTACAGACCAAAGCTAATTCAAAGAGCTTACACCAAAGCTTCTCACTGATCATGCCTAGACATTGCAGAGTTTTGAGCACCTTCCCTAAAGATTATATCTTCTACTTTATGTTGACGGCTAGGGTCAGAAGAGTCATTTAAAATTCACCTTTCCCACCCAGTGAAGGGAGCTCAGTGCCAACATCTTTGTCAGGAGGCCATCTATCCTTGACTGGATTGTTCCTCTGATAAGGAGGTCACCTTCATTTGAAGGAGCTGGTTGTACAACTTTAATTATTAGCAAACTCATCTACCTGTTGAGTGGACACAGTAACATCCCTTGATATGGTATCTGAAGAGTTATTGTGTAGTCTTGGAAACTTCTGTTCTCTGGATTATATCACCAGTCCTTCAGCTACTCTCCTTGGTGAAATTTCCAGATCCTTCTAAGTACTCAGATATACTTTTATCAGTTAGGACACAAGTTTGTTACCCTTTTGGTAACAAATGACTGAAACTCCAAATCAAAAAGATTTAAACTCCAAAGATAAATTATTGGCTCAAGTAACTGAAAAGTCCAGGAAATGCTCCAGGACTGTCAATGTCCAGGGCCTGGTTTCTTCCTGTCTAACTGGCAGACAGCCTTCCTTTGTGTTTGGTTCTTTCTAGCACCCAATGTGATGGCCCTCAGAGGTTCAGACTCCAGACTTTACCAGTGATACTCTGACTGGCTGGTCCTGATCACATTCTAGTGGGTAGAGAAGGGGTAGGAATCCATGGCACTAGGAAAAGAGACACTGACGATGAAGGAGAGGTGGTGCCCACCGAAAAGAAGTAAGGTACAGATACCTGGAGAAAAGAGTGAAGAGATGATTTAGACCACTGATTTGAAAGTAACCAATATGTTCCACTTTATCTGCTTGGGATACAATTGACGTTGTCTTTCTTTGCAGTATTCCAGTTAAAGATCTCAAGGTCCCAATCTGAACTCACCTTTCCTTTCTTCCTGGGGTCTACCCTGCCAGATAAACCAAGAAGCATGCAAGTTGTTAACTTGTATTTACTTGTTTTATCCTGCCTCATGGTGGAGAAGAACTCATACTTATCCCAGAAGCCAAGAATCAAGCATGACAGTGGATGTCTCTAGTGTCCCTAGAGACCTCTGCTGCCCCTGGGGTGCTCCTCATGGAAGGATGTCACACCACTGGCCACAGGTGAAAATCAGTGGTCAGCTGGGACTGAGTCTTCTCTTCAGGGACAGCTTCAGCAGAGGGTCTGTAGGTTAGGATGGAGGCTGACTTCCCACGTCTCCCCTTCCCACATCCTCATGCTGAGACTCATACTTTAGGGTCCTCAACAAAGAATGGCCCAAGCTTTAAGCGTGCACATAAACAATTCTTGAGAGTTTTTGAGGATGGAGAAGGATTACTACTCCTGTACTTTGTTTAACAGTTCACTCATTGATGTTTCAAGTTTAATCAAATGATAAGCATTCCATTAATTTTAAATGTTCCATATTTCTCTACATATTCACACAATGCTTACACAGTTGTAAATCAAAACTCATTGTCTTACAAATTAAATTTTCCCAGTCATTTTTCCACTGATGGGAAAATAATTTTCTAAGCATTTATCATACTCTAAATCATATTCTAAAATTATAAATCCATTATATTAGACTTTCTTAGTGCTTCAAATACCTTAAGAAATAAACAAACTTCAAATATCAGTCATTATAAAACTGATTATTAGATTTCTATTAAAATCATTTACAAAAATGCTAGCACCTGAATTTATTTATTATGTTAGTGTTTGTCCTAATTCTTTATTCTAATATCTCACTGAAACTTTTTTCCTAGGATTTGCAATGATTGTAAAGGTTTCTTTTTTTTAAATAAAAACCATCTGTGCTTTCTCAATGTAGACTGCTTGTAACAAAAGATGCTTCTAGCAAATTCAGCTTCAAACTTGGTGAAGTCTCATTTACTTCACAGTGTTAATATAGGTTATGTCTGGGGAGTGTCAGTGAGAAGAAAAAGAGGAGAAACTTTAAATTTTACTCTATATACTTATATATTGTTGGAGTTTTTAATCAAGCATTTACTACCTTTGTAGTAATAAATATAATTTTACCCACTGGAGTTTATTTGACAGGGAATTGGCTAAAAGGAATGGACTATTGAGCTTTTATTCAATTAATAAATACAATTTTAAGTGCTCTGAATAGTAAAAACTAAAGCACCCATGGTAAACAATGTTAATTTTTTGTGCGTGGTTCCTTCTAGTCTTTTATTTCTCTGAAGCATCTATTCAATTTTGTACCATTAGAACCATAATCTATATTTAATTTTCTCATCCTACTTTTAATTTTAGCTTACCATCATGTCACAAGCATGTTCTCACTTTAAATATTCTTGGGAAACAAAGGGCTTGTAACAGCTGCACGATTCCCTATCATGAAGACACACCATTATTCACTGAGTCATCTTCCTTTTGTTGGCAAAGAATTGATTCAAATCTGGGAAGTACAGGAAAGATCACCCCATTGAGTTTCTTGTTTTCCAGATGAGAAAACTGCATTCCCTGAAGCTCGTAACTTGTCCAAGGATGGCCAGCTGGTCCAAGGCTCCCAGGCCCAGGCCTCTGCCCTTGCTGTCACCACACGCTGCCTTCCTGGGCCTCTGCAAGGCGCTTCCCGCAACCTAACTGCCGGGCACTGCCTACATTCTTTCTAAATGACATTTTGTCACTTGGGGCCCATTATTCCTGCCTGTCAAGCTCGTTTTTTATCTTCTGTCATATAAACCATTAGCTAATGAGGGACAATGTAGCCAACAGCAGAAATTGTGGTTTTTCCCTCTATCGAGATGTGCTTCCCGAATCATCTCTGTGCCAACGAAGAGGAAATATTGTCATAACTTTTATCAGATAATTCCGACAGTCACTAGCAATTAGAGGGTAGGGAGCTAGTTACCATGTTTCTTGGGGGTCCCATGGGTTATGACCTTCTGTGATCGACATGCAAGCACTGGGCTCTGCCCAAGGGCCAGTGCTTGCAAGATGGAAGAAGAGTAATAACTGGGTGAAGAGAGGAGGAAAAAGAGGAGGAGGGAACTAACATCCGTGACCAACTCTGTGCCCATGCCCAGCTCCGGGCACCAGGGTGTGAACAACAGAGCATTACAGGAGGGTATCCTGGAGGATAGGATTGGTGGTTTGTGGGGAGACCAGAGGTGGCTCCCTTTACTCAAACAGTCTCATCTTGAGGCTGTATTTGTTCAGTTCTATGGAGAAACTCAGCATGACAGAAGAGATTGCTCCAGGGGGGTTGGGTCTTATTCTGCTTGTTCCTTCACATTTTATGAAATACACTTTATCCAAACTTTACAAATGAGTCTTTGACATCAGTGTCTATCATCACTATAGTCACTTTTTGAGTCATCTACTATAGCTTTATTCTGAATTCCATGTTCTCTCCCACCTAAGTTAGAGATATAGTCCCTTTAAAAATCCATCTTTGGAAATGTTGTGGCTTGGATTTATCCTGCATTAACATTTTTTGTGTGTATTGCTTTTCAGAAAATGCTTAATTCATATGAATGTAATTGGCAGGCACCACAGAATGTGATGGTTTCTATTTATGACTGATGTTAATCCATTGACCATATGGTAGTTTAAATTTCTGGTACAAATTCCTTTTCCATGATGTTGTAGCTCATTCCTGGACTGCTATAATTATGTAATTTATCAATGTGAAAAATGGACTTTGAAATGTAATAGTCCAGAGCTAACAGGGAGAGCAGCGAAGGAATTTAGTATGCTTTGAGAAGAGCTGTTTCCATGGAAACTAATTCCTTTGAGCAAGGTCCCTGGTTCCCCTGTGATTTGTGCATCCAGGTGATACGATCTGGATTCCAGGCTCAGCTCTGACATGAATCACCAAGTGATGGGCAAGTCCCTTAACCTCTTTGGGACTTAATGTGCTTATCTCTGACTTGAAGAAGTCAGACAAGTGCAGTGTTTACTAGACTTTGGAGTATTAGCGGCTGGTAATATATATTTCTAAAGCTTTTATTTTGGAAGAATTCTAGATATTTCTAGATAGAGAAGTTGTAAAGCTGATAAAGAGAGATCCCACATACCTTTTACTCAGCTTCCCCTAATGTTAACACACACCACAGCACATTTGTGAAAACGAAGAAATTAACATAGATGCAATATAGTGCAATATAATGGACTTATAATCCAAGTAACAGACTTTACTTAGATTTTCCTAGTTTCTTTCACTAAGATCCTTTCTGTGGTCCAGGATCCAGTTCAGGATCCCACTTTGTATTTAGTTTTCACACGTCCTTAGTCTCCTGCAATCTGAGACCTTTCTCAGTCTTTATTACGCCTCGTCAGTTTTATTGAGTACTGGCCAGCTATATGTAAGACACCCCAATGTTTTCAGGAAGCAAACCAAAATTGGAGGACCAGTCTAGGGTTGGACAAGTTACATAAATGAGGTCTCTGTGTTGCAAGTGATAGAAAACCAACCCTGAACCATCCTGTCAAACAAGGAATTTATTGGCTCAAGAAGCTAAAAGGCCAAGGGCATATGTGGCTTCAGAATGGCATTTGTATCCATTTCTGCCTCTTGGCTTGATTCTTCTCTGAATAGTCAGATCATTCTCAGATATGCACCTACCACATAGTTATAAGACAGCGGTGCATGTGGCTGATTCCATCCAGTGTGTGTGTGTGTGTGATACTCACCTCTGTTCCACCTTCCCAGCTATGCTCTTATTGGCTCCGATTCTGCCATCTGCCTATCCTTGACCCAGGTGGGAAATATAAATGGTTTGCTGCTTCTGAAGTGATGATATGTTGCCCAGAGTTGTGACCACCATCTTGTGACTATGACAGGTGAGGAAGACACAAGAACCTTAAAAATAGACATGAACTTGAGTTCTGGGTGATGTCATTTGGCTGCAGAATTAACCAACCCTGGATCTGGCCTGGTTATATGAAATAATAAATCCCCTTGCTTTAGCTTCTGTTAGTTGAGTCTTGTATTACTTGCAACCAAAAGCATCCTAATTGACACATACATAGTACTTGTTTCCTTGTTAGATATAAGATATTACCTTGTTTGATACAGGCTTGTTTTAGGGCTTACATCTGACAGCATGATACAAACTGGAGTTCAAAATATTCTGATTCATGGGTTTTTTTTTTAATCAAAGTTATTGTTGAAAAATCCAGTTTCACATCGATGTTTTGGCAAAAACAGAAGTGATGCTCCTCAACTTCACACAATGTAGAAAGAACATCTAAGTAATAGCTCCAATGTTCCTGGTTACTTCTTCCCATGAAGGCTAGGAGCACACATTGGTTATAGGCCAGGGGGAGGGGTTAGGAAAGGGTCTGCAGGGTATCCTCAGTCAGAGCACATCCACTGCTTAGGCTTCTGCTCATCCAATGGTACAGTCTGGAGTTGGTCAGAAAGGGCCAACTTGCCCGGAGAACACGTTCTCATGACAAATAACTGAGCACCCTGGGCTGAGATGATCTCGTCTAAGGCCCCTCCAAATCTAGTGTTGCATGCTATAATGGTGTGGAGGTCACCATGCCAACAGCAGTGGGGTCCTTTCAGTGTAAATATAACTGAGATAATGAAAAGTTGGGTGATAAAGATTTTTTAATAAGATTTTTATGAAAGGATCAAAGGCTTTTTATAAAAGAATAAAAAAAGTGGTTGTTTAAATCCTATTTAAACTCCCTTCTTAGAGTCACTGAGATTAAAAAACAACAACAACAGTGCAATTATCACTGAGAAAATAAACACTAGTCCATGGTTTCCCATTAAGGAGTCATCTTTTCAAGGGCTAAAGGAATGATAATTTGGAAACGCATTGGCTTCTCCCATCTTTATGTCTTATACACTCACTTCCTTAATGATGTATATAAATAGTTTTTACTTGCCCCTCTAGCTTTTAAAAATTAGAAGTTTCTACCCCTTCCCTCCCTCCCACACACACTTTCTCACGAGCAGACACATACTTACATGAATACACTCAGACCTCTTGTGGATCCACATATTTTGGGCATGTACATGAAGCCATTTATGGGGGTTTAATCCATGAATCATAAACAGAAGTTTCTCATTAAGAATGGGCAGTGGCCTCTTTAAGCCTGCATAGTGCTTACAGTATTATGTACTCTCAACACTTTGTGGGAGGCTCAGAGATTCACAACAGACACTGCATTTTAATATTAAAAACTCAGATATAGTGTGAAACCCAAGAGGCAATAATCTGATACCATAGCCTTATTCAGAGCCTGGCATAGAGTATGTTGTTAAAAATATTTGCTGAGGGACTTCCCTGGTGGCCCATTGGTTGGGACTTCGCCTTCCCCTTAAAGGGGTGTGGGTTTCATCCTTGGTGGGGGAACTAAGATCCCACATGTCCT
>SJYQ01000491.1:171773-188852 GCA_006410935.1 Redunca redunca | reverse complement strand
ACTTTATTTTTGGGGCTCCAAAATCACTGTGGATGGTGATTGCAGCCATGAAATTAAAAGGCGCTTATTCCTTGGAAGGAAAGTTATGACTAACCTAGATAGCATATTCAAAAGCAGAGACATTACTTTGCCAACAAAGGTCAGTCTAGTCAAGGCTATGGTTTTTCCAGTGGTCATGTATGGATGTGAGTTGGACTGTGAAGAAAGCTGAGTGCCGAAGAACTGATGCTTTTGAACTGTGGTGTTGGAGAAGACTCTTGAGAGTCCCTTGGACTGCAAGGAGATCCAACTAGTCCATCCTAAAAGAGATCAGTCCTGGGTGTTCATTGGAAAGACTGATGCTAAAGCTGAAACTCCAGTACTTTGGCCACCTCATGCGAAGAGTTGACTCATTGGAAAAGACTCTGATGCTGGAGAGATTGAGGGCAGGAGGAGAAGGGGATGACAGAGGATGAGATGGCTGGATGGCATCACCGACTCGACGGACATGAGTTGAGTAAACTCTGGGAGTTGGTGATGGACAGAGAGGCCTGGCGTGCTGCAGTTCATGGGGTCGCAAAGAGTCGGACACAACTGAGCAACTGAACTGAACTGATGGTGTTGGAGGACTCTTGAGAGTCCCTTGGACAGTAAAGAGATCAAACCAGTCAATCCTAGGAAATTCTGGGAGACCACTTTAAGTTAATGATAGCCTCAAGAAAGCTTCCCAAGTGGCACAGGGTAAAGAATCTGCCTGCTAGTGCGGACACAAACATGCAGACCCCAAAGATGCAGTTTCAGTCCTCGGTTTGGGAAGATCCCCTGGAGTAGGAAATGGCAACCTGATTCAATATTCTTGCCAGAAAAATTCCATGGACAGAGGAGCTTGGAGGCATACAGTCCATGGGGTTGCAAAGAGTTGGACATGACTAAGCGACAAAGCACACACACACTAGAAAGCTATCAGAATGTCGTGGCACGAAGCAGGCTTGCTTAATGATAAAGCCATAAATAAAAGCATGAGCTGTGTCCCAGGCCATTAGGTGAAAGAAAAATATCACCAGCCTTCTACTGATTTGAATGAGTGCTATGATAATTCTAGTTTGGAGGGTCATTCTCCTGCCCAACATGAAGAAGGAGCTAGTGGTATAAGCTTGATGTCAATTCAAAGAAGGCAGTCCTTTCTCCTCCCCGCTTTCCTTTGACTTTAAACTGTAGCCCACTCAATCTTTGGGGTAGAGCCCTCTCACCTGCCTGCTTGCATCTCTTACAGGTGTCCTATATTAATAAATCTACTTCTTGCCTATCACCTTGCTTCTAGCTGAATTCCTTCTGTGCTGAGGTACAAAGAACCTGAGTTTCATTAAGCCCTGAAATCAAATGCATGGAAGACCAGGTTTTGGCCAGGTTTGAGTCCCTGCTGTGGGGGTTCAAGTTCCAAATTGGATTTTGGCCGGGTTCAAGTCTCAATCTGAGGTGACTGGTTTCACTTCTCTGGATGAGATAAGTCTCAGAAAACCTCAGTGACAAGGAGCAGCCTTCTAAGAAGCCCTTAGAAAAGCTAGTGAGTTGGAACGTTTGTAGTAAAGAGTCATTCTGGTTCTTCCCTAGGGGTCCACTTGTTAGAACTCCACACTTCCACTTGATTCCTAGCTGGGGAAATAAGATCCCGCATGCCAGGTGGCACAGACAAAAAAAAAAAAAGTTGACTCATTTCTATGCCACAGGTTAATTAAATGGACCAAAAGTCATGTTTCCAATACCCACTACTTAGTGAGCACATTAAGTGTCATGGAAATAAAAGTCCTACATGGACATTCCTTGGATGTTTCATTCTAGCTCATTTTGGTAAGGAACCTGAATCCAAAGCTCCAAATTGGTCTTCTTTAAGACATTAGATGTCCACCTTATGTCTTGGTTCTCAGTCTTCTAATGTCTGAAATGGACTGAATAACATCTCCCCGAGTCAAGACTAGTTTATGATAGCTGCTCACTTCCCAAAGTTATTTTAAGAGCCAAGTATGATGACTGTGTCAGCAGAAAGGTTATACGTGGCCAGTTGCTTGGGAAAGGAGTTTTTCAGCTCTCGGTCACTGAAAAGCTTTGCTCCAAATGAACTCCCCCCACTTATTTACTTCCTGTCTAGCCATTTGGGCTTCTTGTCATAGCTCTCATCACTGGCTGCCAGGATCTTGTTTGTTTCTTTTCTCCCTTGTGCCAGTTCCGACGGGGCAGGGATATCTCCCCGGTTGCTTGCCTAATCCCAGCCTCAGCACCGTGCATGTTTAAGTGTTTTGGAAATTTTTGCTGTCATCAAGTTGTGTGTGTTAGTCGCTCAGTCATATCCATCTCTTTGCGACTGTACAAACTGTAGCTTCCAAGGCTTCTCTTATCTACGGGATTTTCCAGGCAAGAATACTGGAGTGGATTGCCATTCCCTTCTCCAGAGGATCTTCCTGACCCAGGGATTGAACCCTGGTCTCCTGCATTGTAGGCAGATTCTTTACCATTTGAGCGAAAGGGAAGTCCTATTTATCATCAAGTTACTGTTCTGTTTTCTTGTGTCTGTAGGTAGAAATGTAACTGAAAGTGGGGTCTGGCTGCATGCTGCTCAAAAGCCAATAAAGAAGTAAAGTTGGTTGGAAGGAAAGTTAGCTTTATTTTGCATGCTGGCAACTGGGAGAAAGGGGAGGCTAAACTCCTGTCCCCCTCCCCCTCAACAATCTGCAAGCAAGAGCTTATATAGATTGAGAGAGGGGGCTGCATGCAGAAAAACACAGTCAGCTCTGACAGTCTTTTTTTTTTTAGTTTTTTTTTTAACCACTACTTTTATTTATTTATTTTTGGTTGTGTGGGTCTCCGTTGCTTTGCACGTGCTTCTCTAGTCACGGCAAGTGGGTGCTACTCTTCCTTGTGGTGGGCGGGCCCCTCACTAGTGACTTCTCTTGATTTGGAACACAGGATCTAGGCGCACAGGCTCAGTGGTTGTGGCGCACAGGCTTACTTGCTCCACAGCATGTGGAATCTTCAGCTCTGGCAGGTGTATTCTTACCTACTGTACCACCAGAGAAGTCTTCTGATAGTCGTCTTGAAATTGGTCATTAGTGATCGGACCAGCATCATCTCGACTCTTTCAAGTACAATTAATCTTCAGTTCCAGGGGCAGTTTGTTCCCATTCTCTTGAGGTCTGTTCTTGGAATCATGGCAGCTTAAGTCATGGCCAAAGTATGGTCATCGTGTAGATAACTTCATCCACGTGGTGGGGGTTTTAGTATCTGTAAGACAGTTCACAGAAGACGGCTTAGAATGTTATCTATAGCCCTTGAGTAGGAACTAAAAGTCCTTGACTTTGCTTAATGACTAAACTATTATTGTTTTGTCCTGTTTGACTGCTTTTATTTGCTTCTGCATTTTTTCGCTTTCTGATTAAACTTATTCTTTGGCGAAAGTTTTTTCCAGAGACAAAAGGCAGTCAGAGGACATCGTGGGGAATGACCATAGCGTCCCACTCCGTTTCAGAAATAAAGCCCTTTGTGAATGGCAACTTCTTTGTGAGCAATACAAAAGAATTATTGACATATGTACTTTGTAAAATGAAAAATCACTTTGCAGTAATGTACTCTGCTAAGGTATTTTGTAGACAGAAATATTGTTATCTGTTATGAAATACTTTGCAAACCACCCAGTGTTTATCTATGCTGTATCCTATGTACATAGTAGAATCTTTGTAAATGTTAAAGTGCTTTGTAAGTTTAGAAGTACTTTAAAAAGTACGAATTGTTCTGTAAACAGCAAGAAGTTCTGTTTACTGCAGTATACTCTGTAAACATTACAGAGGTTTTCTAAAGGTGAATTTTTTTTTAATGTGAAGTGATCCATATAAGTTTAATTGTTTCGTAATCATCAAGTGCTCTTAAAACTGTAAAATGCTTTATAATTGGAAAGATGTAAATTGCTATATGCTTTTTAATAATCAAATTATTTACAAGAGGCAAAGTCTCTTGCATGTTGTAAAGCACTGAGCTTACTAAATAACAAAGTAATGTGTAGACAGCAGTGTGTTTGTCAGGGATAATTGGTTTATTAATATAGGATTTGTTCTTTATAAAATAATTTGTGACTTCCCTGGCAGCCCAGTAGATAAAACTCTACGCTTCCACTGCAAGGGGGCATGGGTTCAATTCCTGGTCAGGGAACAAATATCCCACTTGCCTCTCAGGGTGGCCCAAAATTGTAAAAATTAAACAAATACTTTAAAAAATCAAATAATTCAAAATGGGGTAGCTTTTGAAGGACATGACCACCACAGAAATGGTCTTAACTACTTTAAAGCATTTGACCCCAGGTGTCTAAAACATGCTTGGCACACACCACAGGCTCAATAAGTGTTTCTGGGATGAGTGAATATTTTGTAAACTTTAAAGTATTTTGCAAACACTAGAATGGTTTTAAATATTACACCATAAATTACATAGATTAAAAAGTATGATGTTTCGATAATCAGCAAACTGATCGCAGATTGTAAAGCATTTGGTTATTTTTTAATGCAGTTGGATATCTACAAGGCGGTGCTTGTTGTTCGCTGTTCATTTTTCAGTTGGTCAGTCGTGTCTGACTCTTTGTGACCCATGGACTGTAGCATGCCAGTCTTCCCTGTCCTTTACCATCTCCCAGAGCTTGCTCAAACTCATGTCCATTGAGTTGGTGATGCCATCCAACTATCTCATTCTCTGTCATCCCCTTCTCCTTCTGCCTTCAATCTTTCCCAGCATCAGGGTCTTTTCCAATGAGTTGGCTGCTCTTTGCATCAGGTGGCCGAAGTACTGGAGCTTCAGCTTCAGCATCATTCCTTCCAATGAATATTCAGGACTGATTTCCTTTAAGATTGACTGGTTGGATCTCCTNGCATCAGGTGGCCGAAGTACTGGAGCTTCAGCTTCAGCATCATTCCTTCCAATGAATATTCAGGACTGATTTCCTTTAAGATTGACTGGTTGGATCTCCTTGCTGTCCAAGGGACTCTCAAGAGTCTTCTCCAACACCACAATTCAAAAGCATCAATTCTTAAGTGTTCAGCCTTCTTTATGGTCCAACTCTCACGTCCATACATGACAACTGGAAAAACCATAGCTTTGACTAGATGGACCTTTGCTGTAATGCTTGACATTTTAAGATACATGATATGCTGACGTGTATTTGGAAAAGATAAACTTATTTTAATTAATGCCTTCAAAATGATGAAGTATTTTGCACATGAAGACTGTGCTTTGAACTGCAAATTACTGCATCCCTTATAAAGTGTTTTTTATAACTTAATTAATTATTTGGGGCTTCAGTGGGTCTTTGTGGCTGCACATGAGCTTTCTCTAGTTGCAGAGAGCTGGAGCTACTCTCTAGTAGTTTCCGGGCTTCTCATTGTGGTGGCTTCTCTTGTTGTGGACAGGCTTTGGGCGCTTGAGCTTCAGTAGCATTAGCACACAGGCTCAGTAGTTGTGATGCACAGGCTTAGTTGCACCGAGGCAAGTAGAAGTTTCCCAGACCAAAAGCCGTGTCCCCTCTGTCGGCAGGCAGATTCTCATCCACTGTGCCATCAGGGAAGTCCTCTTCCAAAGTATTTTATAATTGAATGTTTTGTAATACACCTGCAGTAAGATTCCATTTATATGAAACTTCCAGAATAGACAAAGAAACATACCAGTGGCTAGAGGGAAGGAAGAGTGGTGAGTTACTTGATAAGCGGATGAAGTTTCCTTTTGGGGTGATTAAAATGTTTTAAAAGAAAAAGATGATGGTGCAGAACATAGTGACTGTACTCAATGCCATGGAACTGTTTAAAGTGGTTAAACATTAATTTTACAGTACATGAATATTACCTAAGAGAGAGAGAGAGAGAGCAGGGAGCGCAGATAGCCATTGGCCAGAAAGAACAGAATTTTATTTTGGTCTCACTGGTTTTGGAGGATAAAATCAGAGAGGGGAGGAAGAGACACAGCATAGAAGTTGAGGGCTGAACTAGCCATGTCAATTCAAGGTAGGAGGAGGAGGGCAGGGGTGTGCAGAGCAGATGGAGACAAGGGTGGGAGGCAGGAGATCTGGTACTGATGCTGCTGTTCTGGGTAAGCTTGGCTCTAAATCTTGTTGTCCTCCTTTGGGGCCTCAGTTTTCCTAACTGTGCTGGGGGGTTTGGTGGTGACACAAAGATATTGCAGGTATTTCTTGACCCTGAAATATCCTCAGTTAACAGTGCAGGCCATCTGGGGATGAGGGTGACTACAGCAGGTTGGAGATGATGGGGAGACCACAGAAGGGACTTTCCACAGGAGAGAGAGAGCAGGGAGGTATCAGGAGCCTGCACACGTTAATTCTGGACAGAGGGAGGGGCTGGAGGCAAGGACTCCAAGGGCATCTGGACCTCTTCTTGCCTTCCCCCCTCCCCTGCAGAGCAGGAAGCTGAGCTGGAACACAGAGGGTGGTCGCACTGGCCCTATCTCCCTCGGCATGAGGTCAATGTCTTCTGGGCCTTGGGAGACCCCAAGGAGAAGTTCTGCCCAGAGAGGTCAAGAAGAGGAAGAGCTCTGAGCAGACCAAGCTCTTACCCAGACAGAGGCGTTTTCCTGCAGGTGTAAAGGAGAGGGTGTCAGTGGAGGGGGATCCCTGGAAAATGTGTGGCTGCCCCATCTCCACAGTCCTG
Organism: Redunca redunca; assembly: GCA_006410935.1. Classification (NCBI taxonomy): domain Eukaryota; kingdom Metazoa; phylum Chordata; class Mammalia; order Artiodactyla; family Bovidae; genus Redunca; species Redunca redunca. The sequence goes on along the minus strand of SJYQ01000491.1, from coordinate 182,181 downwards.
AAATACGTGCATGCTCATTTACATAGATTTGCAGGCAAAGTACTTGCGTCCTATCCTTGTCCTCAGCACCAACACCAGTGTGTGTTGGGGCGGGGGGAGCGGGGCTGTATGTGTCAGTGCAGGCAGGGGTGTGTGTCTGTAAGTTCTGCTTCAGTTCTGCCTCTTCTCAGCCTATCCCATACAGATGCCCTCCTATGTCCCTCCTGGCCCCTAGTCTTTTCCTATCTAGGAAGTTGTGTGCCTCTATATGTTAGTTATAATCTCAACTAAGCCAATTTATGAGAAATGGGAGAAACCTCTGGCAGCGTGCCCTGGCTGTGAGGTACAAGGGAACTGAAACCTCTGGCCTGTCCTGAAGTGGGTGGGCACTTGGCTGTACAAATGGTGACCTACTTCTAAATCAGTGGATAAACTGCCTTTGCTCTAAGCTTCTGAGTGTCCGCACTCTTCTGGTCACTTCAACCCTCCTCCCAGCCCCCTGGTCCTGCCCCCCATCAGCAGTCAACAGAGTCAGCCTCCCAGACCCAATCCCCACACCCCAACCCATGGAGCTTCTGACTGCTCATGTTCATATCATGCTTGATAAGTACCCTTGAATAGTGCCCTGCTCACCCTGGAGCCTCATTTTCTATCATAACACCCACTCATGTCTTCCTGGATGATGAAGTTGACCATCACAAAGGTGTCCATGTAGGTGGAGCCCTGAATATCCACAACTGACTTCAGCACAGGCTGTGTCCACTGGAATAACCGAGAGAGGGACCAGTGTGAGCTTGGGCTGGGCCACAGTTTCGACTGCATCCTGTTGACCCACAGTCTCAGTGGGAAGGAAAGGTTCCCAGAGAGCTGCCTTGTGTGTGTGGCAAAGTTCCTTGCAGCTCATAAGCAGTCACAGCACATCTTTGGGTGCACACACATCTCTGGCACATTGAACTTGGATGGGACTTGCTTTGTCCAATGACCTGAGGTGCATGTTATTCTGTTTTCCTTGTTTCTGTGTGTGTCTGGATAGAGTTCCCACTAGCTCCATTTCTACATGATTGTGATGACCTGGGGCAGGGGGCATATTGCCTGAGCAGAAAAATAAACTTTTGACTTGTAGTTCTTGAGATATTAAGCATATTTATCATAGCTTAGCTGTGCTCTGACCCACATAGGCTATGACTTCTTACTGGGTCTTCAGCAAGCCCTCTGCCCTCCTGGGCCTCTCTGTTCCAATTCTACAAGAGAGAAAGATTCAACACTCAGACACTGACTGTTTCTTTAAGAGGTCAAAGGAGAAAAACAATTTGATCACTTGACAGGAGCTGAGAAAATTATCGAGAATACTCAATGCGAGTATTAAATTAAAATTTTAAGAAGAACTTGTAAAATAGGGAGAAGAGAGAGATTTCCTTTGGTAGAGTATTCATAAAATATCTGGAATAGGCAATAGCCAGCATTCAGCTTCATAGAGAAAATAAAAATACTCTCAAAGTTAGGACTTGGACAAGATTGCTCACTATCAGTGCTATTACTTTACATGATTCCAGAAGCGCTAGCCCCTGATATTAGGGAAAACATGACATGACATATGGCTTTACCATAAGAAATAATTAAGTCATGATATTATCATTTACAGATGCTAACACCCGTTATTAGGAAAACCCAAGAGAATAAAGGAAACACTGTTCATTATGAAAGTAATACAAAGAGTTTGTTCAGTTATGACAGAAATATACACCCCAAAATCTCAGTGGATTTCTGATATTAAAACAATTAAAATGTTCTTAGAAGAGTGTTTCTGGACTGAAGTGTGTCCTCCCAAAAGTTATTTGTTACAGTCCTAACACCCATGGTGATATTTTCTGAAGGGAACTTGGAAGATAATTAAGTTTAAGTGAGCTCATTAGGGTGGGGCCTCCTTGAGGGGAGAGAATTCTTATAAGGAGAGGAAGTGATACCAGCGCCCTCACTCTGCCATGTGAGGCCACAGCAAGATGGCGGCCATGTGCAAGCCAGGAGGACCAGAGCCTGACCATGCTGGCACTCTGATCCCAGGCTTGTGGCTTCCAGAACCAGGAGAAAATAATTGTTTTGTTAAACCATCCAGTCTATGGCATTTTGTTACAGCAGCCCATAGCCCAACCCGACAAAGAGGCTCTACAAACAATAGCCACAATCTCCTCCCGCATTTCTTAGCAATAAATTTAGCAAGAAATATACAAAAATTACTCCTTGGAAGAAAAGTTATGACCAACCTAGATAGTATATTCAAAAGCAGAGACATTACCTTGCCGACTAAGGTCTGTCTAGTCAAGGCTATGGTTTTTCCTGTGGTCATGTATGGATGTGAGCGTTGGACTGTGAAGAAGGCTGAGCACCGAAGAATTGATGCTTTTGAACTGTGGTGTTGGAGAAGACTCTTGAGAGTCCCTTGGACTGCAAGGAGATCCAACCAGTCCATTCTGAAGGAGATCAGCCCTGGGATTTCTTTGGAAGGAATGATGCTAAAGCTGAAACTCCAATACTTTGGCCACCTCATGTGAAGAGTTGATTCATTGGAAAAGACCCTGATGCTGGGAGGAATTGGGGGCAGGAGGAGAAGGGGCTGACAGAGGATGAGATGGCTGGATGGCACCACGGACACGATGGACGTGAGTCTGAGTGAACTCCGGGAGATGGTGATGGACAGGGAGGCCTGGCGTGCTGCGATTCATGGGGTCGCAAAGAATCGGACACAACTGAGCGACTGAACCGAACCGAGCTAATAAGCTCAAGTTGCCTCCAATGAGATGAGAAGGACTAAATGGACACACTATCTTTTGTCTAGGGTGTATTCAACATGTAGACTTGTCAAAGCTATGTGAATCAAATTACAAATTTAGCTTAACCCTCATAAAATCCCAGTGGAACATTTTTTGAGACTTTGACAAAATGATTCTAAAGTATGCTTGGAAGAAAAATAAAACATGTTACATGAACAAAGAAGACCAATGGCACCTGTAAAATATTAAAACACATTGTACAGATAGAATAATTCAAATAATATTGTATAGCTGGAAAAGACAGATTAGACAGTCAATGTGAATATGCATCATTATAAAAAACACACAGAAATAGACCTAAGGAGATTAAACATTTTAAATATAAATTTCAAATAGTGGCTAAAAATTGAATCATTTGATAGGTGATGGATTNTTACTGGTAACTGCAAAATTCTGAGAGTAAATATTCCTTAATTTCTCCTGGATCTCATTCTAAACTGGCTTGTATTTTAAATATGAAACTAGATAGCAAGAAGTAAATCAATGAGTTTTTCTTCTTTCTTTTCCTTTCTGTCCCTTTCTTTCTTTTTACTGTTCTTTCAGCTACTTAGCCATTATCTATCTATCTATATCACATACCTTGAGCGTGAAAGTGAAAGCCACTCAGTGGTGTCCCACTCTTTGCAACCTCATGGACTATACAGCCCATATAATTCTCCAGGCCAGAATACCGGAGTGGGTAGCTGTTCCCTTCTCCAGGGGATCTTCCCAATCCAGGGACTAAACCCAGATCACCTACCTTGCATATGTGTAAATATTAAAAATATTTTAAAGGACATCCTCTGTAGTATTAATAGGTCTAATTTAGCAGTGACTTAAAGGTTATTTTTAATGCCAACTTTTTACTTTACGTCCTTATTTGTGTAAGTTAAAAGAAAAACGGCTATTTTAATTTTGAAAGAAAAACTGTAAACACTTTTTTTCCTCATTGTTGGGACACAGCAGGTGCTTGATAATGGATCATTTATTTGTCTGTTCTGTGTGTTCAAGCGTGTGTCTGTGTCTCTCACTTTACCTCTGACACTGAGTCTCCATCTTTCTTCCTCATCACACCTCATCCCTTCCTTCCCCCGCCCCATCACTGCCCCCCACTATGCTTGTCTCTGTAGATGTCTTGCTTTCTCTGTCCTTCAAAATCTGTATTTTGCTGAAACCTGTTTGGGCCTGAACTGAGTCAGAAAGTCACACACAGAGCAGGAGTGAGCAGGCATTCCCTTGGGGAAGAAAGAGCATGGCTTCCCCATGGAGAATGGAATGAAGACTTCTGACTTCCTGAAGTTGCCCTGCGCATCCAGGAAGTGGCCCGGGTAGAAGGCATCTGGCTTCTCAAAGTGGCGTGGGTCATGGAGGGCAGAACTCAGGATGGGCTACATGGTAATGCTGTGAGAGGATGTTAGAGACAAGGGGACCCAAATGACCATCAACAAAGAGTGGCTGGATCTACTGTGGTGTCTCGACAGCTGATAATGAGCTTCACCCACTGTGTGGCTCTGTAGTTGCTGCCAGGAATGTTGAAATGACTCTCCCCCATTTGGTTGCTAGTGCCCCATCCCTCCAGGTATCCTCACCAACCACCCTGACCCCTCATCCCCTAGACCCCTTGGTCTTCTTTATGACCCATCAACTAAAAGGCTCACATCTGACTCAACAGAGCCCTATAAGAAGCTGACTCCAGGACTAGGGCCAGAATATAACCTGATGGGTGCTGGTATCGATCAACCATTGGGTGATCGACACTGAATATTACCCCTAGGTGCACCTATACTCAGCAGCATAAGCTACCGTGAAAAAAAATATTAGAACCATAGGCATCGACCTGAATAATATATCTATACGTTATGCTGCGATCTGTGCTCAGTCATGACTGACTCTTTGTGACCCCATGAACTGTAGCCTGGCAGGCTCCTCTGTCCATAGGGATTCTTCAGGCCAGAATACTGGAGTGGGTTGCCATTTCTTTCTCCAGGGGATCTTCCCGACCCAGGGATTGAACCTGCAGCCCTGGCACCTCCTGCATTGGCAGGTGGATTCTTTACTACTGGGCCACCTGGGAAGTCACCAGGGAAGCCCCTATCTATACAGTTATATTAAAAAGGAAAGCCATACTCATACACACACACCAGACACACACTAACAAGTTGCAAATTGTACAGATATGGACTTAAAGGCCAGGGGGGATGGTGACATGCACACTGGACACAAGTTGCAAAGTGAGACACGGTATCAGTCAGTTGTGTATGTGGGAAATCACTGCAGACAGTAACTAACTTCAGCCATGAAATTGAAACATGCTCCTGGAAGGAAAGCTTCGACAAACCTACACAGGTAGGTTTTAAAAAGCAGAGACACCACTTTGCCGACAAAGGTCCATATATTCAAAGCGATCTTTTCTTCAGTCAGTCAGTCAGTTCAGTCGCTCAGTCGTGTCCGACTCTTTGCAACCCCATGAATTGCAGCATGCCAGGCCTCCCTGTCCATCACCAACTCCCGGAGTTCACTCAAACTCATGTCCATCGAGTTGGTGATGCCATCCAGCCGTCTCATCCTGTCGTCCCCCTCTCCTCCTGCCCCCAATCCCTCCCAGTATCGGGGTCTTTCCCAATGAGTCAACACTTCACATGAGGTGGCCAAAGTATTGGAGTTTCACCTTCAGCATCAGTCCTTCCAATGAACACCCAGGACTGATCTCCTTTAGAATGGACTGGCTGTGTGTCCTTGCAGTCCAAGGGACTCTCAAGAGTCTTCTCCAACACCACAGTTCAAAAGCATCAGTTCTTCGGTGCTCAGCTTTCTTCACAGTCCAATTCACATCCATACATGACCACTGGAAAAACCTGGCAAAGTAATGTCTCTGCTTTTGAATATGCTATCTAGGTTGCTCATAACTTTCCTTCCAAGGAGTAAGCGTCTCTTAATTTCATGGCTGCAGTCACCATCTGCAGTGATTTTGGAACCCCAAAAAATAAAGTCTGACACTGTTTCCACTGTTTCCCCATCTATTTGCCATGAAGTGATGGGACCAGATGCTATGATCTTAGTTTTCTGAATGTTGAGCTTTAAGCCAACTTTTTCACTCTCCTCTTTCACTTTCATCAAGAGGCTTTTTAGTTCCTCTTCACTTTCTGCCATAAGGGTGGTGTCATCTGCATATCTGAGGTTATTGATATTTCTCCCGGCAATCCTGATTTCAGCTTGTGCTTCTTCCAGCCCAGCGTTTCTCATGATGTACTCTGCATAGAAGATAAATAAGCAGGGTGACAATATACAGCCTTGACGTCCTCCTTTTCCTATTTAGAACCAGTCTGTTGTTCCATGTCCAGTTCTAACTGTTGTTTTCTGGCCTGCATATAGGTTTCTCAAGAGGCAGGTTAGGTGGTCTGGTATTCCCATCTGTTTCAGAATTTTCCAGAGTTTATTGTGATCCACACAGTCAAAGGCTTTGGCATAGTCAATAAAGCAGAAATAGATGTTTTTCTGGAACTCTCTTGCTTTTTCCATGATCCAGCAGATGTTGGCAATTTGATCTCTGGTTCCTCTGCCTTTTCTAAAACCAACTTGGACATCTGGAAGTTAGTAGTCACGTACAGATGTGAGTGTTGGACCAAGAAGAAGGCTGAGTGTGAAAGAACTGATTTTTTCGAGTTGTAGGGCTGGAGAAGATTCTTGAGAGTCCCTTGGACTGCAAGGAACTCAAACCATTCAATCCTAAAGGAAATCACCCCTGAGTATTCATTGGAAGGACTGATGCTGAAGCTCCAATACATTGGCTACCAGATGCAAAGAGCTGACTCGTTGGAAAAGACCCTGATGCCAGGAAAGATTGAAGGTAAAGGAGAAGGGCACAGCAGAAGGTGAGATGGTTAGATAGCATCACTGACTCAGTGGACATGAATTTGAGCAAACTCTGGGAGATAGTGGAGGACAGAGGAGCCTGGCATGCTGCAGTCCATGGGGTCCTGAAGAGTCAGACTTAGTGACTGAACAATAACAGTAACAAATGGGGATATATAAGCTTGAGTTCATATAAACATAAAGGTGAGATGATAGTTTTTAAAAAACTAACTCTATTGTGTAATACATTTCAATACAGATATGTTACTTTTCAGCAAATCTAACATCTTATAAAGGTAAAAAGATAAGATAGAATAAACAGGAGAGGACTTTTCTCTTTTTCTAAAATCTCCCTTTCTCCCATAAAAATTTAGAAATAAAAATTCTTCTTTTAGTCCTACATCAGACAACAACCATAGGACTGGGTGCACATAGCACCTTCCAACTGATTCTGTAGCCCTGCTGTTCTCACCTTAGGGAGGTAATAGCCCCAGAAATGAGTGTCTTTGATGACTGAGTGGGGCACACCAAAGGGGAAGAGATCACTGAATCTCTGAATCCTGTGGATGACGGCCTCTGTATAAGGCATTTTTGCCTGATCTTCCAGGGCTGGGAGATGGTGTGCACCAATCACTCTGTCGATTTCTGCCTGGACTTTCTCTGAGAATGATAAGGATGGGAAGAGGGTCCGCAATAAATGCTCATAATAGTGGACCTGCAGACTGTTGACAGGGTTTTATGAATTCTTAAGTAAGATGTTGGGTTATCATTCCTTCTCAATGAAAGCATCAAAAAAGAGAGTCAGAAGCTTCTTTGTGGGGAAGTCTTGTGTGATGTTTCCACTCACGTTATGACTGAGGGTAACTTGGGTAAGGTTGTGTGGGTAGAGATTCATTCAAGATTTAAGGATGCCTTTTTTCCCCCACTGTTCTAAAAATGAGTTGTAGCTAAAAATGATGTCATATCCTTTTGTGCCACTGACAGCTAAGTGATATTAGATAAGTCACTCCCTTCTCTAGCCTTAAATTCATTCCTGTGAAATAATGGAGTTTGATTAGTTTCTCCAAGAAACTTTGAGAGCTTCTCCAAGTCTGATGTGCAGACCATCAACAAGAAAACCACAGCAGGGGCTTTATAATTAGTTGTAAATCAGCAATATACTTTAAAAAGTCAAGTTCTTAGTTAACATCAAAAAGTAGTTGGCAAAAATGATGTACTTTGGTAGACGATGAAATGCATTGCAAATGGTAATGCTTTGTATTGAGCCTGGCTTATAAACTAGAAGGTATCTTAGAGTCACCCAAGAATTTTTCAAATTACAAAAAACTTCATAAATACAAACACCTTCTACACCAGAAGGTGCTTCACTGATAGAAAAATATTTTGTAAACCCTAAAGTGCTTTGTCAAATTCAAAGAGCTTTCCCTGCAGCAAATCTTTATTACCAGTTACAAATCCTGATAAGGGTGATTTTTTTTTTATTTTTCAGACTGCTCAGGACAGAACTTGTCTGTCTTATCCCATCAGCCAACCATCTTCCTTAGAAATGGAAGGCATGGCCTTAGAGACCCTCAACTGTCCCGAATCCCCACCTCCCATAAGCCCAGCTCACCTAAGACATCAGGGTTCTTGACAAGAAGTAGAAACCCATAGCAAATAATGGAGCTAGAGGTCTCTGTGCCAGCGAAGAACAGTGAGAGCACTGTGTGAATGAGACTCTTCTTGTGAAACCCATTCTCAGGATCTGAGCGCTCCTAGAGATGGGGACGGTCGATTTTTAATGTCTCCTCTGGCAAAGATTCTCAATGTCTGGGTCTTCCTATCTCCCTACCAACACGTTACTCTATGCCAGTTATTCTTTTTCCTGATCCTTTTTTCTTTAAGCAAGGCCAACAAGGTACCAAAGGGGTAAGATCTGGAGCGAAAGTGCTTGGATTTCAAACTCAACCCTACCATTTACTAGCTGTGTGTCTTTGGACAAGGAATATAACCTCTCTGTCCCTTAGCTCATCATGTGGGGTTGTTTTGAAATAATATATGACACACACCATACCCTTGGGGTTAATTTGTTGTTGATATTGTTGTGTCCTTGGGTGTCATTGCACTCCAGATTGGCCCTTGTGGCTGACATTCTATGGATGATACAAAAAATATTTAAAAACCAGTAGGCACTCGCCTACTAACAGCAAACTAAAATGGACCAGAATGGGTGAATTTAACTCAGATGACCATTATATCTACTACTGTGGGCAAGAATCCCTTAGAAGAAATGGAGTAGCCATCATAGTCAACAAGAGTCCTAAATGCAGTACTTGGATACAGTCTCAAAAATGACAGAATGGTCTCTGTTCGTTTCCAAGGCAAACCATTCAATATCATGGTAATACAAATCTATGTCCTGACTAGTAATGCTGAAGAAGCTGAAGGTGAACGGTTCTATGAAGACCTACAAGACCTTCCAGAACTAACACCCCCAAAAGATGTCCTTTTCATTATAGGGGACTGGAATGCAAAAGTAGGAAGTCAAGAAACAACCTGGAGTAATAGGAAAATTTGGCCTTGGAGTACAGAATGAAGCAGGGTAAAGGCTAATAGAGTTCTGCCAAGAGAATGCACTGGTCATAGCAAACACCATCTTCCAACAACACAAGAGAAGATTCTACACATGGACATCACCAGATAGTCAACACTGAAATCAGATTGATTATATTCTTTGAACCCAAAGATGGAGAAGCTCTATACAGTCAGCAAAAACAAGACTGGGAGCTGACTATGGCTCAGATCATGAACTCCTTATTGCCAAATTCAGATTTAAATTGAAGAAAGTAGGGGAAACCACTAGACCATTCAGGTATGACCTAAATCAAATCCCTAACGATTATACAGTAGAAGTGAGAAATAGATTTAAAGGACTAGATCTGAGAGACAGAGTGCCTGGTGAACTATGGACAGAGGTTTGTGACATTGTACAGGAGACAGGGATCAAGACCATCCCCATGAAAAAGAAATGCAAAAAGGCAAAATGGCTGTCTGAGGAGGCCTTACAAATAGCTGTGAAAAGAAGAGAAGCCAAAAGCCAAGGAGAAAAGGAAAGATATATCCATTTGAACGCAGAGTTTCAAAGAATAGCAAGGAGAGATAAGAAAGCCTCCCTCAGTGATCAGTGCAAAGAAATAAGGGCAGATAAGAAAGCTTTCCTCAGTGATCAGTACAAAGATATAGAGGAAAACAACAGAATGGGAAAGACTAGAGATCTCTTCAAGAAAATTAGAGATACCAAGGGCACATTTCATGCAAAGATGGGCTCAATAAAGGACAGAAATGGTATGGACCTAACAGAAGCAGAAGATATTAAGAAGAGGTGGCAAAAAATACACAGAAGAACTGTCCAAAAAAGATCTTCACGACCAAGATAATCACGATGGTGTGATCACTCACCTAGAGCCAGACATCCTGGAATGTGATGTCAAGTGGGCCTTAGAAAGCATCACTATGAACAAAGCTAGTGGAAGTGATGGAATTCCAGTTGAGCTGTTTCAAATCCTGAAAGATGATACTGTGACAGTGCTGCACTGAATATGCAAGCAAGTTTGGAAAACTCAGCAGTGGCCTCAGGACTGGAAAAGGTCAGTTTTCATTCCAATCCCAAAGAAAGGCAATGCCAAAGAATGCTCAAACTACCGCACAATTGCACTCATCTCAGACACTAGTAAAGTAATGCTCAAAATTCTCCAAGCCAGGCTTCAGCGACACGTGAACCGTGAACTTCC
>SJYQ01000491.1:122836-165489 GCA_006410935.1 Redunca redunca | reverse complement strand
GTACATCATGAGAAACGCTGGACTGGAAGAAGCACAAGCTGGAATCAAGATTGCCAGGAGAAATATCAATAACCTCAGATATGCAGATGACAACACCCTTATGGCAGAAAGTGAAGAGGAACTAAAAGCCTCTTGATGAAAGTGAAAGAGGAGAGTGAAAAAGTTGGCTTAAATCTCAGCATTCAGAAAACGAAGATCATGGCATCTGGTCTCACCGCTTCATGGCAAATAGATGGGGAAACAGTGGAAACAGTGTCAGACTTTATTTTTGGGGCTCCAAAATCACTGCAGATGGTGATTGCAGCCATGAAATTAAAAGATGCTTACTCCTTGGAAGGAAAGTTATGACCAACCTAGATATTGAACCAACCTAGCATATTGAAAAGCAGAGACATTACTTTGCAAACAAAGATCTGTCTCGTCAAGTGTTGGGAGCCGCATTAGGCATTACTGACAAATTGGAGGCATGGCCCCAACTCCCTCTCTTTGTCCCACAGGCATGGACCCAGGATGAAGGAGTTAGGCTTTGTGATTCTGACTTGTTTTTTCCTTTCCTCACCTGAGTTGACTGAAAAGAATATTAAGGTGCTTATTGTTCTTGAGAGGAGCATGAGAAAGCACAAAGCCTTCTGCAGCTGTGCTCAGAGAATAATTCATAAAGTTAGTCATTGACATTTGTTCAAGGACTTTTACAAAAGAGTGTTCCAGGGTGAGCATGTAGGCCACAGCTTGTGGCCATGGGAGGGGTTGCTATCTGAAGCCTATTTGTGAGGAAAGTGTTTATGGCAAAGGAGTTTGCTGAATTTAGGGCTTAGGAATAATTAAAATAGTTAGAAGCTAAAGATTTAAGGAATGTTGTAATGTTAGCATATTCTACTATAGCTTATAAAGATTAGGAACTTTAGAGATATTAATAGCTAGAAGCCCTTTTTAAGAAATAATAAGCTTAGGATACTAGGGGCAAACAGGAGTTAGAAAGATAAATAAGCTGAGGTTTGTGTTATGCACAAGTTACAATGTAATCATGAGTTAAAGTAAACACTATTCTGACAGACCACTGGAGCAGAAACTCTGTTTGAAGGGCAACAATGATTCATGGAGGCAATAAACCTGGGTGAGGGGAAATTGAAAATGTCAAACCTCTGACCTAATGCTATTGTTAAAGTATAAAAAGAATCTTAAGCTTGAAGTAAAGTTATGCAGTCCAAGAAAATTGAGAGGCTGGGTCATTTCTCGCTGACACTGCCCATCTCTTCAGGTTGATTCCCTGGCTGCTGGGGCTGGACTCCGACAGTCAAGGCTATGGTTTTTCCAGTAGTCATGTATGGATATGAGAGTTGGACTGTGAAGAAGGCTGAGCGCCGAAGAATTGATGCGTTTGGAGAAGACTCTTTGAGAGTCCCTTGGACTGCAAGGAGATCCAACCAATCCATTCTAAAGGAGATCAGTCATGGGTGTTCATTGGAAGGAGTGATGCTAAAGCTGAAACTCCAGTACTTTGGCCACCTCATGCAAAGAGTTGACTCATTGGAAAAGACTCTGATGCTGGGAGGGATTGGGGGCAGGAGGAGAAGGGGACGACAGAGGATGAGATGGCTGGATGGCATCACCGACTTGATGGACGTGAGTTTGAGTGAACTCTGGGAGCTGGTGATGGACAGGGAGGCCTGGCGTGCTGCATTTCATGGTATCACAAAGAGTCAGACATGACTGAGTGACTGAATTGAACTGAACCGACCTGGAGAGTTCATCTTACAGTGTTTTATCTTTTTGCCTTTTCTTACTGTTTATTGGGCTCTCAAGGCAAGAATAAGTGGTTTACCATTCCCTTCTCCAGTGGACCTCATTTTGTCAGAACTTTCCACCAAGACTATCCATATTGGGTCGCCATAGATTGCATGGCTCATAGTTTCATTGAGTTAGACAAGGCTGTGGTCCATGTGATTAGACTGGTTACTTTTCTGTGATTGTGGTTTCAGTCTGTCTGCCCTCTAATGCCTTCTTCCCAGCATGTACCATCTTACTGGGGTTTCTCTGACCTTGGACCCAAATGGCCATTATCAGAGTGGCTGAATCTATTAATGTGCCTCCACAGCTGATAATGAGCTTCATCCAGTGTGTGGCTCTATAGTTGGTGGCAGGAATGTTGAAATGACTCTCCCCCATTTGATTGCTAGTGTCCCATCCCTCCAGGTTTCCTTACCAACCACCCTGATCCCTCATCCCCAAGACCTCTTGGTCTACTTTATGATCCACCAACTAAAAGGTTCACATCTGATTCAGCAGAGCCCTATAAAGGGCTGACTCCAAGACTGGGGCCAGAATATAACCTGATGGGTGCTGTTCATTGGGTGATTCAAAACTGTGGATATCACCTCTAGGTACACCTATATTCAGCAACGTAAGCTACTGCAAAAAAATGAGTTATAACCATAGGCATTGTTCTGAACAATATATCCACAGCAAACTGTTATATTAAAAAAAATAAAGGCACACTCACATACACACACACACACAAATTGCAAATTGTGTTAGATGCATAAAAAGACAAGGTCACTCAGTTGCAAACTGACTCTCACAATATGAGCCAATTGTTGTGTGTATGGATATATATAAACACATGGATTCATATAAACATTAAGGAGAAATGATTTTAAAAGATTTTAAAAAACCAACTCTACTGTATAATGAGCTTCAAAAATATATCTTATTTTCTCCAGCAAACCTAATATCTTGTAAAGGTAATAAATATGACTGAACAAAAGAAAGAAGACTTCAGTATATTTGTAAAATCTCTTCTCTTCCATAGAAATCTGGAAATGAAAATTCTTACCATAGTCCAACTACCATAGGATTGTAGGCAGACAGCACCTACAATCAAGATTTGTGACCCTGCTGGTCTCACCTTAGGGAGGTAATATCCTCGGAAGTGAGTGTCCTTGATGACAGAGTGGGGGACACCAACAGGGACTAGGTCACTGAATCTCTGAATCTCGTGGATGACGGCATCTGTATAAGGCATTTTTGCCCGATCTTCCAGAGCTGGGAGACGGTGTGCACCAATCACTCTGTCGATTTCTGCCTGGACTTTCTCTGAGAACAGTTCAAGTGGGAGGAGGGTATGTCAATAAATGCCCAAAACAGTGGACTCAACCAAGTGACCTGAAAATGACCTGCAGACTGATGAGAGAGTCTTGTAAATTCTTTTCTAAGATGTTGGGTTATCGTTCCTCTCAATGAAAGCATCAAAAAAGAAAGTTAGAAATTTGTTTGTGAAGAAGTCTTATCTGTTATTTCTACTCTAGTTATGAGTTATGACAGGGGGTAATTTGGGTAAGGACGGGTGGGTGGAAATTCATTCAACACTTAATGGTGCTTTTTGCTTTTCCAACTAAAAATGAGTTGTAGCTGAAACTGGTGTCATCTCCTTTTGTCTCACTCACTTGCTATGTGATTTTAGATAAGTCATTCCCTCAGGCTGGCTTTAAATTCATTCCAATGAAAGAATGGATTCTGTTGAGGTGAGAATATCTCCAAGTCTGATCTGCAGACATCAACTGAGAACCAATGGAGGGGCTTTTTAATTAGTTGTAAATTGGCCATTTCTTTCTCCATGTAAATTAGCAATACATGTTAAAAAGTCAAATTCTTAGTCCACTTGAAAGAGTAGTTGGCAAGAATCCTGTACTTTAGTAGACAGCAAAATACACTGCGAAAGGTAATACTTTACGTCAGGAGCATTCTTTGAAAACCAGAAGGCACCTTACCACCACTCAGGGCAGATTGCAAAACACTTCATAAGTACAAACACATTCTACCCCAGACGGTGCTTGCCTGCATGAAAAATTCTTTGTAAAGTAAATCCTAAAGTGTTCTGTCAGCTTCAAAGAGCTTTGTCTCTAGCAAACTTTTACTACAAGTTACAAATGCCTGTGTGCTGTGCTTAGTTGCTCAGTCACGTACGATTCCTTGCAATCCCATGGACTATAGCCCACCAGACTCCTCTGTCCATGGGGTTTCTCCAGGCAAGAATATTGGAGTGGGTTGCCATGCCCTCCTCCAGGGGAATCTTCCCAACGCAGGGATCCAACCCAGGTCTCCCCCATTGCAGGAGGATTCTTTACCAGCTGAGCTACCAGGGAAGCCCTCTAGGGGTGACTTTTTTTGTTTTTCCCCAGATCGCTCAGGACAGAAGTTATCTGTCTCAGCCTATCAGCCTCCCAGCATAGCCTTAGAGACCCTCATTCCTCCCCCGCCCCCACCTCCCATAAGCCCAGCTCACCTAAGACACCAAGGCTCTTAAGAAGGAGTAGAAACCCAAAGCAGAGTGTGGAACTGGAGGTCTCTGTACCAGCAAAGAACAGTGACAGCGCTGTGTGAATGAGATTCTCCTGGTGAAACTCACTCTCAGGATCTGAGAGCTCCTAGAGATGGGGATGGATGATTCTTAACGTTTCCCCCTGCAGAAATTCCCCATTTCTGAGTCTTCTTATCTCCCTACCAACACCATGTTTCTCTGTGCCAGTTATTCGTTTTCTCGAACCTTTTTTTTTTCTCTAATCAAGGCCAACAAGGTACCAAAAGGGTGAGCTCCGGAATGAGAGTGCCTGGACTTCAAATTCTGGCCCTAACATTTGCCAGCTGTGTGTATTTGGGTGAGGAATATAATCTCTCAGTGCCTTAGTGCATCCTCACGGAGTTATTTTGATAATTTATGATAAGCTCAATGAAAGTTAGAGGTTAATTTGTTGATGTCGTTGATTTTCTGTTGTTGATTCTCTCTGTCCTTGGGTGTCATTGCACTCCTGATTGGCCGTTACAGCTGACATTCCAGGGATGATCTGAAGATATTTAAAAACTAGTAAGCACTTGCCAGAACAGATGTTGGCTTCCATCAGTTAGAACAGACATGGGCCTCTGACTAACCAGAACAAGCTCGGATCTGTGCCTGTCAGAATTGGGGGAAGGAGTGAGATCCATCTCAGAGTAAGCTTACTGGACCATGTGTTAACTTCTTCGTCATAATCTCTTTAAAGGCATTCCAAAAGGAAGGCTTCGGGAGGATTGGGAAGGAATACAGGGGAGGGAATGGACCATGGACTGCTTGCTAATCCTTAGAGAATTATTTCAACATTTAAAGAACACATACATCCCTCGTAAAGATACTAGCTCAGTGTCAGTAATGTGTCTATCACTCTCTTTCTGGCTCCCACTCCCCCCGAGTCCAGGGCAGCCCTTGCCTTGTCCATAATTAACAACTGGTATGGCACTTGTCAGACCAATCAGAACAGACGTTTGCCTCTATCAATCTGAATATACATGGAGCTTGACCAGTCAGAACAAACTTGACTCTGTCCCAACTGGGAGAAGGAGAGAGCTGTGTCTCAGAGAAAGCTGTCTGGACACGTGTTAACTGCTTACTATCTCTTTAAAGGCTGCTGGGAGGAAGTGTTGAGGGGGTATAGGAAGGAATGGTGGGGAGCTCTGCTGAGAGGTTGGATCTTTGGCTTTCTTGCTAATCCTTAGGGAAGTATTTCAACATTTAAAGAACATGTAAATCACACCCAAAGATATTAGTTCAATGTCAGTATGATTTCCATCACTGTCTTTCCCATCCCCAGTGCCCATCGGGGGCAGGCCTTGCCTTGTCCATGCAGAGTAGGAAGGAATGAATGAAGTCCTTAGGGCCACTGAAGGCTAGCATCTTCTGGTGCCTCTCCCTGTTCTCAGTGATAAAATCTTTCACTTCTTCAATCATGCTGTGCAAGTGGGTGTGTGTGCCAGGAAAGTGTTTCAAGATGCCCGGGAAGATTTCAAACACCTACAGGGCAACAGACAAGGTGCAGAATCCATTGTGTTCACTGGGCTGGTGCTATGAGTGTTGATGCTCTGAGCTGCACACGCAGCAACATCCAAAGGGCATAATTTACCCTGTGGACTTGGAGCGTGTACCTCCCACCTGAGTGCACACACACACACACTCACACACACACCAACACACACATGTGCAAACAGTAGTGCATAGACCCCTGCACACAGCTTCAGTCACTCTCACATCTGCTGAGGTTACTTCTCTTGAAGTCCGTCCTTGTCCAAGGCCTGACTATGACCCCTGAACTGATGGATGGCCTCACCTGGGAGGGGACAGGGGTTGTACCTTCTGTGTTTAGTGTTCAGGACAGAAAGTATTTGATCTCTTCCTGGGGCCCACCCACCCTGATTGCTGGCCCACCATGCATTTGATACTTCACCTGGGTATAGGAGGAGTAGAGAATGATGAAGATTTCATTCATTAAATGTAGCAGCCATAATAATCTAGGGTCCTGGTAATTAAAGTGCTCACCAAGGACAACGGAGCAGATGATGTTGGCACTGATGGAGTTAAAGAGGAAGTGGGGATCCTGGTAGGCCCTTGAGGAGAGAGGTCTGTCGTGGGGGAGGGGTCCCCTGCACAGTCCTGCTGGTTGGCTCTGACCTGGCTGGTGCCATCTCATCCTAGTTCCTTTGATTAGTTTGTCTTTCTCTTGGTTGACTCAGCTTTTATTGGTTTCTAAGATTTCTTTCTGAAAGTCTCCACCTCGGGGTCTCTTGTTGATTTTCATGGTCTGTGTCTTGGGCTGACTTTCTCTGGTCTTTTCCAGACTCACTCTTTCTTCTCTGTTCTCTTGCCACATCTTTGTAGCCCCTCTCCTTAACCTCACTGACATTCTGTGTTCCCCTGACTTTAATAACTCCCTACTCCCTTTACTTTTGGCTTTCACTTTTCCTTGCAGTTTCTGCTCCTAGATTTAGTGTGTCACCTTCTCCACATCTCTCCGTCTTGCTTTTGCTGTGTTCCTCTCTATGCTCTCTGTGCTTCTGTCTACTTTCTCTGCCTCTCCCTCTCTCTTTGCTAGTCTCTGTCTCTCTCTGTTTCTCCTCATTCTCTTTCTCTTTTTCTGTCTCTATCTCCTTCTCCTCTCCTTATCTGAACCTGTTTCTGCCTCTCTCTGTCTTTGTCTCTGGATCTCTCTTTATCAGTCACATGCCCTCTCCCTCTCTCTCACCCCATCTCATCCCCACCTCCACTCAGCCCGCACTCACCCTGGGATTTCCAAAGCTCTTCCACCAGACACTGAGCCCCCTCCTTGATTCATTCCTCAATACTCCGCTTCCCCATCCCAAAGTCCTTCATGATGGTCACAGAGAATCACCGTAGAACCTTCCATGACTTCCCACTGGCAAGACCTAGACCTGATGGTGTGGCGTGGAGGGAAGGTTTTGAAGGCACATGGGATAGTCCCATGTGGGAGAAAGTGAAGAGGAACTAAAGAGCCTCTTGATGAAAGTGAAAGAGGAGAGTGAAAAAGTTGGCTTAAAGCTCAACATTCAGAAAATGAAGATCATGGCATCTGGTCCCATCACTTCGTGGGAAATAGATGGGGAAACAGTGGAAACTGTCAGACTTTATTTTATTGGGCTCCAAAATCACTGCAGATGGTGACTGCAGCCATGAAATTAAAAGACACTTACTCCTTGGAAGGAAAGTTATGACCAACCTAGACAGCATATCAAAAAGCAGAGACATTACTTTGCCAACAAAGGTCTGTCTAGTCAAGGCTATGGTTTTTCCTGTGGTCATGTATGGATGTGAGAGTTGGACTGTGAAGAAAGCTGAGCACTGAAAAATTTATGCTTTTGAACTGTGGTTTTGGAGAAGACTCTTGAGAGCCCCTTGGACTGCAAGGAGATCCAACCAGTCCATACTAATAGAGATCAGTCCTGGGTGTTCATTGGAATGACTGATGCTAAAGCTGAAACTCCAATACTTTGGCCTCCAATACTTTGGCCACCCTTTCTGCCATAAGGGTGGTGTCATCTGCATATCTGAGGTTATTGATATTTCTCCCAGCAATCTTGAGTCCAGCTTGTGCTTCTTCCAGCCCAGCATTTCTCATGATGTACTCTGCACATAAATTAAATAAATTAAATAAGCAGGGTGACAATATACAAGCTTGATGTACTCCTTTTCCTATTTGGAACCAGTCTGTGGTTCCATGTCCAGTTCATGGACACCAGGGTCTTGGAAAAGACTGTGATGCTGGGAGGGATTGGGGGCAGGAGAAGAAGGGGACAACAGAGGATGAGATGGCTGGATGGCATCACTGACTCAATGGACATGAGTTTGAGCAAACTCCGAGAGTTGGTCATGGATAGGGAGGCCTGATGTTCTGCGATTCATGACTGAGTGACTGAACTGACCTGAACTGAGCTAAGTAGGTATATAAGTGAAGTGAAGTGAAGTGAAAGTCGATCAGTCGTGTCTGACTCTTTGCAACCCCATAAACTACAGTCCATGGAATTCTCTAGGGCAGAATACTGGAGTGGGTAGCCTTTCCCTTCTCCAGGAGATCTTCCCCACTGAGGGATCGAACCCAGGTCTCCTACATTGCAGATGGATTCTTTACCAGCTGAGCCACAAAGGAAGCCCAGTAGATGTATAACTTCCTGTTAAAGACTAGCATGGAGACACTCTTTCTGCCCCCTTCTGGTGTCTATGTCAGAAGTTTTCTCTATCTCTTTTATACTTTAATAAAACTTTAGGCGGAGCAGGGTCAGGCTGGACGAGGACGTGCTGACCACCCTGAAGATCCTCATCATCGGCGAGAGTCCAGCCTGCTCCTGAGGTTCACAGATGATACTTTTGATCCAGAACTTGCAGCAACAATAGGTGTTGATTTTAAGGTGAAAACAATTACAGTGGACGGAAATAAGGCAAAACTTGCAATATGGGATACTGCTGGTCAAGAAAGGTTCAGAACATTAACTCCCAGCTATTATAGAGGTGCACAGGGTGTTATATTAGTTTATGATGTCACAAGAAGAGACACCTTTGTTAAACTGGATAATTGGTTAAATGAGTTGGAAACATACTGCACGAGAAATGACATAGTGAACATGCTAGTTGGAAATAAAATTGATAAGGAAAATCGTGAAGTTGATAGAAATGAAGGCCTGAAATTTGCACGAAAGCATTCCATGTTATTTATAGAGGCAAGTGCAAAAACCTGTGATGGTGTACAGTGTGCTTTTGAGGAACTTGTTGAAAAGATCATTCAGACCCCTGGACTGTGGGAAAGTGAGAACCAGAATAAAGGAGTCAAGCTGACACACAGGGAAGAAGGCCAAGGAGGCGGAGCATGTGGTGGTTACTGTTCTGTGTTATAAACTCTGGGAAACGCCATCTCTTGCATATTTGATCAGATAATGTCATCTTTCTGTATATAAACTCTAACTGCTATTTTAGGGACCTTGCAGTTTGCACACATTTGTTTTGTATCATGGCAGTAAATATTTGTGAGAAAGCCCACTCATTGACTTTTCCAGAAAAAACGTAAGCATGCACAGTTTGCAATCTGCAGTTTTTTATGTAACATAAAATAGGTGTACCTTTATAAGTACATTTGATTTTATGATTTACATTCATCATGTGATATTTTTAAAAATCCACCTCTCTAGTATATGTCGATACAAGGTCTAGTTTTGGTCTCCTTTTCGCTTAAATACTTACCAATTACTGAATGAATTGGTATCGTAGAACTCCCAGGACCACTGGGAGACACACAGATGTCATCAAGCCTGGCAGGTTTCCCTTCAGGAATAACAAAGAGCATGATTCCACAGCTTTCCTAGGATGTTCACGGACGGATTCTCTTTAGTACTAAGCAAAATCCTCTTTGCGAGATGTGGTCGAGGCCAATTTATAATTAAATCCCCGTTTGTTCTGACGATACTTCTGAATTAGCATTAATATGTTAAAGAAGTTTGGTCTTCCTTGACTTGAGGAGTAGCTCATTGCTTAGCTGGAGTTTTAATTCTGTGATGTGTACATGGCTTCATGAGCCTCTGTGCAGCATTTTGGGTTGTGTGGTATTTGACAGAATGGCAATAAGATTCCCCCATTTTGGTTTCAGAAGGACGGGAGTAGTATGTTTGTGTAACTCATGTAGCACTTATCACCTTTAAAACCAACACCTTTTCCCATAAATGTTGGTGGTGGTTGTTCCGGTACTTCAATTATAGCTTGTGTAATGTTAATGAATATCTGTATCTTATGACTTCCATAAATGACTAGTTGATATTCAAAAACATATTTCCGTGTTTTGAGGGTTGGGGAAAAAAAACACTAAACTATAATTTGAAAAAGGCATATTGCTTCCAGATTTCGATGTGTATGGAAAAATACTGTTGCAGTGAAAATCTTGGTACAAACTTGTACAGACTAATAAATCTTTTACACAGTAAAAAAAAAATAAAAATAAATAAATAAATAAAAAACTTTATTACTCAAAAGCTCTGAGTGATCAAGCCTTGTCCCCGGCCCTGACTGAATTCCTCTCCTCCAGAGGCCAAGAATCCCAGCGTCTTTCATGGCTCAGCAACAACCTTTCAATATAAATAACCTTAGATATGTCGATGATACCACCCTAATGGCAGAAAGCAAAGAGGAACTAAAGAGCCTCTTGATGGAAGTGAAATAAGAGAGTAAAAAGCAGGCTTAAAACTCAATATTCAGAAATCTAAGATCATGGCACCTTGTCCCATCACTTCATCACAAATAGATGGGGAAAAAGTGGAAGCAGTGACAGATTTTCTCTTCTTGGCCTCCAAAATTACTGTGGATGGCCTCTGCAGCCATGAAATTTGAAGATGCTTTCTTCTTGGAAGAAAAGCTATGACAGGCCTAGACAGCATATTAAAAAACAAAGACATCACTTTGCCAAAAAAAGTCTGTATGGTCAAAGCTATGATTTTTTCCAGTGGTCATGTATGGATACGAGAGTTGGACCATAAAAATACTGAGCCCCAAAGAACTGATGCTTTTGAATTGTGGTGCTGGAGAAGACTCTTGAGTCCCTTGGAATGCAAGGAGATGAAACCAATCAGTCCTAAGAGAAATCAACCCTGAACATCCATTGGAAGGACTGATGCTAAAGCTAAAGTTCCAATACTTTGGCCACCTGATGCAAAGAGCCAATTCATGGGAAGAGACCCTGATGATGGGAAAGACCAATGGCAAAATGAGAAGAGGGTGGCAAAAGATGAGATGGTTGGGTGCAATCAGTGATTGCATCACTGATTCAATGGGCATGAACTTGGGCAAACTCCAGGAGACAATGAGGGGCAGGGAGGCCTGGCATGCTGCAGTCCATGGGGTCGCAGAGTCAGACACTATTTGGCAGCTGAACAACGACAGACATAAAATAGATAACTTATAAGAACACACTGTGTAGCACAGGGAACTCTACTGAATACTTGGTAATGACCTACATGGCATTGCAGTTTAAAAGAGAGTGGGTATATGTATATATATGGCTGATTCAATTTGCTGTACAGCAGAAACTAAAACAACATTGTACAAATCAACTGTACTTCAATAAAAATTAACTAAAATTGAAAAACAAAAATAGAGTCACAGATGGAGAAAACAAACATATGTTTACCAAGGAATAACAGGTGGGAGGGATAAATTGAGACTAGGATTAACATACACACACTACTCTAGATATGCTTCTAATGAGCAGTCATGTTTAAAAACAACTGGACTATATGATGATCTACTTTTATCTAATTTGTTTCACTTTTTCTATTTCATATCCAGTGCTCCCATTTCATTTCATTTATGTTCTTCAATTTCTCCATCTCCTTTTCAATCTTTTTTCTCAAAGCTTATCAAGTGTAGTAGAAAAGCTTTTGTATGTATATGTATATCTGTATAATATGTATAATATATATATTTTTGAAAACTTGTGACTTTTTGCCTGAGCTAAAAAATTATGGGATTTTGATTCTACTTGTTTGACTTAGTATGAATAGAATGCTAGATTTCTAATTTAAAAACAGATTGCAAGAAGCAACAAAAGTTTACTGTATAGCATAGGGAACTATAGTCAATATTTTGTAATAACCAAAGATGAAAAATAATTTCAAAAGCACTATATGTGTATCTGTATAATTGAATCACTTTGCTGTGCACCTGAAACATTGTAAGTCAACTATACCTCAATAAAATATATCATATACCCACTAGTATAAAAAATAGATAGCTAATAAGAAACTACCATAGAGCACAGGGAACTCTACTCAATACTCCATGATAACCTAACCTATTTGGAAAAAAATCTTAAAAAGAGTGGATATATGTGTACACATAAGTGATTCATTTTGCTGTACAGCAGAAACTAACACAACATTGTAAATCAATTATACTTCAATAAAAATTAATTACAAAATACTGCACAAGAGGCATTAAGGACGAGTTCTTCCACCAGACCATTCAAGGTATTGATAATTATTATCATCTATCTTTATTATGACTACTTTTGAACACTCATTTGGCATGTATTATTAAACTGTACTGGGGACTATATTAAGTCTTTAAAAAAAAGAAAAGAACAAGATACATGAGCCCCAATGTGATTGCAGCAATATTTACAATAGCCAAGACAGGGAAGTAACCTAAATATGTATTGATGGAGGATTGGTAAAGAAAATATGTTACTTATATACAGTGGAATATTACCCAGCCATTAACAAAGAAGAAATAATGCCATTTGCAGCAACATGGTTGAACCTAGAGATTATCATAGTAAGTGAAGTTAGACAAAGAAAGACAAATGTATAATAGCACTCATATAGAATCTAGTTTTTTTTAACAAATCATACAAATGAACTTATTTACAAACAGTAACAGAGTCACAGATGTAGAAAACAAATGTATGGTTACTGAAGAGGAAACATGGGTGGTGGGGTGAGACAAATTAGAAGCTTGGGATTAATATACACACACTAAAAAAATACATTCATATACACTATTAGATACAAAGTAGATCATCAACAAAGACCTGCTTGTATAGTACAGGGAACTTGACTCAGTATTCTGTAATAACCTATAGGATAAAGAATCTGAAAAAGAATAACTGTATGTATACATATATATATATATATATATATATAACTGGATCACTTTTCTGTATACCTGACTAATGCAACACTATAAATCAACTCCACTCCAATAAATTTTTAAAATAAAGTCAGTACAATATTGTAAACCAGTTATTCTCCAAAAAACATAAATAATTAAAAGAAATTTTCTTTTTTAATTTCTCTCTCCACCCAACCTTGTCTTCACTCCTTCTCATAAGAATTCTGGTAGCTTCTCTATCATGTATCTAGGGCCAGATCATGGCTGGAAGAAGACAGTCCCCAAGGGGGTCTGGGAAGTCACACCCGAACTTGACCCCCAGCTCCCTTGCTGCCTCTGAACTGTTTCCCATCCACCCACCTCCTTTTCCCCCCACCCCCCACCTGCCCTTTCCATCTCACCACCTGCAATGACTTGAGGAAGCCCTTGTGGTCCATTTGCAAGACATTTCCCAGGAAGGGCAGAGGCCAGGGTATGGGGGGGGCGGGGGGGAGGCGGACCCGGGAGGCAGGGGGGCCCCAGAGGAGCAGGATGGTGGAGAGAGCCACAGTCCGTGCCTACCTTCAATCCTGCTGTCTCTCTTAAAGGTAGTCTGCTCCACTGTTTGTTATTTTGCCCTATGGGTGGGGAAGGTGTGCCAGGATCCTACCTTGGCAGAGCTCCTGCTAACTCTCCAGAGACAAGAGGGAGCCCAAAGTTTGCAGGGGCTGCAGAGGCCATGAAGTTTATCATCTCAGCGGATCCTAAGCCAGCTACCCATGGGCCCCTGACGGGCTGGAGGTGTCTTGGTGGGTGATGGCCTTGAACAGAGAGCACATCCCCCAAGGTGGTGGGAGGGAGTGTCAGCTCCAGGAATGTGTGGAGGCTGGGTACAGGGTAGTGGCACCACAAGGACAGCTCTCAGACAGTTTTATGGGTTTGTGGCATTGCATCATGAGGGACAGAGGTCAGCTGGCCAGCAGAAGTGGGGTGCCCTGTGCCCGCTGAGGATGGGCATCTGTGAAGAGTGAGGTGTGGAGGAGGAGGTGGGGTCTGATGGGAGACCTAACTCCGTGTGGTCTGGGTTTGGAGGATGTATTTTATATATATATAATTTTATTTATTTATTTATAATTTGTCTGTGCTGGATCCGTCGCTGCACTTCTTTTCTCTAGTTGCAGTGAGCAGGGGCAAGGGTTGAGGGGCGGAGGTGACAGTGCAGGGGTCTTCTCACTGCGGTGTCCTCTCTTGTTGGGGAGCTTGGGTTCAAGGCATGCAGGCTTCAGTAGCAGCGATACGTGGGTTCAGCAGTCACAGCTCCTGGGCTCTAGAACACAGTCTCAATAGCGGTGGTGCACAGGCTTATTGCTCCACCAAGGAGATTGTGGGATCTCCTTGGACCAGGGATCAAACCCACGTCTCCTGCATTGGGAGGCAGATTCTTTTACCACTGAGGGACCAGGGAAGCCCCAATGGGTTTCTTGACTCATTCATTTTTTCCCCACAGAAAATTTTATTTTACCTTATGTTATTTTGTCGCACATCATGGCATGTGGGATTTTCCCCAGCCAGAGGTGTAACCCTGTCCCCTAGAGTGGAAGCATAGAATCTTACCCACTGGATCACCATGGAAGCCCACTCAGCAAATATTTTAGATGCCTGTCATCTGTTACACACTTCTCTAGGTCCTGAGAGTAGAGTGATGACCAAGACAACAGGTTTTCCCTCATGGAGCAGGCGTGGAGGTGTGAAAGAGAATTCTCACTTTTTCAAGGCTCTTTAGTGACCTGACAATCAATGGTTCACAACGAAGCTGGTAGGGATCATCACCTGCCCCAGAGATGTCAGGCTTCAGATTATTTGGGTGGCAGGGCATTAGGAGGGAAATATAGGCAAAGAGGTCAAACCAGTCAATCCTAAAGGAAATCAGTCCTGAATATTCATTGGAAGGACTGATGCTGAAGCTAAAGCTCCAATACTCTGGCCACCTGATGCGAAGAACTAACTCATTGGAAAAGACCCTGATGATAAGAAAGATTGAAGGCAGGAGGAGAAGGGGACAATAGAGGGTGAGATGGTTGGATGGTATCACCAACTCAATGGATATGAGTTTGAGTAAGCTCCGGGAGTTGGTGATGGACAGGGAAGCATGGCATGCTGCAGTCCATGGGGCCACAAAGAGTCAGACATGACTGAGCGACTGAACTGAACTGACAGGGACTCAAGATCCCTATATAGAGCTACACAGCTCAGGGGGCATGGGCTGATGGGGCCTTCGTGGATGGAAGGAGGTGGGAGAAGCAGGAAGATGAATAAGTGGAGGGTCCACTCTGTGTACACCTATGATCTACAGTGTCAATGTACCGCAAAAACACCACACTAAGTGAAAGAAGCCAGACATGAAAGACCACACATTTTATGATCTACTTATACGAAATGTGCAAAATAGCAAGCCCATGGAGAGAGCAAGCATTTGGTGCTGTCAGGGGCCTAGTGCAAGGGCAAACGGGGATTGACTGCTAATGGGTACTGGGTATTCTTCTGGGTGATGAAAATGTTTGGAACTAGATAGGGCTGGTGATAGCCAGGATTGTGAATGGACTAAATGCCACCTCATTATACACTTTAAACTGGTTTGTTACCAGATGTGAACTTCATCTTCATTTTAAACTCTATCTTGGGGACAGAAAGGAGTTGTGTAAAGAGTTTGAGTTCAAGAGCCAGGGACCCAGAGTGTGAATCTCACTTCTCCACTCACTAGCCAGGTGACCTCGGACCAAGCTGGCCATTGCATGGCCTCTGTTTACTCACCTGTATGATGGGCATGATCACTTTACCCACTGCATGCAGCTACTGAGAGGACTCAAGTGAGCTCATGAATGCACAGATCATGGAGCCCAAGGAGTTGAAAAAGGGGGGCTGTGGCTATTCTCAAGAGGGGAGAAGTCACTCAGGGTGAGCTGTAGCCTTGGAGACAGAAGTGCAGAGAGATCCTGAGCCAAGTTGCAGAAAGACAGAAGGAGGTGAGATGTAGATGGGATTTTGCCACGGAGGTGTCATCCATGGAGGGGAGGGATGCTGAATCACAGCACAGGCTCCTCAGAGGCAGGAAGACAGGGAGAGAGTCCAGCAGCCACTCTCTGCAGAGGTGGGAACACACATGATCCTGGTATCCTTGATCACCTTCCTTCCTTTGATGGTGCAGGAACTGGATCTGGTAGACTGGGGACACTCTGCCCACTCCACTCTCCTGGGGAGTCTGGTCAATGTCCTCAGAGGTCATGGGACTGGCCATGGAGAAGTTCTGGAGGGTGATGGTGAAGAAGAGGAATAAGTCTGTGCAAGCAATGCCTTCACTAGCACAGAACAGAAGTTCACAATATGGACACAGGATGCATGCACATTCTTTGCCCTGTCACACCCCAAAGCCCGGACATCTCTGTCCATTGCAATAGATTTGTATGGGATTAGCCTTTAACTTGCAGTTACAGTAGACTGGTAGAGGACGTCCAAATCCTTTGAAAGCAGTTGCAAGTCATTGAGTGATGTACCTTGCTCATTTTTCCAGGACAGAGTTTGTAGCTTCTGTTCAATTTCCAAAGAGTTCTGTGGCCCTACAGAATATAAGAAAATATTGCTGCTTGTGTGTGTGTGTGTGTGTGTGTGTGCACGCGCACGCATGCACACACATCTGCCTGCACATAGGTGTGTGTGTGCATTCTCTGTCACGTCCAACTCTTCACAACTCCATGGACTGTAGGCCACTGAGCTCCTCTCTACATGGGATTTTCCAGGCATGAATACCATTTCATTTCCAGGCACGAATATCATTAGAAAGTGGCAGGTTGCTGCCTGACTTCAGACTATACTACAAAGCTGCAGTCATCAAGACAGTATGGTACTGGCACAAAGACAGAAATATAGATCAATAGAACAAAATAGAAAGCCCGGAGATAAATCCATGCACCTATGGACACCTTATCTTTGACAAAGGAAGCAAGAATATACAATGGAGAAAAGATAATCTCTTTAACAAGTGGTGCTGGGAAAACTGGTCAACCACTTGTAAAAGAATGAAACTAGAACACTTTCTAGCACCATATACAAAAATAAATGTCCGGGAATGTTTAAAAGGAGGATTCCTCGTGCTGTGTCTCACAAGTCCTGTGTTTCTTTTTAAGCGGAACAGCACGCTGCTCCCAGGAACGGGGCTCATTGTGTGAGACAGGCTTGAATCTCCTTTAGTAAACAGTCTCTTTATGACAAAACTGCTTAGTCTCGATCCCCTTTCTTGAGATATGGATTTTCTCCTGACCTTGTGACCATCATCATCCCTTGTTCCCTTGGTAACAGTTACTACTGTATGTTTGGTTTTCTGATCTTTATCATTGACGAAAGAAACTTCTTGTACCACAGCCTTTATATACTCACAGAGCAATCACTAAAGCACCTTTGCTCCATCAGAGCTTGGGTCCCCGTGTCTTTCTTTCTTTCTCTCTCTCTCTCTCTCTCTGACTCTTTGGCTGATTCCTTAGAATGCAGAGACCCGTCTGGCTCACTCTCCTGCCCAGGCTTCCAAGACTCTCTCGAAAAGGTGCCCTGTGCCTTCACCCCCACCCCCCTCAAGAGGGTACCCGGTGCCTTCATGAGAGATGCAAGTCCTGTGTCAAGGATTTTATTGGTTTTCTGTGTAAACCAGGGAGTCTCAGCCTCTTTCTCTCTTTCACTCTCTCATCGTCGCCTCTGGTCAGCCAGGTCCCAGTCCATTAAAGGACCCCAACAAATAAACTCATAATGGATTAAAGATCTAAATGTAAGACCAGAAACTATAAAACTCCTAGAGGAAAACATAGGCAAAACACTCTCTGACAGCAGGGTCCTCTATGACCCACCTCCCAGAGTAATGGAAATAAAAGCAAAAATAAACAAATGGGACCTAATTAAACTTAAAAGCTTTTGCACAACGAAGGAAACTATAAGCAAGGTGGCAGCCTTCAGAATGGAGAAAATAATAGCAAACGAGGCAACTGACAAAGAATTAATCTCAAAAATATATAAGCAGCTTGTGCAGCTCAATTCCACAAAAATAAACGAGCCAATCAAAAAATGGGCCAAAGAACTAAACAGATATTTCTCCAAAGAAGACATACAGATAGCTAACAAGCTCATGAAAAGATGCTCAACATCACTCATTATCAGAGAAATGCAAATCAAAACCACAGTGAGGTACTATCTCACACCAATCAGAATGACTGCTATCCAAAAATCTACAAACAATAAATGCTGCAGAGGGTGTGGAGAAAAGGGAACACTCTCACACTGTTGGTGGGAATGCAACCTAGTACAGCCACTATGGAGAACAGTGTGGAGGTTCCTTAAAAAACTGGAAATAGAACTGTCATATTACCCAGCAATCCCACTGCTGGGCCTACACACCAAGGAAACCAGAACTGAAAGAGACACGTGTACCCCAGCGTTCATCACAGCACTGTTTATAATAGCTAGGACATGGAAGCAACCTAGATGTCCATCAGCAGATGAATGGATAAGAAAGCTGTGGTACATATACACAATGGAATATTACTCAGCTATTAAAAAGAGTGCATTTGAATCAGTTCTAATGAGGTAGATGAAACTGGAGCCTATTATACAGAATGAGGTAAGTCAAAAAGAAAAACACCAACACAGCATATTAATACGCCTATATGGAATTTAGAAAGATGGTAACGATGACCTTATATGTGAGACAACAAAAAAGACACAGATGTAAAGAACAGACTTTTGGACTCTGTGGGAGAAAGCGAGGGTGAGATGATTTGAGAGAATACACTGAAATGTGCATATCATCATATGTGAAACAGATCGCCAGTCCAGGTTCAATACATGAGACAGGGTGCTCAGGGCTGGTGCAGTGGGATGACCCTAAGGGATAGGATGGGGAGGGAGGTGGGAGGGGGGTTCAGGAAGGGGAACATAGGTACACCGTGGCTGATTCATGTCAATGTATGGCAAAACCACTACAATATTGTAAAGTAATTAGCCTTCATAAAATAAATAAATAAATAAGAAAATGGCAGGTTGCATTTCTACTCCAGGGGATCTTCCCAACCCAGGGATAAACCTGCCTCCCTTGCATCTTCTGCATTTGCAGGCTGATTCTTTACCACTGTGCCACCTGGGAAGCCTCTGCATATAGGCAGGTGCGTATTTCTGACTTGACATTTTTGATGCTTCTCATGCCTAACGTGCGAAGAACAGCACCTATATCGCACGGCTATTATGAAGGTTAAAAAGTTAGTGCTTGTTAAAATTTTTCGAGTAACACTTAACCCACATCTTCTAGGCACATTTACAGGTTAGGATACAAACGCTTATGAATATTCGGAATGGAGCTCCCAGCTGATTCATCTCCAGTAACTGGTTCTGCAACCAGGCTCTCCCAAAACAGCCTGACTTCTGCTTCCTCCCAGTCGGTCCTTCCATGCCTGGGGCTTTGCAACTGGATACACTTTGGCTCTTTCTCTCTGCCCATGGCCATCTCCTCAGTATTTTTATATGGCTATACTTCCTGCCAGGCACTGTTCCTCTGTCTGTCTTCTCTTTTTCTCTTCCTTGTTCCTCTTCCTTGTCCTCGCTAATCTTGTTTAACTCCCTTTGTCTGTCTGTGCAGGTCTGATTCTCTCTGCAATGCTCTCTCCTTTTTCAGTATTCCTGTGTAGTTCCCTCTTCTCTCCTTCAGGGTTTCTTCATCACTCCTTATACCACTTTCTCTTTTCCTCTCTCTGTCTTACTCTGTTTCTCTACCTTTTATCCCTCCTCCACCTTCCACCTTGGGCTTCCCTTGTGGCTCAGCTGGTAAAGAATCTGCCTGCAATGCAGGAGACCTGGGTTCGATCTCTCAGTTGGAAAGATCCCCTGGAGAAGGGAAAGGCTACCCACTCCAGTATTCTGGCCTGGAGAATTCCATGGACTGGTCACAAAGAGTCAGACACGACTGAGCGACTTTCACTTTGCTTCACTTCACCCTCCACCTTCTTCTATTATCTCACATTCACTCTCTTTCTGCCATCATCTCTCCTTTCTTTCTCTGTGTTCCTCACCCCTTTGTCCTTATCTGTCTGTGTCTGTTTATTTGCCACATCTCTGTCACTCTCTAAACTTCAGAAAGGACTCATGGATCGAGAAATTGGCCCTCAGCTCCTCCACCCCACGTGTCACCTGACTCTCATGAAGATGAAATGAGGGAAGAGGCCATTGCATTGCTAGGAGTCCTGGGTCACTGAAGTCACCTGTGCAATTCAAGATTAGGGACGTGATGCTGGGGTCTACATTTCTCCCCAAGAAGAAGGACTCTGGGCATTGGGATCTTCTCTGGATGGGGTCAAAGAGTGGAGAATGGGGAGAGAGAGAAGCCAGAGCAGGTCAAGATCCTCCTGACTTCCCCCCACAATCCCCACCCCACCCAGCCCTTCCCTGGCAGGTAGGACAAATCCAGACTCCTCCCCTTGTCAAGGCCCTGCCCAGCTGAGCTCTTCACTGCTATCTTCTGGAGAAGGAAATGACAACCCACTCCAGCATTCTTGCCTGGAAAATTTCATGGACGGCTGGAGAAGACTGGTAGCCTATAGTCCATGGGGTCGCAGAGAGTCAGACACGACTTCTGTAACCGGGTCTTGCAGAGTTCTGCTTTCTAAGATGAGCCATGCCATGTCCACCTGCAGGCTCTGCCCTTGCTTCTCCCTCTGAAGGAACACGCCTTCCAGTGGCTGGCTGATACGCCCCCATGATGTCATAGCTTAGAAGCCCCTGCTTCAGGTAAGCTTTTCCTCACCGACCCACCAGGGCGAGTCAGTACTTCCTATTCTATGTTCCCAAAGCCAGCTTTAGAGAACTTATCATAATTATGATTAATTATCTGAAAAAGAGTTGCCCTTGGGCTTTCCTAGTGGCTCACTGGTAAAGAATCTGCCTGCCAGCACAGGAGACATGGGTTCGATCCTTGATCTGGGACAATCCCACATGCCTCGGAGCAACAAAGCCGGTGCACCACAGCTGCTGAGCCCACCGTGCTGCAGCTACTGAAGCCCACGCACTTTAGAGCCCATGGTCTGCAACAAGAGAAGCCACCACGATGAGAAACTCAAGTACTGCAGCTATCCCCTGCCCGCCGCAACTGGAGAAAAGCCTGGCCATCAACAGAAGACCCAGCGTGGCCAAAAAAAGAAAGAAAGAAAATTATTATTAAAAAAATGAAAAGTTAAAAAAAAAATAAAGAGTTGCCCTCTGAGCATGTACTTTAGCCAAGCAGTTTTAAGCATATTGCAAGCAGTCATTCAATTATAGGTTATTTTGTGACCATAACTTATGCTCATCTTCCCTACTGGACTGTATATTTACTGGGGCAAAAACTGTGTTTCTCTGAGACTTATCTGCTGCACTACCCTCAAACCCCAATAAAATATTTGGGATCAGCATAGTGCTCAACAAATATTTGATACCAATGTGTGTGGAGCTTCCCAGGTGGCTCAGTGATAATGCACCTGCCCAATGCAGAAGAGAAGCAGGTTCGATCCTTGTGTCTGGGAGATACCCTGGAGGAGAAAATGGCAACCCACCAATCAAGAGGTTAAAAATAATTGCCCAAGGTCACTCTTCCCAAGAGGTGCCTTTGGATGTGATCTCACTTCTCCAGCCCCCTCTAGGCTTGTAGTGAAGATGAGATGGGTGAATACAGGTAAAGCAGCTGGTGTAAGCTAACTGCCCCATGAACTAAGACCTCTGTTTGTCTCAAGGAGACCATGGCAACTGTACTCTGGAATGCAGGTCCAGCCTACTTTTACTGGCATCCTGAATGTGGTCAGGGGGACCACGTTGGTGGTTAAGACTCTGCACTTGCAATGCAGGGGGCGCCAGTTCAACCCTTAGTCAGGGAACCAAGATCCCATATGCCCCACAGAGTGGCCCAAAAATTTAAGAAACAAACACAAACAAACAGAAAGTGGTCAGGGTTGAAGGCATCTGGTTTTTCAAAGTAACCCGGATCATGGAGAGCAGAGCTCAGGATGGGATAGACTGCTGTGCCCTGAGGGGAGTGTCACAAGATTAAAAGATAGTTCCATTCCCTCTCCAACCCATCCCCAGACATAATGAAACAAGAGTGAGTGATCCATCGAAAGGGTTGTTGTTGGAGGCTGACACAAAGGAGATATGGAAGCCCAGTAAGGTGCTGTACCTTCGGGAGGATGTACCCTCAGAAATGAGCATCTGTAGTGACCATCTGGGACACGCAAATGGGGATGAGGTCCGCAAATCTCTGAATCTCATAGATGACTGCGTCCGTGTGTGGCATTTGGGCTCTGTCATCCAGGGCTGGAGGGCGATATGAGCCAATCACCTGGTCAATCTCCTTGTGAATTCTCTCTGCACAGAAGCATGGGACCAGTGAACCTTGTTTATAGAAACATTTCTCCAGAAACACTGCTTTCTATGTTGGAACACAGTTCAATGTTCTGTGAACATTGGCCCATTCATTTCCAGGCCAACGAAACCAGAAAAACCTATAGGAGATGGTTAGATCATTGACACCCCTCTGAGTAACGAGCTTGTGGCAGGAGGCGAAGTGGGAAAACTGTAAGATTTCTCACCCGTTGGTATCGAATGAATGTTATGGATACTCTCCCAACATGCACAGGCAAGCATGCACACACATGTGCAGCCCAGTTTTGCTCAGAATTTCAGACTGAGAACTCAAGGTATGAGCCTGTTGAAACTCCTCCTCTAAGAAGAACTAATATTTATCGTGTATTATAGATGTGCCAATGTGCTAGGTCCTCAGGAATATAATAATAAAACAGGATCAGTGAATTAACCCACAAACAACTGGAAAAATAAATGAATACATCAATCAGTCAAGCAGTGGGTCAATTCATAAATGGAAAGACTGATGAATAGAAGAATGTTAATGAATGGATATATTATTTCCTTATCAAAGATCAATTAATTAATCATTTATTAATTAATGATCCANAATAAATGAACATGATTAACCAGTAAACCACATGAATGGTAGATGGTTAAATTTATGGAAGAATAAAATGAATGAATTGTTTTAAAGGAATAAATAAGAGGAATGAGTGGGTGGTTAGATGGACTGAATAATAGATATATAAACAAAGGGTGAATAAAGGAGTCAATTACTAAGTACATAAATCAAAAGATAGATTGGATGAAGGATGAATTGAAAAACTGGATGATGGAAGGATTAAGGTATGTTACCCAGTTTTAGAAAACTATGTGGATGAATGAATGAATGAAGGGACCAATATATCGATGACAATTCATTCAGTGAATAATTATTTTAAAAGACCAATAGAGGAATCAATTTATCCAAATAAAGAACGGAAGTTCATGTCCTTAGATGAATCATAGATGAAAGAATCTGGTGTTGAATTAGTTTAATTGATGAATGAAAGAATAGACAGATAGATAAATGGATGGGTCTATCCTTAAGTGATGGAGGAAAAGACATTGACAGCTTCTCTCTTTTTAGCCTTGCTGTTCTGCTTCCAGGATCTTAGTTCCTCTGCCAGGGATTGAACCTGGGGCCAAGACAGTGAAAGCACTGAGTCCTAACCACGGGACCACCAAGGAACTCCCCACATTGGCAGATTCTTCATTCATCCATCCACCAACTAGGCTGGCTTAGTTTTGGAGTCATTCGGATCCTACAGTGCTCCAGGACTTCCCTGGTGGTCCAGTAGTTAAGACTTTGAGCTTCCAATGCAGGGGGCATGGGTTCGATCCCTGGTGGGGAAAATATGATTCTCTTGCTATAGGGTATGACCAAAGAGGGAAAGAAACCCTACAGTTCTCCTGGTATAAGAGGGGAGCACTGCCCTTCTGGTTCACAGAAGACCACTAGACCCATTTCTGCAGCCCCCAGAGGGGTCAGAATGCCCCTCTCCCAAGTGGCTGTCCCCAGTCCGCCCACCTGCAATGTGGAGGTATATAAGTATGAACAGGAATCCATAGTGGAGTGTGGTGCTAGCGGGCTCAGGGCCAGGGAAGAAGAGCGACAGCAGTGATGAGGAGGCTGTGCTCGTGGCACTTGCTGGTGGGGTTGGACTTCTCCTGGGTCCAGAAGCGCAAGATTCACATCAGGAGAGACTGGGGCCCTGCTGCACATACACGTCCCTGGGTTCCTCCACCTCTTTCTGGGTCTCACGTCATCTGGCCCTTTTTCCTTTCTTCTGTGCTCAACCATCTCTCTCCCGCCTCAGCCTTGCTTGGTTTCAATCCGTCTCTCCATCTCTTTGGTGTATTTGTCCCCCTTCCTCTCCCAGCTTCTTTCTGCCTCTGTAACTCTTTTCACCAGTTGCTAATGTTTTTCCCCTTCAGAATCTCCCCTCACCCAATTCTTCTACTCCTTTCTCCTCCCTTCTCACCCCGCGTCTTTTTCTCCTCCCCTCCTGCCCCCCATTGCCTCTCTGGAATCCCACTGTATCCAAGCAGAGCAGGTAGGAGTTGATGAAGTCTGGGAGGAGCAGGGTGGAAGTAGGGGGGCACATTGGGGTCCAGGGTTTCACGGGTCTTCTCCCCACTGTGGTCGATGAAAGCATTGACTTCCTGCAGGTTTTTGTAGACTTGCCTGTGAGCGCCAGGAAGGTGCTTCAAGAAGCCAGAGTAGAGCTTGGACCTCTGCGAGAGAGAAGGGGCCATGAGGTCCTCCCGGGGCTGAGCTAGCAGGTCACAGGGAGGGCAGCCCTCCTGGCCTCCAGAACCTTCACAAGAGATCTCTGTCTCCCTCTGTCTCCGTCTCCATCTCTCTGTCTCTGTCTCCGTCTCTCTATGTCTGTGTTTCCCTCTGTGTCTCTGAGCCCCTCACTCACTGCTTCTGTCTCCTTTGATCTCTTATTCTCACATTTTTCTCTTTCTGCATCTTCCCCCCTCTCCTCATGTCTTTTTGTTGGTCTCTTCCCCTCCTCTCTTCCTCTCCTTTCCACCTCTCCTCATGTCCCTGTGTCTCCTTCTCATTCACCCTCTGCCCTGCCCCTCTCTCTGTCTCTTTCCACCTCTCGCATCTTCTTTTCTGTGTCAGATGTTGATAACATAATGGTTACACAGGATAAATTTGCTGACCACTTAAGACAATTTATGTATTTAAGAGCACATCTCTGTGTTTGGCTTACAGAGAAATATACTACCTAACTTGTCAACAATTGCAAAAAAAAAAAAAAGTGAAATTGTACAAAGTCTGAGGTAAAATTTTCTCCTTCACCTGTCCTTCTAGAGATAACCATGGTTAACTGTTTGGCAGATCTCCTTCCAGACTTTTGATTCCCTGTGAGAGGAGAAAAATGAAACCATGTGTTGGCCTTGTGCAAATACTCACCTGAACGTCCTTCCAGCTTTTCCGGGTCTGACTCTCTGCTAGGAGGTCACGGGAATTTGTATTTGCGACATTCATTCATGTGACTCTGACCCGCACTCCCAGTTGAGAACAACAGCCAGTCAGACTTTTCTCAAGTTTACCTTTTAGCTTAATGTACCATAGAGGTATTTCCAGGTTAGTTGAGAAAGAGAAGCTTTATTCCTCTGTTTTATTTTTATTATTTCTTTATTTTTGGTGGTGCTGGGTCTTCCATGCTGTGCGCCAACTTTTCCCTAGCTGCGGGAAGTTGGGGCTACTCTCTGGTTGCGGTGCTCAGGCTTCTCATTGTGGTGGTTTCTCTTGTTGTGCAGCACGGGTTCCACAAACTTGGCTTCAGTAGTTGCTTGTGGCACACCGCCTTCGTTGCCCTGAGGCACATGAATCTTCCCAGAACAGGGACTGAACCCATGTCTCCTGCATTGGCAGGTGGATTCTAAACCAATGGACCACCAGGGAAGTCCCTATTATTTTGCCTTAAAAGAGGAGCATGTTGCTTTATAATCTGGGAGAAAATTGTGTATGGGATGTTAGTTCCTTGACCATGGGTTGAACCTGCTCCCCGCAGTGGAAGCACAGAGTCTTAATCACTGGACCGCCAGGGAAGCCCCCAGGAGAATTTTTTTTTTTTAAGACATCAGTTCAGTTCAGTTCAGTCGCTCAGTCGAGTCCGACTCTTTGCGACCCCATGAATCACAGCACGCCAGGACTCCCTGTCCATCACCAACTCCCGGAGTTCACCCAAACTCATGTCCATTTGAGTTGGTGATGCCATCCAGCCATCTCATCCTCTGTCATCCCCTTCTCCTCCTGCCCCCAATCCCTCCCAGCATCACAGTCTTTTCCAATGAGTCAATTCTCAGGAGGTGGCCAAAGTACTGGAGTTTCAGCTTTAGCATCAGTCCTTCCAAAGAACACCCGGGACTGATCTCCTTTAGGACAGACTGGTTGGATTTCCTTGGAGCCCAAGGGACTCTCAAGAGTCTTCTCCAACACCACAGTTCAAAAGCATCAATTCTTTGGTGCTCAGCTTTCTTCACAGTCCAACCCTCGCATCCATACATGACCACTGGAAAAACCATAGCCTTGACTAGATGGACCTTTGTTGGCAAAGTAATGTCTCTGCTTTTGAAAATGCTGTCTAGGTTGGTCATAACTTTCCTTCCAAGGAGTAAGCGTCTTTTAGTTTCATGGCTGCAATCACCATCTGCAGTGATTTTGGAGCCCAAAAAAATAAAGTCTGACACTGTTTCCCCATCTATTTCCCATGAAGTGTAGCACTCCCCAATTTAAAAAACCATTTATCTTGTATGAAGCTGAAAAACAGGGCACTGCTCTGGGGGTCCTTGTATGAAAGCTAGAAGTTCCTAAGCCTATTGGCTTTTTTTCCCAAACGACTGGATTCCATGGCCTGAGGGTGGCGTGGCTGAATCTGGGTGATAGCTGCCCCTGCTTTATTAGTGGAAGAAGCAAACAAGCCCACCTTTGGACAGCCACTGGAAGTCCAGACCCCTCATCAAGTACAAGGGATTCTGGAAATTGAAGGCCACCATTCGTTAGCTGGAGGCCACGTTACTAAATACCAGGCTTTACTCCTTGACTTCCCAGATGTAACCTTCAAAACTTGCCACACCCTCAACCCGGCAACACTAACGCCTGCTCAGGCCCCAGAACTAACACATTCCTGCCTTGAAACTCTTGTCTAGGTTTATGCCTATGGATCTGATCTTACTGACCAGGCCATAGAAAAGCCTGAGGAGGAATGTTTTACTTATGTCAGTAGTTACCTTAAAGATAGAGTTGGGAGGGCAGGCCATGCTGTTATGAACACTTATACTCCGTAAAAGCAAAACCTTTATCAGTAATTCATCCCAAAGGGCTGAGCTAATAGCCCCAACTTGAGCCTTAACCTTAGGGGAAGGAAAGATTATAGATATATACAGAGGCTCAAAATATGCCTTCCTTGTCTTACATGCCCATGCTACTATCTGGAAAGAAAGAGGACTTTTATATGCAGAAAATTCCCCTGTAAAATATGGACCTGCGATTTTACAGCTCATAGAAAGGGCTCAAGAGCCAAAACTACTAGTAGTTATTCCCTGCTGTGGGCACCAAAAGGAAAATTCACAAATTACCCAGGGGAACAAAAAACAGGGCAGATTGGGAGGCAAAGAAAACAGCCACAGACCTGATGACCATTAAAGGTGTGTGTGTGTGTGTGTGTGTGTGTGTGTGTGTGTGTGTTTAGTTGCTGAGTAGAGTCCAACTCTTTGAGACCCCATGGACTGCAGCCTTCCAGGCTCCTCTATCCATGGGATTTCCCAGGCAAGCATACTGGAATGGTTGCCATATCCTTCTCCAGGGGATCTTCCCGACCCAGATATCAATGGAAACAAACATGGAGAAAATTTGACAACAAGCTGCTAGGCTTCAGCCGACAAACAACCACCAATCCTGTTATTTAATATAGGATAGAAAGTTAAAAACTGATTCTCTACTTTGTTCTCTAGGATCCTATGAGGTTTAACAAACTTGCTGGCAGGAGATTTTCATTTTCTTATAACCCCCCTTTTTTTTTTCCAGTCATACAGATTCATACTTGTATTCTCATGCTCTGTTATCAACCCTACTGTGGTCAACCGATGACTAAGAATTTTTGGTCCAATAAGGACATCTGGGACCAATAGGTGCAGAACTTCCATTATAAAAATAGAGAAACATATTAAACATGAATCTCAAGATTAACAAAAATATGTACCAAAGCAGAGTGGCTTCTTGAAAGGGGTGACATTGCCTCCCCATCTGGTCAACAGTTAAGGAAGCCCTTCCAACGTTAATGTGGTTCCTTTCCTTTCTAGACCCTTCAAGGGTATTGTTCTTCTCCTTTTCAGCCCCTGTTAGTTTAAAGGTTTGGTTAAGTTTGTGTCTTCTAGGCTCCAATAATTGGAACTAAACCTCATGATGACGCAAGGAAATCAACCTATTCCAGCAGAGTGCTCCAGGTCCCTACAAGTTCTAGAATACTCAGTGAGGGATTCTACACAGCTAGGGAAGGCTAGGGTCTCTCCAGCAGGAAGAAGTTTCAGAAGAGGAGACAGTCAATCCCTGACCCCTTAAGAACAACAGTTTAGAGTGTGTCAGGGGAGATGAGGATGACCTGGGATCTGGGATGCTTCGCCTCAGGGCTTGCACCTGGGCACACCTCTCCTCCAGCAACAAAAGACAAACTATCTGTTGTTCAGTCATCAAGTCATGTCTGACTCTTTGCAACCCCATGAACTGCACCACACCAGGTTTCCCTGTCTTTCACTATCTGGGAGTTTGCTCAAACTCATGTCCATTGAGTTAATGATACTATCTAACCACCTCATCCTCTTACACCCCCTTCTCCTCTTGCCCTCAATCTTTCCCAGCATCAGGGTCTTTTCCAATGAGTTGGCTCTTTGCATCAAGTGGCCAAAGTATTGGAGCTTCAACATCAGTCCTTCCAATGAATATTCAGGGTTGATTTCCCTTAGGATTGGGCTTCCATGATAGCTCAGTTGGTAAAGAATCCACCTGCAATGCAGGAGACCCCAGTTTGATTCCTGGGTCGGGAAGATCCACTGGAAAAGGGATAGGCTACCCACTCCAGTATTCTTGGGTTTCCCTTGTGGCTCAGCCAGTAAAGAATCCCTTGCAATGCAGGAGACCTATGTTCGATCCCTGGGTTGGGAAGATCCCCTGGAGAAGGGAAAGGCTACCCACTCCAGTATTCTGGGCTGGAGAATTCCATGGAATGTATGGTCCATGGGGTCGCAAAGAGTCGGACACAACCGAGTGACTTTCACTTCACTCCCTTAGGATTGACTGGTTTGATCTCCCTGCTGTCCAAGGGACTCTCAAGAGTCTTCTCTAGTGCCAGAATTCAAAAGAATCAGTTCTTCAGCCCTCAGCCTTCTTTATGATCCAACTCTCACCAGAGGGGTTGGCAAACCACCTAAACCAACCTTACAACCTAACCCCTGGACACACCCCTACCCTCACCCCATATAAGGAACAAGCTTGTTCAGCAAGGGAACCTGTTACTTGTTCCCAGTTCAGCAAGGGAACCTGTTACTTGTTCCCAGTCCCCCATATGCAGAAGGAGTCCCAGTAAAGCCTTGCTGGAAAAAAAGTGGAAGAACACCTCCCTTCTATTACCCCAATAAAGAGTGAAACAAAAATGGGGCAGCGTGTACATGAATGTTCCTAGCAACTCTATTCACAATAGCCAAAATGTGGAAACAAACATCAATCCACCGATGAAGGAATACATAAAAATGGTATTTCCACATAACACAATACTATTCGGCCATGAAGGAAATGAAGTGCTGATACCTGCTAAAATGTGAATGAACCTTGAAAACATTAAACTAAATGAAAAAGCCGAAACAATCACTTCATGTATGATGCCATTTATATGAAATTTCCAGAATTGATCAATTCATCTGAAAAATAAAAGCCAAAAACATAGTTGTGGTTGTCAGGGGTCAATTGGAGGAGAGAATGGGGACTGACATCTTAATGGCATGGAGTTTTTTATGAAAATGTTTCGGAATAGATAGAATTGACGGTTACACAACATGATTGTACTAAATACCATTGAAGAGTACACC
Source organism: Redunca redunca (assembly GCA_006410935.1). Classification (NCBI taxonomy): domain Eukaryota; kingdom Metazoa; phylum Chordata; class Mammalia; order Artiodactyla; family Bovidae; genus Redunca; species Redunca redunca. Next base: position 135,482 of record SJYQ01000491.1, on the reverse strand, counting down.
TTAAAATTGCTATGGTTAATGTCAAGATATGTGAATTTATCTAAAAGAGAGAGAGAGAGCAAAGGGAGCACAGACAGCCATTGGCCAGAGAGAACAGAACTTTATTTTGGTCTCACCGGTTTTAAAAGATAAAATCAGAGAGGGGAGGGAGATATTTTGAAGTCACACAGGAAAGCAGCACTGAGAGCTGAACTAGCCATTTCAGTTCAAGGAGATAGGAGGAGGGCAGGGGTGAGCAGAGTAAATGAGACAAGGAGGGGAGGCAGCGAACCTCGTGCTGCTGCTGCTGCTCTGGGTAAGCTTGGGTCTCAATCTTGTCCTCTTCTGGGGCTTCAGTTATCCAGCTAGCGGGGTGATAACACTAATATATTGCAGGTATTTCTTGATCCTGAAATATCCTCAGTCAAGAATACAAGCCATCTGGGGATGAGTGGTGACTACAGCAGGCTGGATGATGGAGAGACCACAGAAGGGACTTTCCACAGGAGAGAGTGAACAGGGAGGAGTCAGGAGCCTGCATGCATTAATTCTGGACAGAGAGGGGCTGCATGCAAGGATTCAGAGGGGATCTGAGCCTCTTCTTGCCTTCCCCCTCCCCTACAGGGCAGGAAGCTGACCTGGAACACAGGGGCAGTCTCCCCAGTGCCAGGAGCCAGGACGGGCCATCCCACCCATGACAAGGTCATGTGGAAGAGACCTGATAAGCAAGGCTCCAGGACTCGAGGGGCTCCTTAGACCAGCTCGAGCATCTACCCCAAAACCAGAATCTGTCTGTCTTACTATTTTGTGCCTTTCACCAACTCTCCTGACAATAACAGGGGGCTATCCCCGGCCACCTTTCTCTGGAGAAAATCAACTTAGGTCTTTAGCTAATAAGCTTCCTGGACATGAGAGGAATATTTCAAATCAAACCCCCTCTGTTAGCATTCTAGCTTGCTTGCCAAGTTTATCCAGACTCTTGCAGCTACACATATGATTATTCACAGCCTCCCAGCTGTGAGAGGCATGGGAAGCCTAAAACATAGAGCCTTTCAAAGAGTTAAAAACTATTAAAATAGTGCTGGTGTAAGATTTCATTATTGGGCCAATGCTTGTTGCTAAGTTCCCATATCTCTTATCCACTGTGCACCTGGGAGTGCATTAGTTAACATAGTTGGAATGTAAGAAAAACAAGTGTAGCCTTGAAATTAACCACATCAGACCTTTGAGCTAATTGGTTCTTTCTTGTAACACACTGCACCTTTGTTCCATGAGAAATGTAACTCTGTTTAGCATTTTCTGAGGCTGACATAGATTAGAACTATAAAGAAAAAACACTTTGAGGGAAAATAAGTTTTCTGGTTGAGCAGCCTTTATCAAAAGAGGGTCATAAAATGTCCACAGGCCTCCAAGGCAAGAAGATAATGTACACAACATCATTTGTGGGAAAGGTATGCAGAAAAAAAATACTGGCTTCAATAAGGGCAAAACTGCTGGAGTGTTTGGGCTGATTCTGCATGACCTTGAATCTTTCACTTCCCTCTATGTACAAGTCAAGGTATAAAAGTCCCTTTTGAAAATAAAGTAATGGGCCTCACTCACCGAAGCTTGGTCACCCTGTGTCTTTCTTTTTTTCTTCTTCTTTCTTTCTCTCTCTTACTCTCTTTTTCAGGCTGATCCCTTGGAACATAGAGGCTCTCTGCATTCACTTATCAGCCTGGGTTTTTAAGACCTAAACAGGAAGGCGTGCTGCATCTTCACTCCCTCGGGAGACCAGGAGGGCACCTGAGGCCTCCGTGAACAGAGCAAGCTCCTTGTCTCGGGACTTTATTGGCTTTCTGTGTAAACCAAGGTATATCACCTCTTTATCTCCTCTATTTTCTTATCTACAACATTCTTTCTTTCAGTTCAGTTCAGTTCAGTCATTCAGCCGTGTCCGACTCTTTGCAACCCCACGAATCGCACCACACCAGGCCTCCCTGTCCATCTCCAACTCCCGGAGTTCACTCAGATTCACGTCCATTGAGTCCGTGATGCCATCCAGCCATCTCATCCTCTGTCGTCCCCTTCTCCTCCTGCCCCCAATCCCTCCCAGCATCAGAGTCTTTTCCAATGAGTCAACTCTTTGCATGAGGTGGCCAAAGTACTGCAGTTTCAGCTTCAGCATCATTCCTTCCAAAGAAATCCCAGGGCTGATCTCCTTCAGAATGGACTGGTTGGATCTCCTTGCAGTCTAAGGGACTCTCAAGAGTCTTCTCCAACACCACAGTTCAAACGCATCAATTCTTCAGCGCTCAGCTTTCTTCACAGTCCAACTCTCACATCCATACATGACTACTGGAAAAACCATAGCCTTGACTAGACAGACCTCAGTCGGCAAAGTAATGTCTCTGCTTTTGAATATACTATCTAGGTTGGTCATAACTTTTCTTCCAAGGAGTAGGTGTCTTTTAATTTCCTGGCTGCAGTCACCATCTGCAGTGATTTTGGAGCCCCCCAGAATAAAGTCTGACACTGTTTCTACCGTTTCCCCATCTATTTCCCATGAAGTGATGGGACCAGATGCCATGATCTTGCCTTGAGGACACCATGAACAATAGGAAAAGGCAAAATGATAGGATACCAAAAGAGGAACTCCCCAGGTCATTAGGTGCCCAATATGCAAGCGGGTTTTAGAAAAGGCAGAGGAACCAGAGATCAAATTGCCAACATCCACTGGATCATGGAAAAATCAAGAGAGTTCCAGAAAAACATTTATTTCTGCTTTATTGACTATGCCAAAGCCTTTGACTGTGTGGATCACAATAAACTGTGGAAAATTCTGAAAGAGATGGGAATACCAGACCACCTGACCTGCCTCTTGAGAAATCTGTATGCAGGTCAGGAAGCAACAGTTAGAACTGGACATGGAACAACAGACTGGTTCCAAATAGGAAAAGGAGTACGTCAAGGCTGTATATTGTCACCCTGCTTATTTAACTTCTATGCAGAGTACATCATGAGAAACGCTGGACTGGAAGAAACACAAGCTGGAATCAAGATTGCCGGGAGAAATATCAATAACCTCAGATATGCAGATGACACCACCCTTATGGCAGAAAGTGAAGAGGAACTAAAAAGCCTCTTGATGAAAGTGAAAGAGGAGAGTGAAAAAGTTGGCTTAAAGCTCAACATTCAGAAAACGAAGATCATGGCATCTGGTCCCATCACTTCATGGGAAATAGATGGGGAAACAGTGGAAACAGTGTCAGACTTTATTTTGGGGGGCTCCAAAATCACTGCAGATGGTGACTGCAGCCAGGAAATTAAAAGACACTTACTCCTTGGAAGAAAAGTTATGACCAACCTAGATAATATATTCAAAAGCAGAGACATTACTTTGCCGACTAAGGTCCATCTAGTCAAGGCTATAGTTTTTCCTGTGGTCATGTATGGATGTGAGAGTTGGACTGTGAAGAAGGCTGAGCGCCGAAGAATTGATGCGTTTGAACTGTGGTATTGGAGAAGACTCTTGAGAGTCCCTTGGACTGCAAGGAGATCCAACCAGTCCATTCTGAAGGAGATCAGCCCTGGGATTTCTTTGGAAGGAATGATGCTGAAGCTGAAACTGCAGTACTTTGGCCACCTCATGCAAAGAGTTGGCTCATTGGAAAAGACTCTGATGCTGGGAGAGATTGGGGGCAGGAGGAGAAGGGGACGACCCAGGATGAGATGGCTGGATGGCATCACGGACATGATGGACGTGAGTAAACTCTGGGAGATGGTGATGGACAGGGAGGCCTGGCATGCTGATTCATGGGGTCACAAAGAGTCGGACACGACTGAGCGACTGAACTGAACTGAACTGAAGAGAAAATATAAGGCAGGGAGGCGGGACAGGATAAGTTAGGAGTTTGGGGTTAACATACACACCCATCTATATATTAATATAAAATGGATGATCAACAAGGACCTCTATATAGCAGGGAACTCTACTCAATATTCTGTAATAACCAATATGGGCAAAGAATTTGAAAAGAGTGAATATATGTATATGTTTAACCGAATTACTTCTCTGTACATCTGAAACTAACACAAGACTGTAAATCAACTATGCTCCAATAAACTATTTTAATTTAAAAAAAATGTTCTTCTCTCTTCACTCAACCCATCCTCCACTCCTTCTCATAGGAATTCTGCTAGCTTCTCTATCCCATATCTAGGGCCAGATCATGGCTGGAAGAAGACAGCTCCCAAGAGAGTCTGGGGAATCCCATCCAAAGTTGACCTGCCTCCCCCAGCTCCCTTGCTAACTGGGAGCTGTTTCCTATTCACCCCACCTCTTGCTTTCCACCCCCTGGTGCCCCTTCCATCTCACCTCCTGCAAAGACTTGAGCAAATCCTTGGGGTTCATTTGCAAAACATTTCCCGGGAAGGGCAGAGGCCAGGGTCCAGTGGGGAGGCAGCTCCAGGAGGCAGGGCACCCCAGAAGAGTAGGAGGCCAATGAAGAGAATGAGGAGCAGGATGGCAGAGAGCCATGGTCCACGCCTGCCATCCATCCAACGTTCCTCTAAAATTTTAGGTGTCTCTGTTCTTTTTGCCCGATGGGTGTGGAGGCTGTGCCAGGATCCTGCCTTGGCAGAACTCCTGCTAACTCTCCAGAGACAACAGAGAGCCCAAAGTTTGCAGGGGTTGCAGAGGCCACGAGGTTTTATCATCTCAGCAGATCCCAAGCCAGCTCCCACGGGCCTCTGATGGGCTGGAGTTGTCTTGGTGGGTGATGCCATTGAACAGAGAGCACGTCCCCCATGGAAGAGGGGTGGTGCCAGCTGAAGGAACTTGTGGAGGCTGCACTTAGGGTGGTGGCCCTACAAGGGTGGCTCTCAGACATTTTATCGGTGAGTGGCATTCCAACATAAGAGATTAAGCTTAGCTGGCCAGCAGAAGAGGGCATCCTGTGCCCACTGGGGACAGGGGTGTGTCTGCGCATCTGTGAAGCGTGAGGTGTAGGGGAGGAGGCAGGGTCTGATGGAAGACCTAACTCCGTGTGGTCTGGGTTTAGGGATTCATTGCTTTTTTCATTCATCCATCAGCAAATGTTGTAGATACTTGTCACCGACCACACACTGCCTCAGGTGCTGACGGTAGTGTTGCTGCTGCTGCTGCTGCTAAGTCGCTTTAGTCGTGTCCAACTCTGTGTGACCCCATAGATGGCAGCCCACCAGGCTCCCCCGTCCTTGGGATTCTCCAGGCAAGAACACTGGAGTGGGTTGCCATTTCCTTCTCCGATGCATGAAAGTGAAAAGTGAAAGTAAAGTCGCTCAGTCGTGTCTGACTCTTAGCGACCCCATGGACTGCAGCCTACCAAGCTCCCCTGTCCATGGGATTTTCCAGGGAAGAGTACTGGAGTGGGGTGCCATTGCCTTCTCTGCAGTAGAGTGTTAAACAAGACAATAGGTTTTCCCTCAAGGAACAAGCATTGAGATGAAGCAGTACTCACCTTCTGGAACGATCTCCAGTGATCTCACAATCAATGAGTCGTCTGTAAGCTGGCAGGGATCACCACCGGACCCAGGGATGTCAGGCTTCTGATGTTTATTTTCAACTCGGGGCATTGGAGGGGGGATGTCAAGGAATCCAAGACCCTTGTATAGAGCCACACAGCTCAGGGGCCGTGGGCTGAGGTCCTTCATGGGAGGAGGGAGGCGGGAGAAGCAGGAAGATAAATAAGAAGGAGGACCACTCTGTGTAACCCATGGTCTACAACATGGATTTACCTCAAAAACACCACACTAAGTGAAAGAATCCAGACACGAAGGAACATACATTGTATGATCCATTTATATGAAATGTGCAGAATAGCAAATTCATGGAGACAGCAAGCATCTGGTTTTGCCAGGGGTTGAGCACAAGGGAAAATGGGGAATGACTACTAAGGGGTACCAGGTTTTCCTCTGGGTGATGAAAATGTTTGAAACTAGATGATGGTGATGGCCAGGATTGTGAATGAACTAAGTCCCACCTTGTTATACACTTGAGATTGGTTAGTTGCAAGATATGAACGTCATCTTCATTTTAAACTCGATCTCGGGGACAGGAAGGAGCTGTGTGAAGAGTTTGGGTTCAAGAGCCAGGGACCTAGAGTGTGATTCTCACTTCTCCACTCACTAGCCAGGTCACCTCAGACCATGCTGGCCATTGCATGGCCTCTGTTTACTCATCTGTACAATGGGCGTGATCATTGTACTCACTGCATAGGGCTACTGGAAGGACTCAAGTGAGCTCATGGATGCACAGATCATGGAGCCCAAGGTGTGGAGAAAGGGAGGCTGTGAAAGAGGGGAATAGTCACTTGTGTAAGCTCTGGTGCAGAGGCAGAAATGCCGAGAGATACTGAGGCAAGTTTTCATTCTTTGCCTCATTTATTTAGCCAAATATACATATATGTATACATCACTTGTGGAATTCTATTAATAGGTGAAAGGAAAACACCTCCTTGAGTTTAGAAGAGCTGCAGAAGGACAGAAGGAGGTGAGATGCAGATGGGACTTTCCCATGGAGGTGGCATCCATGGAGGGGAGGGATGCTGGCTCACAGCACAGCCTGTCCAGAGGCAGGAAGACAGGGAGAGAGTTCAGGAGCCATTCTCTGCAGAGGTGGGGACACATATGACCCTGGCATCCTTGATCGCCTTCCCTCAGCCCCTTTGACGGGGCAGAAACTGGATCTCGTAGTTTGGGGGCATGTTGCCTAGCCCACTCTCCTGGGGAGTAAGGTCGATGTCCTCAGGGGCCACGGGGCTGGCCACGGAGAAGTTCTGGAGGATGGTGGTGAAGAAGAGGAATAATTCGGTGCGGGCGATGCCTTCGCCAAGACAGATACGCTTCCCTGTGAGGACAGAACAGAGGTTCACAACGTGGACACGAGGCACAGAATCTCGGGTCATGGTGTGCACCGGGGCAGATGCACACACTTTGTCTTGTCACACCCCAAAGCCCAGACACCTGTGTTCATTGCAACAAAGCTGTGTGGGATTAGCCTTTAACCTGTAGTCACGGTAGACTCTTAGAGGATTTCAAAACTCTCTGAAAGCCAGTGCCAACTGTGGGCTGAATGCACCTTGCTCATTTTCTGGGACAGAATTTGTAAGCTTCTGTTCAGTTTCCAGAGAGTTCTGTGGCCCCAGAGAATGGAAGCCTGCTTGACTGTGTGTGTGTGTGTGTGTTCATCTGCCTGCACATACAGACTGGTGCATATTTCTGACTTAATATTTTCATGTCTGTCATACCTAATATGGGAAGAATGGTACCTATCTAGTAGGGCTCTTTTGAAGATAAAGAAGTTAGTGTTTTCTAAAATTTTTAGAAGACCTGACTGATTCGGTTCAGTTTAGTTGCTCAGTCGTGTCCAACTCTTTGCAGCCCCATGGACTGCAGCATGCCAGGCCTCCCTGTCCATCACCAACTCCCAGGGTTTACTCAAACTCATGTCCGTCGAGTCGGTGATGCCATCCAACCATCTCCTCCTCTGTCGTCCCCTTCTCCTCCCACCTTCAATCTTTCCCAGCATTAGGGTCTTTTCATATGAGTCAGTTCTTCTCATCAGGTGGCCAAATTATTGGAGCTTCAGCTTCAGCATCAGTCCTTCCAATGAATATTCAAGACTGGTCTCCTTTAGGATGGCCTGTTACTAAAGGCAAATGTAGTGAGTACCTGTGTTAGTTTCTGGGTGTGTGTAGTGGGGGTTTGTGTGCCAGGTGTGTGTCTGGCCCTGTGTGTATTTACATGTCTCTGTTTTTTCTTCTTATCTCAGCCTGGGAGCCATGGGCTCCAGGAGTTCCGGAAAAAAAATAAATAAATAAAATAAAAACGTACATAACATTGTGTGCAGGACTGACGATCATGGGATGTAAGTGGACAGCTTCCATGAGATTCTCAGAGGCATATGGATCCCCCCACCACAGTTCTAAACCATGAGCTTGGAGGGAAGTGAGAATGGAAGGAGCCAGAAGAAAGGCTGAGACCCTGACAGCCTCTCTCTTTTAAAAAAAATTTTTAATTTTATTTGAATTTTTTTTGGCTGCACCGAGTGGCCTTTGGGAACCTCAGTTCCCTGACCAATGATCGAACCTTTAGTCCCTGCTGTGGAAGCTCACAGTCAACCCCTGGATGGCCAAGGAATTCCCCCTCAAGTCTTCCAAGTGGTTAAACTTTATGCCCATTGGAGGTAACTGGAGAAGGATCTACACCCTCTAGGCTCATTTAGAAGTTAGGACACAGGAGCATAGCAATATTCAGAGTGGCACACCCAGCTGATTCTTCTCCTGTAACTGGTTCTGCAACCGGGCTCTTCCAAGAACAGTCTGACTCCTGCTCCCTCCAAGCCGGTCCTTCCCATTCCCTGGGCTCTGCAGCTGGACACCCTCTGGCTCTTTCTCTCTGCCCACGGCCATCCGCCTCAGCCTTTTTCTTGGTCTATACCTTCTGCCAGGCACTGTATTTCTCTCTTTGTCTCTTCCCTGCTCCACCTTCTTGAATCGTACGGAACTCCCTTTCTCTGTCGGTTCGAGTCTGATCCTCCCTGCCACGCTCTTGCGTTGTTCACTCTCCCTGCACAGTCTCTCCTTTCCTCTCCTCCAGCGTTTCTTCCTTGCTGCTTATGTCACTCCCTCTTTTCCTCTCTCTCTCTTACTCTTTCTCAGCCTCTTCTTTCTCCACCTCTCCCTATTATCTCATATTCACTCTAAGTTTCTCTCTACCGCTCTCTCTCCTGTCTTTCCTTGTCTCTCTCTGTTTCTCACTCACTCTATCCTCATCTGTCTGTCTGTCTCTCTTTTTGTTTGCCACGTCTCTGCCTCTCTTAAAACTTAGGACAAGACTGTTTAATGGAGAAACTGACCCTCACCCACCACCCAGACCCCACAGGTGCCCTGGCTCTCACTGAAGAAGAACTAAGGAGGGAGGGGACACCCCTGCTGGTCCAGTGGATAAGACTTCAAGCTCCCAATGCAGGGTAACTAGTTTGATCCCTGGTCGGGGAACTATTAATAAGATTCCCTCATACCACAACCGAGGCTGCGCAGCAACTACTGAGTCCACATGCTCTAGAGCCCCTGCAACACAACACCCAGTGCAGCCAAAAATTTAGAAAGAAATGAGAGAGGAAACCATTGCACTGGGCAGAGCTAGAGGCCCCGAGTCACTGGTGCAATTCAAACCTAGGGACTTGATGCTGGGGTCCATCTCCCCAAGGGGGAGAACCTGGGCATTGGGATTTCCTCTGGCTGGGATCAAAGAGCAGAGAATAGGGAGAGAGTGAAATCAAAGCAGGTCAAGACCCTCCCTGGCTCCCTAGTTCCAGCAGAACAAATTCAGACTTCCAGTTTTCAAGGCTGCACCCAGCTGAGCTCTTCACCTTTGTCATTCAGTTGCTAAGTCGTGTCCAACTCTTTGAGACCCTATGGACTGCAGCACGCCAGGCTTCCCTATCCTTTACGATCACTGAGAGTTTGCTCAAACTCCTGTCCATTGAGTCAGTGATACTATCCAACCATCTCATCCTCTGTCACCCTCTTCTCCTGCCCTCAGTCTTTCCCAACATCGGGGTCTTTTCTAATGAGTCAGTTCTTCTCATCAGGTGGCCAAAGTATTGGAGCTTCAGCTTCAGCATCAGCCCTTCCAATGAATATCCAGGGTCGATTTCCTTTAGGATTGACTGGTTTGATCTACTTGCAGTCCAAGGGACTCTCAAGAGTCTTCTCTAGCACCAGAATTCAAAAGCATCAACTCTTCAGTGTTCAGCCTTCTTTATGGTCCATCTCTCAAATCCAAACATGACTAATGAAAACCCATAGCTTTGACTATATGGATCTTTGTCAGCAAAGTGATGTCTCTGCTTTTTAATACACCATCTAGGTTGGTCATGGCTTTTCTTCCAAGGAGCAAGCATCTTTTACTTTCATGGCTCCAATCATCATCTGCAGTGATTCTGGAGCCCAAGAAAATGAAATCTACCAGTTTCCACTTTCTCCCCATCTATTTGCCATGAAGTGATGGAACTGGATCCATGATCTTCATGTTCTGAATGTTCTTTCCCCCTCATCAAGTGGCTCTTTAGTTCCTCTTCACGTATCTTCTTCTTCGCCCTTCTCTTCTGTAAGCCACATCCCAGTCTTCCTGAGTCCTTTCTCAGATGAGCCATGCCATCTCCACCTTCAGGCTCTGCCCTTGCTTCTCCCTCTGAGAGAACATGCCTTCCAGTGGCTGGTTGATACTCTCCCATGATGTCATAGCTTAGAAGACACTGTTTAGGGTAAGCTTTTCCTCACCGACCCACCAGGAGCAGTCAGTATTTCCTATTTGATGTTCCCAAAGCCCCCATTAGGGCAGTTATCATAATTATGATTGATTGCATGAACAAGAGTTCGCCTCTGAGCACTTCTTTTAGTCAAGGAGTGCTAAGCCCACGGCAACATTTATTCATTTAATTGTAGAGTTTTCTGTAACCGTATGACCCATGCTTATCTCCCTTGTTGGGCTGTAAGCCTCCTGGGGCAGGAACTGTGTCTCTTCGTGACTTGTCTGATGCATTATCTTCAACCTCTGATAAAATGTTTGGCTCATAGTGGTGCTCAACAGATTTGATACCTGTGTGTAGAGAGGTATAATTGTGCCCCTCACAGAGCTGTGCCTTTGGGTTCTCAAGCCCCCTCTAGCGTTGGCGTGAAGATGAGATGAGTTAATACAGGCAAAGCAACTGGCACAAATAAACTGCTCAATGAACAAAGACCTCTCTTTGATTGTCTTCAAGAGGTCACGGCACCTGCACTCTGGAATGCAGGCCCAGCTTACCTATGGAGAAGGGTATAAAAGCATCATTTTTCTTCACTGCCCCATTGGCATCCAGAAAGCGCTCAGGGTTGAAGTCATCTGGTTTCTCAAAATAACGCGAGTCGTGGAGAGCAGAGCTCAGGATGGGATAGACTTCTGTGCCCTGAGGGAGGGTCACAAGATTGAAAGATATCACCATTTCCTCCCCCAATCCACCCCTACATATAACGAACCAAGGGTGAGTGATAAAACCAAAAAGAAGTCAAGGTTGGCAGATGAAAGAGAACCCAGGAGACCCACGCAAGGGAGAGATGGGAGCCCAGTGAGGTGCTGTACCTTGGGGAGGATATACCCTCGGAAATGAGCGTCTTTAGTGACCATGTGGGGTACACCAATGGGGAGGAGGTCCGCAAATCTCTGGATCTCATGGATGACTGCGTCCGTGTATGGCATCTGGGCTCTGTCATCCAGGGCTGGAGGGCGATCTGAGCCAATCACCTGGTCAATCTCCTTGTGGACTCTCTCTGCACAGAAGAATGGGACCAGTGAACCTCATTTATATTTCCATGCTGGAACACAGTTCAGTGTTCTATGAACCTTGGTCCGTTCATTTCCAGGCCAATGAGCCCAGAAAACCTATAGGAAATGGTTAGATCATTGATACCCCTCTGAGTAATGAGCTTGTGGCAGTAGGCAAAGTGGGAAAACAGTAAGATTTCTCACCCATTGGTATCTAATGAATGTTATGGATACTCTCCCAACATACACAAGCAAACACACACACACATACATGAACCCCCGTTTTGCTCAGAATTTCAGACTAAGAACTCAAGGCTATGAACCTATCAAAGTTCCTCCTCTAAGATGAGTAGAAAGTGAGCTAATATTTATTGTGTGTCTATTATAGAGAGGCACTGTGCTAGGTCCTCAGGAATATAGTTGTGAAATACACCAGTGGATTAACCCATGAACAGCTGGGTAAGTAAATGAGTACATCAATCAGTAGATGGATCGGTAGATCAATTCATGAGTGGAAAGACTGGTAAATGGGAGAAGCCTAATGAGTGGATGCATTATTAACGCATCAAAGGTTAATTTATTACTAAATGATCCATAGACAAATAAATAAATGAAATTGATGAACCAATGACTCGTAGGAATGGCTGGATGGCTAAATTCATGGAAGAACATGTGAACAAGTACATTTAAAGGAACAGGTAAGCAGAGGAATAAGTGGGTGGTAGGGTGGACTGAATGACAGATGTATAAATCAAGGTGAATAAATCAGTGAATTATTAAACAAATAAATGAAAAGATAGATGGATGAAGGATGGAGTGAAAAACAAGCGATGGAAGGATTAAGGTCTGTAACCTAGTTTTAGAAAAACAGATGGACGCATGAATGAAGGAAGGAACAGATGAACCAGTGACAAACAGTTCGTTCAATGAATCACTGTTTCAAATGATCAATAGATGAACCAGTTTGTCCAAATAAAGCATGGATATATATATCCTAGATGAGTCATAGAAGAAAGAATCTGAGTGCACGGGTTGATTGATGAGTTCAAAGGACAGATGGATAAATCATGGGTCGATCTTTAAGTGACAGGAGAAATAGTGGGAAAACAGATTGACAGATTTGTTTCTTTCCTACACTGCGCTACTTGCCAAATCTTAGTTTCCTGACCAGGGCTTGAACCCAGGGCCATGGTAGTGAAAGCACTGAGTCCTAACCACTGGACCTCCAGGGAACTCCCCAGATTGACAGATTCTTCGTTCATCCATCCGCCAACAGGGCTGGCTCAGTTGTAGATCATTCAAGACCCGCACTGCTCGGGGACTCCCCTGGTGGTCCAGC